>JAEHOC010000063.1:0-407500 GCA_016834605.1 Chlamydomonas incerta | reverse complement strand
GGCGGCGGCAGTGGGGGCGGGCGGAGGGTGCATGGGAGCGGGGATTTTGAAGTCCCGGCGACGAACCGGCGCCAGGCAAGAGACACGCAGCACACACCCAAGCACCCATTCATCAGTCTGGACATGGTCGCACAGTAAGATGGGGGACACATGCACGCATACAGAGTGACGAACATGAAGGCTGCAACCCCCCCCCGTTTAGCTTGGGCTGGCATTCACAACCCCCCCGCCCCAAGGCACGCAGCCACCCCGCCGCCGCCGCGCACCGCTGGTGATGCTGTTGGAGGCGCTCTTGGCCGCCGACAGCAGCCCCATGACGAAGGCGGGCCAGGGCGCGGCGATGGAGCGGACCATGGAGCTGACCTGCAGGTACGACATCTGCGCGGCGCGTGCGTGTGCGTGTGCGCAGGGCAGGAGGAGGGGGATGGGGGCGGGGCGGGGAAGAAGGGTGACAAAATGGCGCATTGCTGTGGAACGTACGGAGGAAGAGCGAGTGGTGGGGGCAGCGGGCAGTCCCTGCAGCAAGCCCAACCCCCACATATCATGACCGCAAGGGGATCTCACCAGGATCTTGATGACGATGCCGTGGTTGCCGCCCTTGTACGGCCCGCTGCCCTCGTCCACAACCACCTTGCCGTCGTCGGCGTTGTCCTCATCGCTGAACGCCTCCTCCTTCCCTTGCTGTCCCTGCTGCTGCTGCCCCGGCTGCTGCTGCTGCTGCCACGGGGGCTGGGGCTCGCCGGAGGCAAAGTGCGCCACCGGGCGACGGCGGCCCTTCTCGCTGTCTGACCCGGAAGACGAAGAGTCGTCCGAGGAAGACGAACCCTTCTTCTTGTCCCTCTTAGCCTTCTTGGATCCCGGATCTGAGCCCGCGATGGCACTGGGCTCGGAACCCCGCGTCGCGGCCGGGTCGGCGGCCGGCCCCTCGCTGGCCTCGCCCACAGCGCCCGCGCCGCGCTGCGCCAGCAGCTGCGGGGCCCAGGGCGCAAAGGGCGGCGCCCCAGCTGCCGCCACTGCCTGCTGGCCGCCGGCGGCCGGCATGGAGTTCTGCGGGTAGGGGAGCAGCGGACGTTGTCGTACTGCGCATACCGATAAGCCCGCAACCAAAATGCCCGCAACCAAAATGCCCACATGCGCATTCAGTGTTCACACATGCCGTATGATAAGGCCGGTAAGCCTCCCCCTCACCCCCCTCCAAACACGCACACAAACCTTGCTGCGCTTGAGCCAGGACAGGGCGGTGCGCTGCTGCTGCGCCTCCAGCCGCTGCCGCTCCTTGTCCAGCCGCTCCATGCGCCGCCGGCTGGTGAGGCTGCCCGGTAGCTGGGCGTGCACGGTCTGTAGCGGGGGCGGGGTCGTGGGTGAGCGGGCGGGTGCGTGGGCGGGCAGAGCGGCGGGGGATGCGCAAGAGCGGGTCGCGTCGGGTCGGTCGCCACGGGTCGGTTCACGCAGATGATCCAGTCTGGCCACATTGCAACTTGCCCTGCTACTACCGGCATCGCCGTTCCCCTCATCATCGTCGCCTCACCAGCCAAATGAAGAAGATGTTGATGGCGGATGACATGATGTAGTACAGCGTGTTCAGCGCGCGGCTGCGGCGTGGGGTGGGTTGGATGGTGGCAGACAAGGGAGTGTGTTAGAAAACACGCGAGGGATAACACGCAGACCGTACATGCAAGGGTGTGTGGTGTGGTGAGCCGGCTTGTTGCCACTTTGGTTCAAAAGGGTTCGAGCCATGTTCGCGGAGCCACGTGGTCGCAGGCAGACTTTGCCGATCTAGGTCACGCTCATTCGCAGGCTGCAGCGCCGCAAATCCGCAGCAAGTGCCGCAACACAGGTGGCCGCAACACAGGTGGCCCTCACCTGGCGCACTTGGCGCAGGCGCCGCTGGAGCGGCGGCCGTAGCCTTGCTGGCAGCGGCCGCACAGGTTGCCGTAGTAGCCGCGCGCGCACTGCAGCGCGCGGTAGGCGGCCAGGTCGTAGGCGGCCAGGCCGGTGGCGCCGTCGGGGCCGGCGGGCAGGGCGGCGGCGACGGCGCTGGAGTTGGAGTTGGAGCCGGCGTTGGAGTCCAGCGATTTGAGGAAGTTACCAATGTTGTCCTGTCATGGGGTCACATTCATGATTGGCTAAGCATGGGGAGGGGGGGGCGCATTTATTTGGTGGCGGATGGCGACCTGCGCAGCACTGTCAGCGGGGTGGTGGGCGGGCAGGGCGGGCGGGCGGGCTCCTCACCTCTCGCGGCCACGCGTCGGTGCTGCTGCACGCCTCCGACACCACGCACGCCATGATGTTGGTGCTGCACGTGCACAGGGATGAGGGTGAGGGACAGGCAGGTCCGGCGGCAGCACACGCACACTACAGCAAACGTGCGCTGGGACCGCATCGCCCGGGGCCCCAAGCAACGCCTGCCATTGAATGAACTGCCACCCCACCACTCGCCACTCGCCACTATCACCACCTCAACCACCGACTCCGCACGCACGCACCCACCTGCGCGGCCCGCTGTGCCAATAGCCGTCCTCGGGCAGTGTGATCCAGGGGTGCCCCTCCACCGAGCAGTTGGCGTTGTCGGGGCAGTCGTCGCACTGCAGAGGGGGGTGGGCAGGGCGAGGCGTCCAGGCAGTGGCAGCAGCGCGCGAGCGATAGCACGTGTGTCAGTAGCAGCACCGCTCCCCTGCTCCACAACACACACCCAGTGGCAGCCCGCCGCCGCCTGTCCCCCAACCCCGCCGCCCCAACCCCCAACGCCCCGCACCTCGAAGCGCTGCGGGTCCAGTGAGAAATACCCCGAGGTGCAGGGGAAGCAGCTGGTGCCGTCCACGTCCGTCACCTCGCCCTGGATGCAGGGCCGCACCTGGTGAGGCGCGGGTGGGTGGGGGGGGGAGCGCAGGGGGAGGGAGGGGAGGGCGGGATGGGGTTTGGGCCGATAGGCGGGTCACAGGACCGGCCACGGAAAGCAAACCGAGCGTGACAAGCCGTACAATTGTTGTGGGATGGGATGGGATGGCGAGAACAGGCGGGCAAGCGCCTGACATATCGGAGTTGCCTACTGCTAGCATAGTATGCCCGCTCCCTGATCGCTTGCTCTTGCGCTCTTGGGAGTTGGTCAAACCCTTTTCGCACACACCTCCGCACACACCTCCGCACACCCCACACACGCGCGCACCTCCACGGTCAGGTTGACGGGCGGCACGTCCTGGATGGTGCGCGGCGTGGCGATCCACAGCCCATACACACCCGGCCGGGCCTGTGCAGCAGCGGGCGGCAGCGGGCACATGCGGGCCCGGGGCGGAGGGCGGGGGTTGGATGCAGGGTGCTCATGTGCCAGACAGCGGAAGGGGAGGGCGCGCTCAAAGACAATCCGTCCAATCCTGTGCCACGCGTGTCGTATAATCCCCTTGTGCTCCCCTCCAGGCAGCCAGCCGTAGCCAATCGACGCCCTCCCGCCCACCACGCGGCCACCGCCACCGCCGCCCCGCCCGGCGCACCTGCAGCCGCAGCGTGCTGCTGAAGTTGCCCATGCCCCTCAGCGTGCTGATGCTGTTGCCCGACAGCGACACGTTGCGCGCGGCGGCGGACGAGGGCACCACCTCCACCGTCGTCACGGCCTCACGAGTGCCGTCTGCAGGCGATGCACATCAGGTGAGGGCCAGCGCCGGGTTTGGGTTTGAGTTTGAGCTCCCGCCTCGACGCACGCGTGCGGTGTGTGTCAAGCAGAGCAAGCAGAGGTTCGCAGACAGAGAGGCCAGGCCGGGCTGACAGGCGCCCAGTATTGGACCTCCCCCCCCAAATATTTTGGTAACCATTTCCACGTGGACGGCCATTTCCACGCCGGTGCGCCCACATGCACGACGCACCGATGATGGTCTGGTTGTGGAAGTCGCGCATCTCCACCACCACTTCCAGCGGGTCGTTGGAGCGGTACTGCCGCACGAACTGCGGCGTGGCGGTCCAGATGCTGTACGCGATGGTGGCGGTGGTGGTGCCGTACACGGCCCGGTTGCCCGTCCAGGTGCTGCACAGCAGGTAGGCAGGGGGGAAGGGACCGAGGGAGGGAGGGTCACAGCACTGGGAGCACAGGGCCAGGCATGGCGCATTGGCGCGCCCGTGCCTTATGACAAGCCAGGGCTGTCTCAGAGCCCAGCGATGACATGCCCATCTCATTCACGGTCCCCGGACTGCAGAGGCATCTATGTGTTTGTGTTCCAAGTCCCAAGCACACACGCTCACTCGTTGCAGGCGGTGTGCAGGTCGGCCCAGTTGAGTGTGGCGTTGGCCAGGGGGCAGGTCACGTTGGCCAGGTCATAGGTGGTGCGGAACAGCGCGCCGCCGCCTGCGCGCGTGTGTATGTGTTTGCGTGTGTTTGTATGTGTGGACATGGGGCACATGTGGAGATGGGGCATGTGTGCGTGCCCGAGAGCACACGGGCGGCAGGAAACATCGCCTGACATGAGAAGTGCGGTGAAGGACGATAAACCCAAGCAGGGGCAGCGCGACAGCAGGACCTGCCGCATGCAACACCGCGTGACACGCGGCAGCGCCAGGCCCCCCTCTAGTTGGTTTAGCGTGGGCTGGTGTTCACAACACCCCCGACTGACCTCCCCTCGTCGCCTCGTTGTCGGTGAAGATGGAGTTGACCAGCACCGCCGGGCCGCAGCCCTTCTCGCCGGGCAGGCAGCGCTGCTGCACAAACATGCCGCCGCCCGCCAGCTGCGTGTACACAGCAGTTCACACATGAGATCGAGCTTACGGCAACGTGCACGTGTGCGTGTGTATGTGTGTGGTGCGTGTGTTCAAGCCCAAGCGCGCCAACACACGGCGACCCCACACACCACACCACAAGACCCCGCACGGGGGGCAGCCCGCCCCTCACCGCGCTGTTGTTGACGAAGCGCACGCCCGAAACCGTCACGTTGCGGCGCAGGAACACGCACAGCCCGCCGCCGCCGCCCCGCGCGTCGCGCGCGCAGCCGGCCTGGTCGATGTTGTCGGTGCCGCCCAGGGGCCGGCCCACGTTGTGGGAGATGTAGGAGGCCAGGATGGAGCCGCCGCGCTCCACCTGGTGGTGGTGAGTGCAGGCACAACACGTGTGTGTGTTTGTGTGTGTGTGTGTGTGTGTGGTTGGGGTTGCGTGGTTGGGGTTGCAAGGCCAGTAAGTGAAGGGTAGCAGGGCAGGCTTGCCGGGGTGCCGGGTGTCTGTTGTGATGCCGCGTGTGGTGCACGAGGTGGTGACGTGTGCCGTCAGGGCGCCGGCGCAGCTTCTGACGGTGTGCGCTCAGCCCCTCCCCTCCTCAGCCCCTTCCCTCCTCAGCCCCTCCCGCCGCGCACCTGGGTCAGCGCGATGGCCCCCGCGGACTCGGCCACGTTGTACGTGAACGAGCACCTGCGTGTGCGTGTGCACACCGCGCGTGTGTTATGCGCGCGCGCACAAACACCACCAAGAAAAGCATTACCTTGAGCTGCACGGCCTCACGGCCCCCGCCTACAAGCTGCAGAGTGGCCACGATGGAAGGAACCCTAGCCCCCGCATCCCTCTCCTTTCCACCCAGGCATCCATTCCTCCCCCACCATCCCGCCCAGCCCCATCCCTCCCCCACACACAGCCCCCCACCTGCTCATGTACACCTCGTAGCACTGCAGGCACTCCAGCCCGCCCGCGTGCAGCAGCGCGCGGTTGCGCTCCACCGCGCTGTCGTACAGCCGCACGTCCAGGTCCTGGTACAGCCCAAGCCCCGCGCCGTACACGGCCGTGTTCCCGGTGACCACGCAGCGCACCAGCGTCAGCGTGCCCTGCCGCGAGTGCGCCAGCCCGCCGCCCTGCACATGCACACACACGCACACACACAGGAGGGTGGTGGGAACATGAGCACAATGGGGACAGGGCTCAAGCACGTCACACGTCAGGGCGGGTGGACGCCAGCATACCACCCTGGCCCATGCTGCCACAGCCGCCGCCCAACGTCCGCACGCCTGGCCCCCAGCTGCACGGTTACCCCCCCCCCCCCCCGAAACAGGCGCGCCGTGGGGACAAGGCTCAAATGTACGCCCTCTCCAGCAGCCGTCCCCGCTGCAAGCAACGGCCATCCCAGCTGCAAGCGGCAGCCCCCCTCCAGCAAGCAGCCGCCACCGCCCTCCCTGCACGCGGCGCACGCCCCGCCCCGCCCCCGCACCATGCCGGTGGTGGCGGCATTGCCCTCCAGCCGCAGCGCCTCCGCCCACACCGCGTTCACAGCCTCCAGAGCCAGGCCGCCTGGGGGGGAGGGAGGGAGGTGCGGGCGGGTAGGTAGGGAGTCTGGTCAAGGTGATCAAGCACTGGGATAAGAGCGGCCACACATGGCTCTACTGCACAGCATGGGGTTGTGCACCTCCCAGATCCATTCAGACCTTCCTGCCCCATGCTCAAGGCGTGGGCCCCACCCTCCCCCCCATGCTCCCTCATGCTCCCATCCTCCCCCGCAGCCTCCGCCGCAGCCTCACCGCCCCGCTCCACCGCGGTGTTGGCCACGAACTGCACGTTGGCGAAGCCCACCAGCCCCAGGATGGAGGTCATGTACAGCCCGCCGCCCTCGCGCGTGGCCTGGGAGAGTGTGCGTGTGTGTTAGAAGCGAGCCGATGTGTGCGTCAGAATGGGCCCATGAATGGGGACACGGCTGGTCGATGCGGCACTGGTGAGCTGGCGTAACCCCTCCGGTTGCAGCCCGGCCCCCTCGCACGCTCGCACGCTCGCTGCCAGCCGGCCGGCTGTCGCCTGACGCCATCCCTCCGACGGCGACGGTTGCCGCCGCCACCGCACGCACGCACCGTGTTGTTCCAGAAGCGCACGTTGGTGAAGTTGAAGGGGCGGGTGGACACGGACAGCGACACGGCGCCGCCCTGCAGCAGCAGCGCGGCGGTGACAGAAGCAGCGATGTGTTCCAGGTGAAGAATTATTCAAGCAGCCAAATGAGAGCGGGGCTGTGCGTGTGCGTCCTTAGCCACGCACACATTTCGCGCTGCTCGGGCCCCCGCAGCTACCCGCAGCCACCCGTATCGGGCCGCACCGTGTCCGCCACGTTGCCGGTGAAGTTGGTGTTGGTGAAGGATGTGGCGCAGGACTCGCTGCCCATGCCCTCCGCGCTGATGGCGCCGCCGTTCTGCGCGCGAGCAGCGAGAAAGTAAGGGGGCCGCGGTGAGGGGCGAGGCGGGGCAGTCAGCAGGAGGCAGGGGCGCAGTGCAGTAATGGGGCTCGCCCCATCATCCCAGGCACCCATGCACAGCCCGTCGGCCCCATCCCAGGCACCCATGCACACGTGCCACCCACGTGACCCTCAGGTGAGCCCGCCCGCAGCCGCCTACGGGTACACGCACGCCACACACGGCCGCCACATGCCACCAGACTTCGCAACCAGTCGCTGCAGGCTGCAATCCCCGACCCTCAACCCCCGCCCCACTCCCACTCCCAGGTTGCCTTCAACCCCACCCCGACCGCTCACATAGCCGGTGGAGTTGCGGCCGTTGGCCTCGAACACGGTGCCGCTGACGGCGCCCAGGCAGCTGCCCGCGGCCAGATAGATGGCGCCGCCGCCCTGCGTGCCGTTCCTGTAGGCGGGGGGCGGGTATGCGGAGACGAGTGCGGGGTTGGTGCGGCGCGGCTGTGTTTTGGGAGAGCGGCGTCGCGCGCGGTGCCTGGTGGTGCACCGACGCTGAGAGGTTGGTGCTTTTAGGCATGGACCGAGCACACGCCCCTAGTTCAGTGGATACAGTACAGTGCAGTGTAGACGCCCGGCGGCGGCGTTTCCCGCCCCTGTGCACATGTCGCCCGATCCCCCAGTGTGCAGCCAGGCAGGGTGGGGGATGGGTATGGCACTCACAGGTAGCCGTTGCGCAGGAAGGCGGACATGGTGATCTCCGTCAGCGACCCGCGGGCCATGACGTAGATGGCGGCGCCCAGGCCCGAGTACGGCACCTCCAGCTGCTGCGCCGCCAGCTTGGCGCCCGAGCCGGACTTGGCGGGCGGCGGCGGCGGGAAGGCCACGAAGGTGGTGTTGGTGATGGCGCTGACGGTGGCGTTGCCGCCGGTGGAGTTGGTGGCGGTGCCGTTGCTGCGCGGGTGGTGGGGCGGGGGTGGGGGTGGGGCGGGTGGCGCAAGTCGCACACGGGAACCGTTACAGGCTTGATTGCGAGGTCTGGCGGATATGACGTGTGCAAAAGCAGCCCTACACAAAACCGCCCTACACAAAAATCACAAACACCCGCAAGGACCAGCACTCCTGCATTCAAATTCAAAAGCAGGCCTACAAGACAAAGGCAAGCATTCGCATGCGCGCGCGATCCCACCCACCCACCCACCTGGTGATGTTGGCGGCGGCGATGGCGGCGTTGACGGCGGCGGTGGCGGCGGCGCTGATGGCGGAGTAGTCGTATGTGGCGTTCATGAACAGGCAGCCCCTGAGCGCCACGGTGCCGCCCGACATGACTGCCAACGCGGGGCGGTTGACGTTGTCCCGGAACACGCAGTTGACTGTGGAGGTTGCGGTTGGGGTTGCGGCGGTTGGGAGGTGGTTGGGAGGCGGGGGCGGTTGGAGTGCGGCGGTGTGAGTGCGGTGGTTTTGGGGGGGTGCAAGTTAACGATGGGGGTGGTGGTTAGGACGTATGTTGTTCGCACTCTAGGCTGCCGAGGCTGAGTAAGTAGCACGGCACACAGGAGCTGCTGGACTGCAGCGGCGGGACGCACCGAACGTGACGGGCAGGGTGCCGATAGGGTTGTTGACCATGATGTGGCAGTTGACGAACTCCATGTTGACGAAGTTGGGCGAGGACTGCGAGCAGCAGGGGGCAAGGGGCGAGGGAGCAAAGCGGGCTGTCAGTCACAGGCACCAAAGCGACGCCCTGCTGGCCGTGTGGGTACCGTGTGCATGACATGCACTCATCTCCCCATCCCCCACACTCATCTCCACACTCCCCAGTTACACCCTCGCGCGTGGCGCGCGATTCCCCCAGGCTTGGCCCAGGCTTGGGCTGCTGTCCACGACCCCATCGCACGCAAGCCGCCTCCTTTGCACGGACCTCAATCGCCCCTCACCCTGCCCTTCCCCCCTCGGCGCCCACGCCGCCTACCTGCAGCATCCACACGCTTCCCGGCTCGCACTTGACCAGCGTGCGCGGGATGGCGGCCCACGCCGCCACGTCCACTCGGGTGGGCGCGCCGGAGAAGGACGAGGCGGGGCCCGCCGGCGCGGCCTGCGGCGGAGGGCGTGGCCGTCAGGGCGTGGGTGGCCGCGCGGCGCGCACGTCGGCACAACGTCTCACATGGAGGCTGAAACGACCCAGCAGTGCTTCAACAGATCGCCCTTGTGACAAGCGGCTCCCCACCAAGCGGTTTCCCCGAACCGCCAACCCCCGACGCCCCCGCCCCCACGCGGTGGTCCCACCGGCCACCCCCACGCCCTCCCCCCTCCCCCTCCCCCCACACGCGCACCTGCATCACCCGCCGCACCGCCTCCAGCGCCTCCAGCACACCGCGCCGGCTGGCCGCCCGCGCCGCCTCGTCGCGGCGCAGCTGAATGCCGCCGCCGCCGCTGTCGCCGCCGCTGTCGCCACCGGCGCCGCCTTCCCCGCCCTCCTGCCCGCCCGCCAGCGCCGCCTCCAGCTCCGACTGCTGCAGCATGTGCCTCTGCCCTCGCGGCTGCTGCTGCTGCTGCTGCTGCGGCCCCTCCTGTGCCGCGTCATCGCCGGCCGCCAGGCGGCGGGCAGTGGCGGCCGCTGGCAGCGCTGCCCCCGCCTCCTCCAGCTCACAGTCCTCGGGGCTGCGCTCGCACTCGGGCTCCAGCGCCTCGCTCGCACCCGCATACCGCTCGTCACCAGGCTCAGCCTCCTCACCACCGCCAGCAGCCTCCTCCGCAGTGGCGCGCCGCCGCCCCGCAGCCGCCGGCAGCGGCGGCGCGGGCGCGGGCGGCGCCGGCGCCGGCGGCGTGGCGCTGCCGTTGCCGCCGCCGCCACCGCCCAGGCCGCGCAGGATGATTTTGCCGTGGAAGACCACGGAGGCGCCCACCGTGAGGGTGCCGTTGATGGCCAGGTCCTTGTCCTGCGTGGTGGTGATATGTGTGTGTGGGGGGGGGGGGCGTGTGGGGGGAAGGGGGGAGAGGGGCCACGCATCCATCAACCAGCCACGACATTGCACAACTTAAACATATGCCACAAATGTGCATTGGCACAGTTACACGCCGTACATGCACACGCCGTACATGCACACGCCGTACAAGTGCCGTACCTGGGGCAGCAGCAGCAGGTCGCCGTCGTACATCTTGTCCACCAGCAGCTCCAGCTGCGCCGCGGACACGGGCGCCGGCGCCGAGCCGTTGCCGCCGCCGCCGGCGCCGTCCACGGTGGCCGAGGTGGGCAGCGGCACGAACACGATGCCCTGCGGCCGCGGCGTGTGTGTGGGGTGGGGCGGGGAGGAGGGTTCAGAGAAGGGGGGAGAGGAGGAAGAAGGGGTCCAGGGAGATTGGGCTGTCTGACATCGTCCAGTTCATCTCATGTTCCTGTTGCCCCGGTCCTCTCGCTAAAGCACGGCTCCGCCCTGTGCCCTCCTCCCGCCCCACACACACAACAGCCCTTGCGCCCCCGGGGCCCGAGCCTCCCACGCACGTTGTTGTTGAGCGTGACCAGCTGGCTGCGCTTCTTGCTGACGCCCATGCCCCCTGCGATGGCGCTGGGGCTGCTGCGCCGGCCCAGCTCCACGGCGTCGCCCTCGATGGCTGTCCACACCGCGTCCACGCCCAGCTGCAGGTCCAGGTAGTAGACGTTGGTGGTGAAGGGCCATTGCTGCGGGCAGGGCAGGAGGGGGGGAGAGGGGGAGGGGGCGTGTTTGGAACCGTTCAGGGATGGGGGCGAGATGGCCAGAGATCGACCCCGAGCCGCCGGTCGGCTACCCTTCGGCCACCCTTCGGCCACCCTTCAGCCACCCTTCGGCCACCGCCCGCCGCTTCTGCCACGCCGCTGCTGCTGCTGTCACCGCCGCTGCCAGCACTCCCCACACCTGTGCGCCCTCGTCGTAGGTGTATCCGCCGGTGAGGTAGATGACGGAGCCGTCACCGCGCATGTTGTGGCGCAGCCGGCGGCCCGGGCTGTCGCCGCCGCCCGTCAGCTGGATCCACCTGCGGCGTGTGTGTGCACCGTGGCGTGGCGTGTGTGGGTTTTGTTGGAAAGGTGCAAAATGCAGGGTGTAGGCAGTGAATTGCACAAGAAATGAAGCGACGAGGTCTGCGGCGAGGAGACAGCACCGAAACGGGGAGCCTGCTTGCTGCTTGCCCCAGCCCCGCCCCCAACCCAACCCCATCCCCCCCCCACCTCCGGTACTGCAGGTCGAACACCCACAGGTCGCCCAGCAGGTCGGTGTCCACATCCAGCGTGTCCAGCAGCGGATTCTGGGGGGAGCGTAGGATGGGCGGCAGGTGGGGGGATTGCAAAGATGGTACATAGAAGTGTAGTGGCGTAGACAGCAGGCGTGGAGGCGTTCGTACCGATGGGGGAGTGGGGTTGCGTGGGATGGGTGGGATGGTCGTGGGTGTCACATGGGACAACATGACAGTGCATGCAGTGCTCAATGGACACTGAGTGGGTGACCCCAAGTGAGCCCAATGCAGGCCAGTTGCGCCTATCAGCCCGCAACCCCCCTCCACCCCGGGAACCCCCCCTGCCGCCGCCCACCGTGACGCCGCCATGGACGGCCAGCAGCCCCATCTTGCCAAAGCCCAGGCGCGAGTCCAGACCCGCGCTCTCCACGAACGCGCTGGCGTGCCTGCAGGTGGACACGCGACACATTGCGTGTGTGCGAATGTTTGTACATGTGACTGGGTTGCGAACACAAACCGAGTGTGTTTTTGTATGTTTAAGAGCCCAACGAGATACCAAAAGTGTACCGTCCCCCCTACGCACACACGCACCACATGCGCGGCTTGGGAATGGCGGCGGGGTCGTGGTCGCCCGCCAGCTGCAGCTCGTGGCTCCGCAGCAGGTTGGGCGAGTCGTCCACGCCGAAGGGGAAGGGGTTGGGCACGTACGGCAGCGGCGGCGCCGGCGGCGTGGCGCCGGCGGCGGCGGCGGACAGGTTGCCGCAGATGGAGAGGCGGAAGGAGCGCACCCACTCGCTGGCGTTGCCCAGGGCGGGGTCGGGCAGCCAGGTGCTGCCGTACTGCCCGCTCCCGCCCATGCCCTTGATCAGGCGGCCCGAGTCGGCCTGGGTGGGGAGGGGGCAGGCGGGGGGAGGGGGCAGGTGCGCAGGGTGTGGGTTGCGTATGCGTGTGTGTTTTAGTCGCTGGTGGGTGCTGGAACAACACGGGGCGGGACAGGAGCAGGGTTGCGCGCGAGCCATCGCAGTGTCTACATGCCCGTGACGTGGTGTGAACAGACGCCCGGGGGCGGTGTACCGCCTCGTGCGCTCTCTTACGTTGTACAGCTCGAAGCGCGGGCAGCGGGTGGGGGCGGCGGTGGTGCAGCCCATCTGCGCTCCCGGGAGCATAGGGCGGGGAGGGAGGGGCCGGGATTCCAAGGTTAAGGGGTCGATGAGGGAGCAGTCGATGAGGGAAGGGGGGAATGAGAGAGAGCGCCACACAGCAGCATCCACGGCCTCCCACGCATCGCTGCATCTGACACACACGGCACCACACACCCAACACACCCAACACGCCCCCCGGCCTACCGCTGTACCGCTTTTCCTTTTCCATCCCTGCAAGCGCCCCCGCCCGCCTCACCGCCAGGTCCTCGGGCGAGGTCCAGCCGGTGCCGGCCGAGAACAGGTACACGTCGTACACGTCATTGGCCAGCTCAAACCTGGCAGGGCGGGTGGTGGCGGGGGTGGCGGGGGTGGCGGGCGGGAGTCGAGGGTGGGGTGCGGTGGGAAGTAAAGGTAGGGGAGCACACGTGGGGCATGCGTTGGGCTGATCTCCCCTGTGGCTTTCCGACCACCCTTGCAACCTTGGACATGCAACCCCCGCCCCCGCCCCCCCTACCAGTAGTCCTCCGCCCAGTCCCAGACGTAGTCGTCGAAGATGGTGGCGTTGGGCGCCGCGGTGGCGTCCGTCACGTTGGGAGGCCACACCCAGGCGCTGCTGTTGCCGGCGTACACGGGCGTGCGCAGCAGCGCTGCAGGCCGGCGGCGCGGCGGCGGCGGGGGTCAGTCAGGCGTTTTTGTTGCGTGTTAGTGGTTGGGTGGTCGCGTGTTACGCATTGAGTGAGGCGGGGCGGGGTGCAGCGGTTTGCACGCCATGGATCTCTACAGGCCCGATGCAACACAAGGGTATGGAGGAGCAGGGAGCTCGGCCGCTGCGGCGCAGAGGTGTGGGCCATGGCCCCATGCTCATCACGCCATCTAGGCCCTTACAACCACAGCCGCCATAACGCATACATGCACCGGCCGCGGCCTGCTGACTCACTCTTGGTGCTGAACCAGGGGCTGCGCCAGGCGTAGGTGCTGACTGCGGAGAAGCCCACAGCCATGGCGCGCACCCGGGCCTTGTCCGTGCCGCGGTAGATCTGGGAGGAGGGAGGAGGGACGGTGTGGCGGTGGTGTGTTTGTGTGCGTGACGAGGATTTGACACGGCACCCATGCGTGGGGCGTCCCTATGGTGGATGTGTCAAAACGTCTAAGCGCATCCAACCGCAAAACCCGGCACGCGGCACGCACCCGCAGCTGGTACAGCCCCTTGTCGGCGGGCCCGAGCCCCGCCAGCTGGCTCGGGCAGTCCGAGTACGACAGCAGCCCCGCGGCGGCGTCGGCGGCGGGCGGCGCGGGCGGCGGCGGCGGCACGGTGTGCGTGCCGGTCTGCGGGTGCGGCGCCAGCGACTTGCAGGAGCCGGCGGCAAAGGGGCAGGAGTCGAAGCGCGGCGGCGGCGCGCCGGCCAGGCTGGCGGCGCGGCCGCCGGGCAGCGCGGGGATGTACTGCAGGTAGTGGATGTCGTTGGTGACGGCGGGGACACCTGCGCGGGCGTATGCCCCGACGTGGGCGACACAGGCATTGTGTCAGCATTACGTATTCAGCGAGGCAGCGGGACTGGCTGAACGAGTGACTAATTGCCGGCGATTGGCACAGGAACCTCGGCAAGAGATCAAGCGAGGTAGGCGGGCAGGTGGCCGACAGCGAGGCGAGGGTTACACGCACAAACGGCCCCACACAGGATCCCACCTATCCAGGCGTTGGCGGCGCTGTGGTTGACGGCGGTCAGGCCGCCGAACAGCAGCACGTCGGCGTTGGTGGCGGTCACGTACGGCAGCGGCGCCATGGCGGCGCCGGCGCGCTGGCCTGCGTGCACAAGCGCGTGTGTCCATAGTGTGGGGAGTTGCAGGGTTGAGATGCGAACATCGGCTGGTGTACACTGGGGAGACGAGGGGCGGAGGGATCATCGACGGGAGGGCCGGGGTGTGCCACGCCACACGCCACACATGCCACGCGCAGGCCGCGCCCACCTGGCGAGTGCATGTCGGAGCCGTTGACGTTCAGCAGCGGGTCAAAGTAGAAGGCGGGGCCGGCGTTGACCAGGCTGGGCGAGGCGCCGCCTGCGCGCATACGCATGTGCAACCAGGACCGACAGGTGATGTGGTGTGGGAGGGACCGGAGCGGGGCTGCCAGCTCAAACGCTTCAACCGGGATCAATATGAGCATTGCAGCCCGACGGCACCAACAGACAGCAAAGCCCTCAACAACTGCCGCTCGCTGCCGTAAGTACAACACACGACCCCGGGCCGCAGGGGGGCGCCGCGCACTCACGCTTGACGTAGGGCTTCTTGGTGTTGACCAACGGCGCTGCGGCCAGCTCGTCCTTGCTCTGCCACAGCACCGCGTACGCGGCGTGGAACAGCGTGGGCAGCTTGACACTGCCGTCGGCGTTCAGCGCGTTGCCCGCCGCGTCGTACATGCGCACCCAGCTGTTGCTGCTGCTGCTGCCGCCCTTGGCGGACTTGTAGAACCGCAGCTTATGGGCGGAGGCGTCGCGGACGGCGCGGTTGCCCCAAGCGGACAGGTCCAGAGGCGTGTCCCCCGACTGGTCCACGTCACCGATCAGCGCCCGGCGCTGCTGCTGCTGCTGCTGGCGGCGGCCGCCGTCGGAACCGCCAGAGGCCGCCGCCTGGCGCCTGCGGCGCTGCTGTTGCTGCTGCTGGCCGCCACGGCCGCCGCCACTGCGACCGCGGCCCTCCGCGGCGCGCCGGCGGCGGCCCGGCTCCGTGCCTGGGTCCTGATCCTCTGCGGCGCCGTCAGCGCCTTGGCCCCGGGAGCCCTGCCGCCCCTGCCCGCGGCCCTGCCGCCCCTTCCTCCCACGACCGCCGCCGCCAGGCCCTTGCCGCTGCTGCTGCTGCAGCGCCTCCTCGTCCGCCGCCTGCTGAGCCGCCTCCTCACTGACGAGAAGTTTCAGGTGCGCCTCCTGGTGCGGCGGAAGGCGCTGCCGCTGCGACAGCTGCTGCAGGTACTCCTTGACGCGCTGCCGCAGCTGCTCCGAGCGGGCCTCCTTCTCCGCCTCACCCACAGCCTCACCCTCGCTGTCACTGCTGCTGTCGCGGTCGCTCAGCTCCAAGCCAGCTCCAACGCGACGTATCGAGCCAGCCTCCTGCACCGCAGAGCGCCGGCGGCCGCCCGCCTCGGCGGCTGCAGCACTCGCCTCACCGGCGGAGGCAACGGCGAGCTCCGCGTCGGATTCGGCGCCGGCGGCGCCGCCGCGCAGCCGCCGCCGTGGCTCGTCATCGTCGCCTGCCGTGCGGCGGCCCGCGGCTCTGGAATTCACGCCCCCGCCCCCGGTACCCTTGGCGCCGCCGCCGGCACCCTTGGCGCCGCCCCCGGACGTACGTTCTTGGTGCTGCGCGCGGGGGCCACCACGGCGCCCACCAGGCGCCCGGCCGGCGGCCCCCTGCCGCTTCCCCTGCTGCTGCCCTGCCCGTCCCCCGACCAGCTCCCGGGCAGCCGCCACCCCCGCGGCCTCCCCGCCGGCGGCCACGGCGATGTCCTCAGTCGCCGAATTGTAGGAGTCGTCCCAGGGGTCCGCCTGTGCGGTTTGGACGCAATGTCAATGTTGGTGGTAAGGACACAAGCTGAAGCTCCGTTTTCCCTTTCCCCAAACCCATTTGGCTAAGTGTCTGCGCGGTCAGCTGAAGCTGTGGTGCGCTACCTGTAGTGCGGCCTCGCCACCGTCGCCGTCTTCCCGCATGCCCGGGGCTGACGACCGCAGGCGCCGACCAACGGGAGCCATGGGCGCCGGCGACGGCGGTTCTGGCGACGGCGGCTCTGGCGACGGCGGCTCAGGCGACGGCGGCTCAGGCGACGGCGGCTCCGGCGAAGGAGGCTCTGGGCTGGGCGGCTCAGGAGACGGCGGCTCCGGCGAAGGAGGCTCCGGCGAAGGAGGCTCCGGGCTGGGCGGCTCTGGTGATGGCGGCTCCGGTGACGGTGGCTCCGTCAATCCACCGGGCGGCTGGGCAACGTCTGGCGGCGCTGGCGACGGCGGTTGCGGCGGCAACAGCGGTTGCGGCGGCCGCGGCGGCGGCGAAGGTGGGAGCGGCGGGACCGGCGGCCGTGGCGGCGGCGCAGGAGGCATGGGCGGCGGGTGCGGCGGCGCGGGTGGCGCCGGCGGCGTGGCAGGCTGAGCCGGCGGCGGCCCGCCGGCGTCGGGTGCGGCGGGCGGCGGGGTGGAGTGGTACTCCCAGGGGGGTGAGGCTCTGCACGCGGGCATTTGCAGGCCAGCAGCGACAAAGGGGCGGCGGAGGAATGAGAGGGTGGTGGTGGTGGTGGTGGTAGTGGCGGCGGTGGTGGTGGTGAGTGAAGGCGCTTGGAGCGGCATAAGCCCCTGGTGGCGTGGGAGGAACGCGCGCTGTGCTGTGTGTGTGTCCCCCACCCTCTAAAGCTCGGTTAGGACCCGCCTCTCCCTTTCCACCGAGGCCGCGCCCGCGAACACGGTATGCGCATATGGTAAATTGCAGCGCAGTACGGCACAGCGCATCCCAACTTGGCGCGTCACAACCGCCGAGATCGCACGGCCCCGTGGCCTGACTTGGAGGCGCCCGTTAGGACCCGCCGCCCCGTTCATTCCCGCCGCCGAGAACGTGCCCACGAAGATGCGCATAAATCGCAGCGCAGCACGGCAGAGGGCCTGACTTCGGCGCCCGCGCTGTACATGCGCACGCCCTGCCCTACTCACGCATACGAGTAGTCGTAGCTGTAGTCGTAGTACCCTGCGCGTGACCGTGCGCGGGGCGGCAGCGAGAGCAGGAGTCAAGGAAGTCGGCCAGCGAGTTAGCGACGGTCAGCGATGGCTAGCGTCAACGGCCAGCGAGGTAGCTGCACAACCAGGTGCAGCGCGCGGCGCGAAGCAGAGCTAGCTAGGCCCCCCCCCCCGCTGTTGAGTCTTGACAGCACAAGCACAGACAGGCACACAACGAGCCGGGGCGCACTCACAGCCGCTCGAGTAGTCGGCGTAGTCACTGTAGTAGGATCCAAAGTAGGCGGCGACGGTGGATGCGCAGATCTGGTTTGGATTTGGATTTGAGAGTTGGGAGTTGGGGAAGTCAGAAGGGGGTGGCGTCAGGAGCGCGCCAGAGGGTGTAAAGGGTAATTTTTACTCGGAAGCTCCCATCATCCCGCCCCATCACACCCCCCACACACGCACGCAAGCACGCAAGCACGCACACACGCACGCACGCACGCCGCCTGCCGCCGCCGCACCTGGTTCAGCGACGCCGCGCCGCACTGCGCCAGATTGTCAAGCTGCGTGGCGTCCAGGCTGCCGGCGGAGTCGCAGGCGCTGAGCATATCGCGCATGGCGGCCTCGTCCGCGCTCAGGTCCCCCTCTGCCCAAAGCCGTGAAGACGGGGGGGTGCATTCAACAAAACAAGCCTTGAATTGGATGCAACCCAGTAGGGCGGCTGCGGCTAGCGCAAGTGGACCAGTCACACGGCCAACCCCAAACAACATTTGCAGTTGCAACTGCCTGTCATAGTTAGTCGGGGCAATTACGCCTTTGAGCCCATGTCGCACCATCGCTGGTGGTGTCGATGGCAGTAGCGTTCAGCTGGTCTCCCACCATGCTACTGCCGCCGTACAGCAGCACCAGCCGCCCGCCCACGGGCTTGATGGCCGTGCCGTTGCTCCACTGCCGGGGGGGGGGAGGGGCGGGGCAGTGCGTTCCGTAACTGGGTGCAGTACGGTACAGCGCAGGGTCCTCCCGCCCTGCCGCTTGCCCATGCCCATGCCCACCCGTCTGCCTGCCTCCACACAACCGCACCCGTCCGCCCAAACCCATCCCCCCTCCTGCTGCTGCTACCGCTGCTGCTACCGCTGCTACTGCCGCTACAGCCGCCGCCGCCGACTCACGCTGAACACCTGGTGCAGGGGCGCCCAGGCCACGCCGTCGCGCGCGCTGGGCAGCTCGTCGGCCGCGTTGGTGCCGCGCGACACCGGCAGCACCTTGCAGGTGTTGTTGGCCTGGTTCTTGGAGGAGCAGTCCGACTGCAGCACCTGCGTATTTGTGTGTGTGTGCGTGTGTGTGTTGGAAAACACCAGGAACGACGGCGTGATTGGTGGGTGAACATGTCGGTGTTAGAGGAACCGGAACGAAGCCACAAAAGCGCGTATGTACCCCAACGGACATCCGCACTTCCCTTCATTCGATGGACGGCTACCCCAACCCCGCCAGCCCCCAGCCCCCGCCGCCGCACCTGCTGCAGCTCCGCGTCCAGCACGCGCCACTCGGTCAGCGCCGGCTCGTTGTCGTCCTCCAGGTCGTCCCAGCCCGTGTAGAACAGCAGGTCGGTGGTGCCGTAGCCGCTGTCCTGCGTGGGGCTCCAGGGCGCCTGGGTGGAGGAGGGTGGGGCGTGAGGGAGGGGCGCATTGGGAGGGGGAGGGGGATGAGGGTGGGGCGGGGTCGGGGTTCCATCGGGGTTCCATCGGGGATCCGGCGGGTTCGGCAGGCCGCGGGAAGGGCGGCCGTGCTACTGACGCAGGCACAAACCGTGTCATCCGTTGGCACTCTCAGCGCCCGGCCCCTCTCGCCACCACCCACACCCCGCCGCACCCCGCCGCACCTGGCCGGTGGTGTTGGGCGCCGTCTTGGGCGACACCACGTGCGCGCCGTAGCGGAAGGCGGAGCGGCTGTTGCCGGTGTTGGCGTCAGGCTTGAGGTTCATGGAGGTGTCTGTGTGTTGGGGGGGAGGGGGAAGTGTGCGGCGGCAGGTGGGGTAGAGGGGAGGGGGTTGCGGAAACTGAACCGCTTGGGGGTGACAGAGGGGCCGGGCCCATGTGGGCGGCCTCACACCACCCCCACCGCATGAGACCACCCCCGCCGCTACCACCCCCGCCGCTCACCAATGACGGCGCCCCCTATCAGGTCCACGACCAGCAGCTTGGACGAGGCCTGCACGTGTGTGCGAGGGCGGGGCGCCGGGCGCGGCGACACGCATTAAGCACGTGCATGAACATGTGCATGAACATGTGCAGCCAACAACGCAACCCAATCCAACAGCGAACCCCCAGGACCGGTGCTTGCATCCCCTACTCAGATGAGTTTATTTCAGCCTGGGCCGGTATTCACAACCCCCATTGGACTGGCGTATACGACACCCTCGCCGCACTCACCCGCGACGCCGCGTCCTGGCCGCCGCTGATGTAGATGCGGTTGCCGTCGGCGCCCACCGCCATCGCCGTCTCGCGCAGGTAGGGGATGCGGTCGCTGACGGTGAAGCGCCGCGTCACGTTGTAGTCGATGGTGCTGCGCGGCCGGTGGCGGGCGGGGTGGGGCTGTGAATACCAGCCCAAGCTAAACGCAATAATCAGGCCAAGCTAAACGCGGCGTGATCGCAAACATGCCGATTTCAGCCCCGTACCGTCACCTCACCCTCCCCATCGCTCACGTGTTGTCGGGCAGCAGCCGCGTGTCGTTGCCGCCTGAGGGGCTGGATAGCGCGATGAACAGCCCCCGCCGCACGAAGTTGAGCCCCGTCACGCTGCCGTTGGCCACCGCCGGCAGCAGCTGCTCGAAGCGGCCGCCGGTGTCGCTCTGCAGCACCGACACCCACAGCTTGTAGGTGGTGGGCTTGGCGTTGGCCTTGGCCGCCCACGGCCCCGTCGTCACGATGAGCAGCTCGTTGGGCGCCGGCGCCGCCGCCGCGGCGGCTGTAGCATTGCAGGCGGCAGTAGCAGTGGCGTTGCCGCCGGTGGTGCAGTTGCTGGAGGCGGCTGTAGCAGCGGTGGTGTTGGGGCTGGACAGCTGGATGACGGCGATGGCGGTTTCGTTGCCCGGCAGTAGCTGGCCGGGCGGGCCGCCGTCGGGTCCGGGCACCAGGTTGATGCGGATGGGGCGCCAGGCGCGGGCGGCGGGGTCCATGAGGTACAGCTTGGTCTGGGCGGTCTGGTCTGTGGTGGTGGTAGGATGTGGCGGTGGTGGTTGGTCAGATTCAGGGTCGGGGGGAAGGGACAAAGTGGTGGGCGCGCGGTGGGCAAGGGACCCTCGCACGCGCCGTTCCCCAGTTCCCCACACACAACCACACAATACGTCACTCACATATACACACGCCCACACACACACACACACACACTTCCATGACTCACTGCTGCTGCCGCGGCCGCCGTACAGCAGCATGTAGCGGCGGTCGCTGCTGGACAGGGCGGCGGGCCGGATGAGGCCGCGGCCGCCGTAGGCGTCCGTGGGCGGGCTGGACAGGATCTGCGTATGCAGGGGAGGGGAGGGAAGGGGCCGCCCGTGCGAGCGGTATTTGGAGCTGGTGAAGAGGGGGTGGGGGACATGGAAGCGGCAGGTGCAGGTGTAGGTGCGGATGTGTGCAGATGGGGCAGGTGCACAGGGCGGGAGCCGGAGCAGGCACTCCGCTGCCCGCCCCGAAGTCGCCTGCTCCTCCACCTCCCCTTGCCCACATGGCCTCTCCGCGCCACGCCACGTACCCACAGCCCCAGCCAACCCCAACGCCTCCTCACCCCACCACCTCACCCCACCCAACACCCCCTGCCACCGCTCCGCCCCACCTCCTGCCGCCAGGTGCCTGCAGTCATGTTGAACGCCCACACATCCTCCAGCGGCTTGCTGCGAGGCGGTGCGCGGCAGGCGGCGCCGGCGGGCAGCCGGCAGGCAGGCGGGTCAGGAAGGTGGGTAAGGGGGCGCCCCGCGAGCTCTGGCCCCGGGACCCGGGGACGTGCACCGCCCGCAGCAGCAGCAAAACGCGCGCTGGCGCACAGTCACCCCACTCCGCACGGCCACGCATAAAATCCGGCCCCGTCCCCAGTCCCCACCACTGCCCCCGGGCCCCCGCCCCGCCCCCATTTAGGTTCGGTCTAGCCTGGGCACGTGTTCTCACAGCCCCCCCCCCGCCCCCGGTGCACTCACGAGCTGTTGTCCAGTCCGCCGTACACCCACAGCACGTCGCCGCCGCCGCCCTCTGGGCCGCCCGTGTTGAGCACCGCCGCCGCCGCCTTGCTGCGCGGCGGCGGGGTGCCGCTGCCGGGCTCGCCGCGGGTGCGGTTGGCCAGCACCTGCCACTGCGGGGCGCTGAAGGCGTCGCCCAGGGACAGCCACATGACCTGGAGAGGGGTGGGGTTTGGGGGAAGGGGAAGAGGGTGTTGGGGAAGAGCGTGTTGTGTGTTGGAAGGAAGAGCATGTTCGTGTGACAGCAAGTCGGGCTGTGGGTTCAAACGCCACAATCGTCCTCTACCCGCTGCAATCCCATCCCCGCGCCCCCGTGCTGCTACACCGCCTTGCCACCACGCCTCCCCGGCCCGTGCCGCCCGCCCACCCCCGCCCCGCCCCGCCCCGCCCCCACCACCGGCCCACCCCCACCCCCAACCCCGACCCCGACCCCGACCCCGACCCCGACCCCGACCCCGACCCCGACCCCGACCCCGACCCAACCCGACCCCGCCCCCCCCCCCTCACCTCATTGGACGCCACGGGCAGCTTGCTCTCCGTCTTGTTGATGACCGAGCCGCCGAACACCAGCACGCTGTCCCTGTACGGCAGCGCGGTGTGCCCCGAGCGCGAGGGCCGGGCCTGGCGGGGCGGGGCGCGAGGCGGGGGAGGCGGAGGGAGGAGGGGCGCGCATTGCGCTGTTGGATTCGTTTGCTCCCGCAGTCCGCCAGCCCCACCCACCCAAACCTTCTGGCCCCCGTGTCCGGCCTCCACTCCGCCCTTCCCTGCTTCGTCTTGGGTCTAGCGTGGGCTGGTATCTACCACCCCATTCCCTCCAACCACAGCACCACCGCCGCCACCCCATCTCCCTCCAGCCCGGCCCCCACCCCCACGCCCACCCCAACCACCACCACCGACCCCCACACCCACCCCACCAACCACCGCCAGCCCTCACCGCCGCGCCTATGCTGCTGCCTATCTTGTCCTGCACCAGCAGCGTCATGTCGGCCGTGTCCACCGCCTCCACCCGCGCCAGGCTGACGTAGCTGGACACGGCGGAGGAGCGCTGGCCGCCCAGCGAGTAGGCCTGGCGGGTGTGGGTGGGTGTGGAGGGAGGGGTGTGGAGGGGTGGAGGGGGAGGGAGGGGTGGAGGGGTGGAGGGGGAGGGGTGGAGGGGGAGGGGTGGAGGGGGAAGGGTGGAGGGGGGGGTGGAGGGGTGGAGAGAGGGGTAGTTCATTCCAGAGCCCAAAGCAACCGACCGAGTGAACCCAAACCAACCAGTCCCAGTGCAGTGTGGAGGGCGGGGGATTGCAAAGATGGTACATAAAAGGGGAGGGGGTTGTGAATACCAGCCCAAGATAAAGCAACCTGGCTATACGGTGGAGGTGTGGTGGGGGGTGAATGCCGGTCGGCGGCGAGGAGGAAGAGGAGGAAGCGGGCGGTGGCGATGGCCCCTGGTGGCGCGCTGGTGCGACACGGCCTCTCGGCACCCGCCGGCGGGCTGGCTACGCTTCATCGCAGCACGGCCCTCTCCATGGCACGGCGGCCACACGGCATACCCGTCGGACGACCCCCGGCGACCAGCTACCCCCGCCCCGCCCCACCCTACCCCACTCCACCTCCACCCATCCCATCTCACCCGAGTCACCTCATCCCACCTCACCCCACCTCACCCAGCCCCTCCCCCACCCCACCCCAGCCGCCGACTGTCCCAGTTCAGCCCGCGCCAGTCGCCGACGCCGCAGCCCGCCGGCGCGGGCCGCACGGGGCCCGTGACACGGCGCCGTTGCGCCTGCCGTGGACGTGCTGTTGAAGCTGCCCCGCCCAGCCTGCCCCCGGCTGATGCCCCCGGCTGATGCCCCCGGCTGATGCCTCCGACTAATTGCGCGCCACTGTGGCGATGCTGCCGCTGATGTGTGTATGCGAGCGGACTCCAGCTGGACGGCAGGCGGCCCCGCAGGGGCGATGGGAGGACCCCAGCGCCGCTGGCGCCCGCACGTCTCCCGCCCACCATTCCCTCCCTCCAACCGCAGGCCGGCAGGAACCCGAATTCACCTTTGTCCGCCCCGTGCCAGGCACCAGCGTGAATGTGTGCGCGAACGTTTCTGTGGGATTGGTCTTTCCGCGGCACAGAGCTGCAAGGGGCAAGCGAACGCCAGGGTCAGTCAAAGCCCGCAAAGCTTCGATGTGTCGCCCCGCGCCCGACGCACCGACGCCGTCCAGACACCAAGGGCGACTCTCAGCGTCCACATCCTGCAATGCAGCAGGTAGCGCATTGGCATCCACCGCTCCGACGCTGCTGGCCTTCAATTCATATTACATACCCCGATTTTCGCTGCTAGAGCCAATGTCAGCACCAGCACGACCAGCGCTCTATCCATGATTTCTTCCAAAGCCTATCGTCGCGGTATCGGATTTTTCTTCAAAACCATTTCTCGCCCCGCGTTTTTCATGCTCAGCTTGTCTTGCTTGATGCGTCTAGTGTCCAGTCTGTAAATGCACAATAGCGCGCTTGGTCAGGTAGGGCAAGTCGAGGGCCGCGATGGTCGACATCGACGTCAGGTGCTGCCAAAGCCCCGCACTTGATAACTCGCATACTGTATCGCAAAATGCTAGCTTCTGTTATTTTATTGCGACATGCAACGCGATGTATGTTCTTTTTGTTCCAGAACACCCTTCAGGCCCAGTTTGAATGCCAGCGTCACGTACAGCGCACAAACGGGAGCGATGGATGAAGAGAAGCCCAATGGCCGGGCGCTCGGAGCTCAATCTACTATGCCGGACGACACTTTGGGGCCAACATGTCGGCCACATGTATTGCCGTGACCCAGAGGCCGGGTGTGCCGGACGTGCCATCTAGCGGCGGCAGTGCTCGAGAAGCCTCCGCAACATCTACAGCGACGGCGGCAGTGTGAGTGCGCGTGCAGCTGGCAGCGCCAACTGGTACCCGATTGCGGTTGGGGGACACAGGCACGAGGCACACGCAAGCCGACCTTGAAGCTGGCACGCATCGGGGTGCCTTCTTCCGTCCCCTGCGCTCGCAATACCTGCTGCATGTACTGGCGCCGCCAACGGCAGGAGTCCACGGCCGAAGTATGGCGTGGCACGCGGCAGACCGGCCGCCTGCCTGCCTGCCCTGCCCACCTCCCACCTCCAGCCGCGCGCACGCCGACACGCGCAGTGCGGAGTGCTGGTGGGGGATGCGCTGGGCAGCGGCGAGACCCCGGCGGGGGGGCTGGAAGGATTGGCACAGCGATACGGGTCTGGCAGAGCGAGATGGAGAGTGAGCGGTCCGAGGGCTCGATGCAGCCAAATGCGGAAGCCGTCGAAAGTTTCTCACATACTCAAGTGGCGCAGTCATTGTTTGCAACTCAAACAGCGCTGCGAGGCGTGAGCTTGGACGCACGTGAGCGTTGCGCGAGCGAACTGTCCCGCCACGTCTCCCGAACCTTAAACAGCATCAAATCAGCAATCACACGAGGCACTAGCTGTCACCGCGAAACGGCGGGGTCATGGCGAAGGGGGAGGGGCCACAGTCGGGGGCACGACGACCCGCCGCCGCGGCCGAGAACTCGGCTGCAGCTGCGGCTGCGGATGTCGACCTTGGCCACCGTGGCGATGATGGCAATGGCGGCGGCGGCAGCGGCAATGCAGGGGCGGCGGCGGATCGTGGGGCCGCCGCGCGGGGCGCAGCCGGACCCACCGTCAGCGCGGCGGGCGGCGCAGCTGTCGAGCAGGCTAAGCAGGCCGCGGCCACGGTGACGGTGGCGGCCGGTGCAGTGGCGGCCGCCGGCGGGTCCTTCATGCGCTGCAGTTCGGTGGGTGCGGGTGCTGCTGGAGTGGGCGGCGGGGTGCGGGGGTGCGGGGGGCGGCCGCGGGATGGAGGAGGCGGAGAAGGGATGTGACGTACCAGAGAAGTGCCGGTGCAGGCGTGCCGGCCGCGCGCTTCGCATGCCCCACCGCACCCCTCCCCTACCCCACGCACAAACCCATCCCCCCTCTTCCCCCGGACACGAACCCGCAGGCCCCCGTGTGGCAGCTACAGCCCGCGCTGCAGCCGCCGCCGCCGCCGCCGCCGGCTGGGCCGCCTGGACCCGCGGGCGCCGCCGGCACCACCCCCGCTGCGCACACCCGCGGCGGGCGGTACAGCACCTGCGGCAGTAGCAGCGGTGGCGGCGGCGGCGGCGGGGCCAATATCAACCTGGGCGCCGGCGGCGGGGCCCCGGGGCGGCTGCGGCTGGGGGTGTGCGCCATGGCGCGCAAGGCCGACTCCAAGCCCATGCGCGAGATCCTGAGCCGCCTCAACACCTTCAACGAGTTCGAGCTGGTGCACTTCCCGGAGCAGGTGGGCGATGGTGCGTGGGGGTTGTGTGTGTGTGTGGGGGGGGGGGGGGGTTGTGAATGCGTGCGCGTACATGCCAGGCTGGTATTGCGTGCGCATGCATCGGTGGACACAGCATCCTGCATCCCCATCCGCTCACGACCAGCACCACACCCGCACCCCCGTCCTCCCGCTCGGCCCCGCCGATCACCACCACGACCACCACCACCCCTCCTAACCCCCCCCCCCACACACACACACACACGCCAAGACTGATCTGCTGCAACGACCTGTCAACATCATAAGTAATCATGCTTGGACCCCCCCCTTGCCTGTCCCTTGTCTAGTTTCACTTGGGCTGGTGTTTACACACACACCCCGCCGCCAGGTCATCCTGGGGCAGCCCGCCAGCCAGTGGCCCGTCGTGGACTGTCTGTTGGCCTGGCACTCGGAGGGCTTCCCGCTCGCCCGAGCGCAGGTGGGCGGGGGGCGGGGGTCGGGAGGGGGCGGTGGAGACGCATGGGGGGCAGGACGGGTGCGGTCCGTACCGCTGAGCTCCATTAAGCTGCCGATGGCGTTCAGGGCCGCTGATGGGCTGAAGCAAGCCGCTTGTGGCTCGGGGCGGTGTGGGTCGATGCATGTTCAGTGTTATTGGTAATTGGATCGCGGTCATCTTGCAGTCAAGACCAACTCGTGTTTTTGCGTACGCCTGCGCCTGTGCTGTTCCCGCCTGTACGGCATGCTACTGCCACTGCCGCTACTGCAGGAGTACGTGGCTCTGCGGCGGCCCTTCTGCGTCAACGACCTGGCGGCGCAGGAGCTGCTGCTGGACCGCCGCCGCGTGTACCGCCTGCTGCAGGTGGGGGGGGGAGACTGGGAGGTAGGGGCGGGAGAGTGGGGGGCGGGGAGGTAGGGGCGGGAGGTAGGGGCGGGACAGGGGGGCGGGAGAGAGGCGGGGCGGGACAGGCGGGTGGCAGGTGGTGGCGAGGCGAGGCGAGCAGGTGTTCGTGGCGCACGTGGCGGCGCGTTCACAGGCAGCTTCTTGGGGCACATGCATGTGTTGATACTGAATAGGCAAAGACCCGCCTCCCCCCGCCACCCACCGCACCCACGCCACGCACCCGATCGCATGAACGCCTCCCCCCCTTCACCCTCACGTACACACATACACACGCGCAGGACAGCAGCATCCCCGTGCCGCGGCACGTGGTGGTCAGCCGGGACGGCCCGGGGCTGGGGCCGGGGCAGTCGCCGCCCGGGTTCGTGGAGGGCGAGGATTACGTGGAGGTGCGTGACGTGTGGCGGGTATGTGGCGTGTGTGGTGTGTGGCGGTGGGCGGGTCGTGGCGTGGCGTGAGGCGTTAGGCGTTAGACGGGCTGGGGGTGGGCTGCCGGGGTGGGCTGCGGGGTAGGGCCGCGGGGGTGGTGTTTGGTGCGTAGGTTGCGTAGGTGACTAGGTTGCATGCAAGGCAAGAGGCTTGGCGGGCGGGGCCCGGGAATGCTCGTTACTACTCGGACTGCTGCTCCGGGGCCCAACCCCAACCCAACTGCCTCTCCCCTGGCTGACGGTTGGGGGGATGGTGGCTAATAACTGCCTGACTGACTGGCGGACTGGCAGATGGACGGCGTGCGCATTGCTAAGCCCTTTGTGGAGAAGCCCGCCAGCGGCGAGGACCACAACATCTACATCTACTACCCCGCGGCCATGGTGGGTATGGGGGCGCGTGGGTGGGTGGGTGTGGGGCGCGGGTGGGTGTGGGTTGCGCGTGTGTGCGCTGGTGGGTGAATGAAGGTTCATATACGTGCACACTTTCCCACACTCGGCTCCCACGCCCCGCACACTCCCCACACACGCACTCCAACACAACGCCAACACACACTGCCTTCACCCACACACTTCCCCCACACGCCCCAGGGCGGCGGCGTGAAGCGGCTGTTCCGCAAGGTGGCGGACCGCTCCGGCGCCTACGACCCCGCCCACAGCGGCGCGGTGCGGCGCGGCGGCAGCTTCATCTACGAGGAGTTCCTGGCCACGGGTGCGGCCGGGTGGGGGCGGGGCTTGGGGGCGGGGCGGGGCAATGTGGGGGTGGTGGTGGGGCGGGGGGCGGGGGTTGGTTTTTTCCGATTCCCAAATCAACCGTTGCTATTGGGGGGTGGAGAGCGGGGGTGGGGGTGGGGGCGGAGGAGGGCGGGAAAGAGAGTGCGGGGTGGGGTTGTGTACCAGGTGTTGCAGCGTGTGGGTCCCACGCACCTGCTGGCCACCCCGCCGCCCGTCCCCTGCAGCTAGCGCACCACACCCATGCACCTCGCTCCTGACCCAACCCACCCAACCCAACCCCCGCAGCCCACCCCACCGCATCTGATATCACCCACCCGCACCCCACCTGCGCAGGCGGCACGGACGTTAAGGTGTACACTGTGGGCCCCCGCTACGCGCACGCCGAGGCGCGCAAGAGCCCGGTGGTGGACGGCCGCGTGGCGCGCAGCGCGGACGGCAAGGAGGTGGGCGGAGGGGTGGGCGCGGGGGTGGGGTGGGGGTGGGGTGGGGGGGGGGCAGGTGGCTTGGGTGTGCGTGGGTGCGTGCGGGTGCGTGGGTGTGTGTGCGTGGGAGGAGTTGCTGGGGGGTGCGTATGCTGGGGGCCGATTGGCGGCCAGTTTGGCGGCTCGCGATCCCTTCTCAGATGCGTGTGCATGTATGCCCACCGCCTCACTGCGCACCGACCTGTCGGCGCCTTGCCCCCGGCTGGGTGCCCCAGCGCCTCCAGCGTCTCGCCCGGCCGGGGCGGCTGCTGGCAGGCGCTGGGAAGCCCAGCCGGGAACGAGGTGCCGACGGGTAGACACACGGACACCTGCACACATGTTTGGGTCTTTTTGTGGGGTGAACGAAGCAGTCAGGGAGCTGAAAGTGGATAAAGGTGTACTTTGCACGCATGCGGCCACCTACCCCGGCACCCGCCTTTACCACCACCTGCGGCTGCTACTGCCGCCACCGCCACCAACACATGCTGCTGCTACTGCTGCTGCTGCTACTGCCGCCAGGTGCGGTTCCCGGTGGTGCTCAGCCCGCAGGAGAAGGAGGTGGCGCGCATGGTGTGTCTGGCGTTCGGTCAGAAGATATGCGGCTTCGACCTGCTGCGGAGGTGGGGGCGGGATTGGGGGGTGGTGGGGATTGGGGGAGGGGGCATGGGGTTGGGAGGGCGCGTGTGCGGGGGCGTGTGCGGGGGCGTGTGCGGGGGCGTGGGAGGGGGCGTGGGAGGGGGCGTGCGGGGGCTGCTGCAATGCGGGCTGATGGGGGTGCGACCGGGTGCGCCTGCCGGCAATGCCAAGGCCCACTAGGCGGGCCAGGGGGCGTATAGCGGGGAACACCACCCAACCCAACCCACCCAAACCCCTACATTACATACAGCGAGCGCGGCGGCAGCTACGTGTGCGACGTCAACGGCCTCAGCCTGGTCAAGAACTCGGCCAAGTTCTACGCCGACGCCGCCGACATCCTGCGCAGGTGGGGGGCCGTGGGGTGCGCGGCAGCGCAGTGCAGGGCGTGGGGGCAGCAGTGCGTGGGTGGCAGGGCGTGGGTGGGTGCACTGGGTGGGCAAGCAGCGGGGTGGCGTTGGGGGTGGGTGGCGGTGGCGGTGGCGGTGGCGTTGCCGTAGGCGCGCTGCTTCGTGCATGGACGTGGGTGGATGGGGGCGCGGCTGCTTGGTTGCGTGCGGAAGTGAGGGCCAGTGGGTGCCGGGCCCGCCGGGCCTGCCGCGCCTGCCGCGCCTGCCGCGCCTGCCGCGCCTGCCGCGCCAGCCGCGCCAGCCGCGCCTGCCAGGCCTACCTGCAGGGCCTGACCTCCGCACCCCCCGCCCACACCCACCCGTCTTTACGTACCGCGCCCCTCTCCCCCTTCCTCAGTATCCTGCTGCAGGCGCTGGCGCCGCACCGCCTGCACCTGGTGCCCGCCCTGCCGCCCGCGCCCACCTTCGGGTCAGCCTGCCTGCCTGCCTGACTGCCTGAGGGGCTGTGGCGTGTGGGCTGAGCAGCTTAAGAGTGCTGCTGTCAAGCAATGTGTGAACTATCTGACACTCCGTTCTGCTGGCTATCGGACCACATATGCACACCTCGCATACACGGTTCAAACGGTGTTTGACTCCTTATGTGCCCTCGACCCCATACACATGCACACGCAGCCTGATGCTGGAGTCGCAGCGGACCATGGCGGCGGCCGAGGCGGCGGCTGAGGCGATGGCGGTGGCGGCCGCGGCCGCGGCTGTAGCAGCCGGCGGCGGCGCAGGCAGCGCGGCAGCAGCCGCGGCAGTAGCAGCAGCCGCAGCCGACGGCAGTAGCCCCGACGGCATCGAGCTGATCCGGGCGCCCACGCTGCTGCTGCCGGCGGCGGGCGGCAGTGGCGGCGACGGCAGTGCAGCAGCGGCCGGCACCATCAGCGGCGGTGGCAGTAGCAGCAGTAGCGGGGGCCTGCCGGGCGAGGAGCTGCGCTGTGTGCTGGCGGTGGTGCGGCACGGCGACCGCACGCCCAAACAGAAGGTCAAGCTGGAGGTCAGCCACGTGAGTCCGGGCGACTGGCGACTGACGTATGCGGCCTGATCTGATGTCAATTACGCATGTACGTACGAAGCCGTCATTTGCTTGTCACCGTGCAGCAATCACCCCTCGCCAACCGCACCCCACACCACCACACCCCATCCATCCCACTGCCCCACCCCACACACCCCAGCCCGCCTTCCTGGCTCTGTACGAGCGGCACGCGGACGCCGCCAAGGCGCCCGGGCCCGCCCGCCAGGCCAAACTCAAGAGCGCGTCGCAGCTGCAGGTGGGCAGATGCCGGTAGCGCGTGTGGCGGTGTGAACTCATGTGCGTAAAGTGCAACTCCAGCAACCCGCACGCAAATCTAAACATTGCTGCATGCACACGCAGGAGCTGCTGGACGTGACGCGGCAGCTGCTGCAGCAGCAGAAGCCACACCGCCGCCCGTCCAGCGACGGAGGTGGCGGCGCTGCCACGGATGTTGTTGGCACCACGCCTGCCGCAACGGCGGCTGGCATCAGTCCTCCCGGCTCCGTGCTGCCAGAGCACAAACCACAGCCATCACAGCAACCCCAGCAGCATTCAGAGCAGGAGCACTCACAGCCGCAACCACAGCAGCAGGCGCAGCCGCCGCCCCACCTGCTACTGGATGCCGAGACGCTGTCGGCGCTGGCGGTGGTGCGGGGGGTGCTAGAGGCGGGCGGCCACTTCTCGGGCGTCAACCGCAAGGCGCAGCTCAAGCCGCGGGGCTGGGTGCGGGCCGCGCCGCCGCCGCCGGCTGTAGCAGCAGCAGCAGCAGCAGCAGCAGGCACGCCGGCGGCATCCCGGACGGGGTCCATGACCCTTCCGCCGCCGCTAGCTGCAGGTGCTGCTGCCGCACCAGCCGCAGCAGGAGCGGCTGCTACAGCCAATACTGCTCCTGCCGCCGAGCCCGGTCCGGTCCTGCCCGCCGGCCCGGCTGGCCTCCTGATGCCGCCGGCGTTTGGCAGTAGCGCGAGCGCTGGCAGTAGCGGCTACTGCGGCAGCGGCAGTAGCGCAGCCGCCGGCTATAGCTCATCATCCGCGGCCCCTTCGCGGCGGGAGAGCGGCTGCCTGCCACCTGCTACTGCCGGCGGCCACGGCGTGAGCGGCGGTGGCGGCGCCGGCGGCGCCGCCACTTCTGGTGCCGCCGCTGCCAGCAGCAGCCCCAGCCCCGGCGGCGGCGGCGGCGGCGGTCGGCCCAGATCTCTGCTGCTGATCGTCAAGTGGGGCGGGGTGCTGACGCACGCGGGCCGCGCGCAGGCGGAGACGCTGGGGGTGCGGTTCCGCTGCGGCATGTACCCTCGCGCGGGGCCGGCGGGCGGCGGGCTGCTGCGGCTGCACTCCACCTACCGCCACGACTTTAAGGTCTACTCCAGCGACGAGGGCCGCGTGCAGGTGGGAGCGCCGTGCGTGCCGTGTGCGTGTGCGTGGGGGCTTGCGTGTGTGCGTGCGCGTGCGCGTGTGTGCCTGACCCGGTCCCTGCCTGTCATGAGTCATGCGCCGTGCGGGAGGGCGTGGAGTGGAGTGGCGCTTCGCTTTAGCGGGACGCGCCTCTGCACCTCATGCGCTGATCATGCATCGCACACTCGACTTGAAGCCCTATCACCTTGCCCACCCATCCATCCCTCTGCCCCTGCAGACCTCCGCCGCCGCCTTCACACAGGGGCTGCTGTGCCTGGAGGGCGCCAGCCTGACGCCCATCACCGCCTCGCTGGTCAACAAGGACGGCGCGCTGCTGGAGGCGTACGGCAAGGGCGCCAGCGCCGAGATGGCGGGCGCCAAGGTGGCGCTGTACGGCGCGGTGGGTGTGGGCGGGTATGTGGCTGTGGGTGGTGTATGTGGTGGGTGTGGGTGTGAAAGGATGTGTGGGTGTGGGGCGTGTGCGTGTGCGTGTGCATGTGCACATGCACGCGACTCACACGGCGACAGCCTCAGCAGCCACACATGTTCATGCTGCATGGTAGCGGTCGGCACTGTACCCAGCACGTGTAGCTGGCAAGTCATGGATGAACCTTCATCTGATGCCCTGTGCCGTGATGCCCAATACGCACACAGCTCACCTGGGACCCCCAGGCCGGCATATGCCGCTGCAAGCCGCCCGGCGGCGTCAGCGGCAGTGGCAGTAGCGGCAGTAGCAACCCCGCCGCAGCCGCAGCCGCCACCCGCAGTAGCAGCAGCAGCCCCGGACCCTCAAATCAGCAGCAGCAGCAGCCGGCCTTGGATCAGCTGGCAGCGGCGGGACGACACGCCACGGCGGCGGCACCCAATCCCCCACACTCATCCCCACCTCCATCCTCCCCATCCCCGCCGCCTCCTGCGGCTCCTGCGGGCGCTACCTGCGCCACGCCTCCCCCGGCGGCGGCGCCGCCGCCGCCGATGCCGGCGGCGACGGTTCGGCCGCTGCCCGAGCATCCGCTAGAGCTGCTGGAGCTACTGCGGGCGCAGCTGGCAGAGCTGGTGGAGGCAATTGAGGCGCCGGCAGCAGCAGCCATGGCCGAGGCTGTAGCAGCTGCGGCGGCGGAAGCAGCTTTGGCGGAGGATGGCGGCGGCGATGGCGGCGGCGATGGCGTTGGGGCCACGGCGGGCGCTGGTGCTAAGGCTGACGGTGCGGATGCGGATGCGCCGCCGATGTCCGCGGCAGACCCTGAGGCGGTGGCGGCTGCGGCCGTGGCGTGTGCAGGGGTGGCGGCGGAGGTTGCGCCCGCCGCCGCCGCCCACAGCGCCGCCGCCGCCGCCTCTGCAAGCAGCAGCACTGCTGGCAGCGCTTGCCTGGCAGGAGGCGGCAAACGCAGCAGCGGCGCTGCTGGCGGCGGCACAAGTGCTGGCAGTAGCATCAGCGGCGTGTGCGGCGGCAGTAGCACCGGCGGCGGCGGCGGTGGCGGCGGCGGGCGGGATGCCTGCTACTACAGCAGCCTGAGCATGTCGCCGGACGAGTGGCGGGCGGTGCCGGGGGTGCCGTGCGGCGGCGAGCACTGGATGCTGGTATACGACAGGTGCGTGGTGGGGGTGGGGTGGGGGTAGTTCATTCCAGAACCCAAAGCAACCGACCTGGGGGGGGGGGGGTGTCAGGCAGCCGGATGTGTTTGTGGATGGGGTGAAAGAGTGGCTCTGTGTGTGGAAGCACTGGTGTTTTAAGTTGGAAGTGTGCAGCTGGCTAGTAAACATGCGCCACGCACAGACATGCATGTGCGACGCAACAAGTATCGTACGTGTGTGTGTGTGTGTGATGCGCACGCAGGTGGCACAAGCTGCTGGACAGCTTCTACTCGGCCCGGAAAAAGCAGTACGACATCAGCAAGGTGGGGGTGCGTGGTTGGGGCAGCACAGGGGTGGGGGCAGGGGTGGGGCATCGTGGGACGCGAGGGGAGGTGGGCTGCACGCGATAGAATCAAGCGGTTGCTTGCTTCCTTGTCGCGCCCTACCTGCCGCCTCCCAACCTGCCTCCTGCCCCGCCCGACCTGCCTCACACACTGACACACGCACACACGCCCGCACAGATCCCGGACATCTACGACGCCGCCAAACATGCCCTCATCCACAACGCCTCCATTACCCTGCCGCCCCCGCCGCCGCCGCCGCCGCCGCCGCCGCCGCCGCCGCCGCCGCCGCCGTCATTGTGCCTTGCGCCGGCCACCGAGCCGGCGCGGGAGCAGGCGCTGCAGCAGAGCCAGCAGGAGCAGGCACAGCAGGGGCGGCGGCGCTCACCGCGGGCCCGGCAGCGGGTGCCGCGGGTGCGGCTGCTGGGCGAGGTGGCGGCGCCGCTGTACCTCACGGCGCGGCGGCTGGCGGATGCGGTGGTGCCGCACGAGTACGGCATGACTCCGCGGGTGAGGTGTGGTTGGGCGTGGGGCGGGGGTGGAGGTGGGATGGGCTCATGGGCGGAGGAGATGCGGGAGAAGGGTGGGAGAAGGGTGGGCGAGGGGTGGGAGACGGAGAGGACGGAGGGGCGGGGTGAGGCGAGAGGCATAGGAGCAATGCGTGGTCATGATAGGCGTGCATGGGGCTGGAGGGGCTACACTCCGCCTGCAATTCATGATGCAAGTAACATCCTCCCAACGCCCCATCCCTCCCCGCCCTCCCCACCCCCAAAGGCCCAGCTGCGCATCGGCGCCGCCATCGCGCGTGAGCTGCTGGGCAAGCTGCTGGCGGACCTGGGCGCCATGCGGGAGGAGAGCCTGGCCACCAGCGGCGGCTGTAGCAGCAGCAGCAGCGCCGGCGGCTGTAGCGGCGGCAGTAGCAGCTGGCCGGCGGCGGCAGTTGGTGAGCGCGTGTGTGCTTCCCCATCCAGGGCGCGTCGGGGGGCGGGTGTGTCGTGTCGGGCATGGCGTGCCGTACGGCATCTTGATTGAGTCCGATGCTCTTACCTTCTTAAGCGATCTCAAGTGCATTTGCATGCGCGCTTCAAATGTGCAGGCGGCAACGAGGCGGCTGTGGCGCCGCCGCCGGCCGGGCCGGTGGCGGCGGCCGCACCCCTGCTGTCCCTGCACTTGCCGCCCGTTCGCCAGCAGCAGCAAGGCTTCATCGCAAGGGCGCCGTACAAAGCACAGCCGTACACAGCACCGGGCCCGGCCGATGTGTCAGAAGGGTCTGCTGATGCTGTTCGCGGCAGTAGCACGCAGCAGCAGCAACAGCAGGAGCGGGCGGCAGCGGAGGCGCCGACGGGTGCTACGGCGGCGGCTTCGGCCGCTCCTGTGGGTACCGTGAGGCCGCAGCTCAGTACCCCTTTCTCTCCCGCAGCCAATGCCGCTGCACCGCCCGCTGCGGCAATAGCGCCAGCCGCCGCCGGTGGTGCTACAGCCGGAGCGGCGGCGGCGCTGATGGCGATGCTACTGCCGCCGCAGAACTCGATGGTGTCGGAGTTCGGCAACGCCTCTCTGGAGGACGAGAAGCTACTGCCGACCGCGATGGCGGCGGCGCGGCAGGCGGGTGTAGCAGCAGCGCCGTCGCCGCCCGCTTCGCCTGCACGCGCCAGCGTAGCTAGCGGCAGCAGCTGCTACAGCGCCGGTGCCAGCGCCGGCAGCACAACACGGAGGTTTGGCGGCAGAAGCAGCGGTGGTGCCTCCCGCGGCGGGGGAGTAGCAGTAGCAGCACCGGCACACGGATGTGCTGGCAGTAGCAGCACCGCTGCTGAGGCGCTGCAGCAGCAGGGGCCGCCGCTGTACACCGTGATGGAGGAGTGTGCGGCGCATGCGCCGCCCGCGGAGGAGGAGGAGGAGGAGGAGGAGGAGGAGGAGGAGGAGGAGGAGGGGCTTGGGGGTCGGGGGGCCGCCGGCAGGGCCGGGGGACCGGCGGGGGCGGCGGCTGAGGGCGACGGGTCGCCGCCCCTGCTGCACTACGGTTACCCTGAGCGGGAGCCGCAGGACGGGCCGCTGCAAACCATGGTGGAGGCAGCAGGCGCAAGCGAGGGGAACGAGCCCCGGCAGCAGCGCGGCCGTGGCAGTGGCGGCGGCGGCGGTGGAGGCGGCGGCTGTGGGAAGGGCGGCGTGCAGGAGGAGGCGAGTTTGGTGGGCATGGAGGAGGAGGTGGAGGCGGTGGGAGGAGCAGCCGTAGCACTAGCAGGTGGCGATGACGGAGGCGGCGATGACGGAGGCGGCGAGGGGGAGGCGCAGCAGCAGCAGCAGCAGCAGCAGCAGCTGGAAGACGATGACGGCCCGGCGGGCGAGCAGCCGCCGGCGCCGCCGCCGCCGCCGCCGCTGCACCGGCTGTGTCCGCAGTACGCCACGGACATCAACAGCCCGCTGCGGCACGTGCGCACGCGGGTGTACTTCACCTCGGGTGCGGCGTGGTGTGGGGTTTGGGTGGGTTTGGATGGTGTGGGTGGGTTTGGATGGTGTGCATGGGGTCTGGCGGGAGGCTTCTGGGGCAGAGGGCAGAGGGCTTGGCGTTTGGCGTGTGGCGTGGCGCCATCAGGTTGGGTGGGTGCGTGGGTGCCTCGGTAGGTGGCTGGGTGGGTCGCTGGGTGCCTCGGGCCTTCGGGCCGTACTGAGATTGCACCTCACTGCCGCTCTTACCCGCCACCACGCATCTCCCCCCTGCCCCACCCCAGAGAGCCACATCCACGCGCTGCTCAATGTGCTGCGCTACTGCCACCTGCACCAGCCACCGCCGCCGCCACCGGCCACTGCTACAGCCGCTGCTACAGCCGTGATGGACTCTACCCGCCCAACCGCCGCGGCCCACCCAATCGCCGCCGCGGCCGCCGACCCTCAACAGCAGCCGACTCCTTCTACGCCTCCGCCTCGGAGCGCGCCGCCTCCGCCTCCGGTCGGGCGGCTGCTGGGCGGCGCGGGCGAGGCGCTGCTGGGGTGCGCGGCCGAGTACGACTACATGAGCCAGATCGTGTTCCGCATGTTCGAGAACACGGCGGCGGCACACCAGGTAGAGGGATGGAGGTGGATAGGGGGCGGAGATGCTCCTGGCTCGGGGCGGTGCAGCAAGTATCTGTGATGGGCGCCAGGCGGGGATTTCGGTGCTTATTACGTGCGTGCGTGCTTGAACAAGCGATCATGATTGGCGCATTGGCTGGCCAACTAACCGCGCCCATCCTGCGATGCAGCAGGGCGGCGGCAGCGGCGGGCGCTTCCGGGTGGAGGTGCTGTTCAGTCCGGGCGCTTCGCGGGCGGCGCTGCAGGCCCGGGCCGACGCCATGGTGCGGCGGCGGCGGCGGCGGGAGCGGGAGCGGCGGCGGCAGGGGGGTGAAGAGGAGGAGGCGCAGGAGCGGGGGGAGGGAGATGGCGGTGTTAGCAGCGGGGGCAGCAGTGGCGGAGACAGCAGCGGGGATGAGGAGGAGCAGCACGAGGCGGAGGAGCAGCTGGTGGAGGATGAGGCGGTGGCGGCGGCGCTGCTGGCGGGCGGCGGCGGCGGCGGCGGCTGGGACGTGTTGGAGCGGGACCGGCACTGCCTGCCGCTGGAGCCGCTGGTGCACCTCAACGCCGGGCCGGGCGCGGGTGCGTGCGGGATGAGTGTGCGGGGTTGTGGGATTGAGTGTGCGTGTGAGGCAGGCGGTCGGGAAGTGGGGAACGGCGAAAGTAGATGGGAAAGGGTGGCATGCGGGTCTGCTGTGGGTTGGACACGCATCCAGCCAGCCACCCGCTTAGCTGCCGCTCAACGCCCGCCCCGGCGCATGCTGTACGTCCGCAGCCTGGGCGCTGGAGGAGCTGGAGGCCTTTCTGGCGCCGCTGGCGGCCGCGCGCAAGCCGCAGCCCAACACGTACGCCCTGCAGGTACGTAGGTGCGCAGCTGGCTAGCTAGCCGCTGTTGTGGCTGGTTGCTGCCGTGTGTGGCACGTTCGCCGGATGCATGCGTGGCTGCTGTGACTGGTGAAGTGTTGGTGGCGAGTTGTGTGTGTGGGGTGATCGCCGCCGGGATCATGCACGCTTGCTGCTGCTGATGGTGAGCTGAGCGAGCGAATGCATGGGCGCCGCGCATGCAGGTGGCCCTGAAGGCGCCCGCCGCTGCTACTGCCACTGCCATCGGCGGCGACAGTGCTACTGCTGCCGCCTCCGGAGAGCCCACCAGCTACATGGGCCGCGAGCTGGCGGCGGCCGTAGCAGTTCGTGCTCCCAGCGCCGCGCTCCGTGGCCCGGCGCCGCATGAGCCCGACCTGCTTCTGCCGGCCCTGGGCGCAAGGGCTACTGCCATTGTGGAGGAGGCGGCGGCCGCTACAGCCGCCGCGCGCGCGGCGGTGCTCGGCACTTGCGCCATGCCGCCGTCACCAGCGGCATCAGGAGCGTTGGGCGGCGGCGGCGGCGGCGGCTGTAGCAACTCTTCTGCTGCCACCGCCACTGGCAGTAGCAATAATGGGGCCAGTACCGCTGGCAGCTCGGGCTGTCTGGCCGCTACTGCTGCTGCCGATGGCGCCGGCGCCCACACGCCCCGCCTGCCGCATCACCCCTCCGCCTCCTCCTTCCACCTCCGGGACTGCCTCCAGACGGGCGGCTCGCTGCCGGTGCTGCCCTCGCACCACCTCCAGGCGGCGGCGGAGCTGATGGCGGCGGGCGGGCCGGGGGTGGCGGCAGGGGCGGCGGCAAGGGCGGGGGCAGGGGAGGCGGCAGGAGCGGCGGCGGGGGCCAGTAGCCAGGCGGCGGAGGTTGCAGATGGGGGCGATGTCGGGAGCCACTGTGTGGCGCCGTGCACAGCAGAGCAGTAATGAGCCGGCGGCGGCGCCCCCAGTTATCATGGGGTGAGACGCCGTGCGGTGGACGGTGGTTGCGGTGGTGCTGGGAGCATGCATGGACAGCAGGCCGTTGGGCTATAGCGCCGAGGTGTCCACAGGCAGAGGTTGGTGCGAATGGCCGGCTGCGTCCGCCTGCCTGGCCGGCGGAATGGATTGCTCCCTTCCACGGAACGTTTTACTTGGTTGTGGCTGGCTGGCTGTTGGCTGGGTGTGCGTGCGCTGCTGGTCTGCCTTGTGACGTTTCATGGCGATTGCGTGAGCGCTGCCGCCTGCTGTCGTCACTCCGACCTTGCTTGCTTGCTTGGCGGGGCGGGGCGGATGCCCCAGCAGCCAGCAGGTATACGGCCTTGGGCCTTGGAAGCAGCAATCTCACAATTCACGCACACTTCGGGCCTTTCCCCGAACACCGGTAGGCGTTTGGACATTGTGGCCCAGGCGAGGCCCACTCCAGGCTACCGGCGGGCCCGCGCGCGCGGTCAATGTAGTTCCAAACAGTTGCCAAAAACAATTGAAAGCATCCCGGTCGTTCTATGGAACGAGTGTTCCCAACGTGCTTACAGCGCAAGCTCATATCGTACGTACTAGTACACCTAGGCTCCCTGCCAGGTTCAGGGTGGTCCAGACACGTGTCTCAACTTCACGTACGATCCCTGGATGCGTTTGATAGAGGCAGCAATGATGGATCCTGTGTCCGTACTTCAAAATGAATTACAGCATGATGACAGTGACCCCGTGGCAGTGACAGTTACCCCGTGACGTACTCATTCCTGGGGGGGGGATTGCAACACTCAATCCGAGATGCCCGCCATCCAGGCCCTCCTGCCGGGCAGGCCCTCCAAACACTCCTAACCACACACGTGTCCGCTACTGGCCCCAAGCAGCTTACGGGCATGCAGCAGCAGCAGCAGTTCCCAGGGTCCGCCGCGCGAGCTCCTGCAGCTGGAATTGCCACCCTGCTGCCAGCCCGAGCCCCAAAACTTTACTACTACCGGTATGCGAGCGCAACACACGGTGCAGCGTACACATTGTACGTACTGGCTACGTATGCGTACATCTACAGTGTACTGCGCAACCCACGGTTGTGGCCAACCAGCGTTCTGATCAGGTGATTCAGCGGGCTCCTTACAGAGCCGGCCCGCCCACGGTGCGAGCCTGTGTGAGCCTGCACGAACAGCTCTGCGGCGGGGCCGTCGCGACTGCCCCCCTGCGTCACTCGTGCGCGTCGCCCCTACCAGCCCTACCTGTCCAGCCCACGCGCATCCCGCTTACTAAATACACACACGAATACCCCACCTCGCCCCACCTCGCCTCCCTGCCTCGCCCCACCTCGCCCTCCCAAGCCAGTCCACACGTCCGCGCCTCTGCCTCCCCGCTCCCACCCCGACTCCGCCACGGCCGCCTGCACCGCCCGCGGCCGCCCGTGGCTCTGCCAGGCCGTCCGCGCCGGCCAGCAGCCTAGGCCTGCCGCAGCAGCGCCCTGATCTCGTCTTTGCGGGTCACATCCAGCGGCGTCCTTTTGTCCTGCAGCGGCGGGCAGCAGGGGGTGGGGTGGAGGTGTGCAAGGGGGAAGCGAGCGCCACGCCACGCGCTGGCCTCCGCCTCCGCCGTCAGACCCGCGGCCGCCTGCCCCACCGGGTTCCGTGGGTTGATGGCGCCTATGCACCCCCGTCGCCCCCCGTGACGTCGTCGCCCCCCGTGACGTCGTCGCCGCTCGTCGCCAACACACGCCCCCTGCCCCCATATATGAACACCCTCTCCCCCGAGGAGAACGCTCGGGTAGGGGATTAAGGGTCAAAGCTACCCACGCGCCACGCGCTGATGTTGTGCTTTGGCTTGTGCCTGCCCCCATGTAACCCTATCTCCCTCCCGTGTGCCTTCGTACGCACCTTTCGTGCCCCCTTGTCGCACCTATGCGCCCCCTCCCCTTCCCCCCTGTCACACGTGCGGCCCTCCGCCATCTACCCGCCCCCACCCCCGGCCGTCGCCACTAACCGCCCCCCACCGTCGCCACTCACCGCCTCCAGCCGTCGCCACTAAGCGCCCCCGGCCGTCGCCACTAACCGCCCCCAGCCGTCGCCACTAACCGCCCCCGGCCGTCGCCGCTAACCGCCCCCAGCCGTCGCCGCTAACCCACCCCAGCCGTCGCCACTAAGCGCCCCCGGCCGTCGCCACTAACCGGCCCCCGCCGTCGCCGCTAACCGCCCCCCCCCCACCCTCGCCGCTAACTGCCCCCGGCCGTCGCCACTAACCGGCCCCCCACCCTCGCCGCTAACTGCCCCCGGCCGTCGCCGCTAACTGCCCCCCACCGTCGCCACTAACCGCCCCCGGCCGTCGCCACTAACCGGCCCCCGCCGTCGCCGCTAACCGGCCCCCCCACCCTCGCCGCTAACTGCCCCCGGCCGTCGCCACTAACCGGCCCCCCACCCTCGCCGCTAACTGCCCCCGGCCGTCGCCGCTAACTGCCCCCCACCGTCGCGACTAAGCGCCCCCGGCCGTCGCCACTAACCGGCCCCCGCCGTCGCCGCTAACCGGCCCCCCCACCCTCGCCGCTAACTGCCCCCGGCCGTCGCCACTAACCGCCCCCCACCGTCGCCGCTAACCGCCTCCCGCCGTCGCCACTAACCGCCCCCGCCGTCGCCACTAACCGCCCCCGCCGTCGCCACTAACCGCCCCCGCTCTCGGATGCCCCCTTATGCGTGTGGGGCGTCCGGGCTGGCAGCGATTGTGGGGAGCCGTACGCGGCCCGCACGCTGCCTGCCACATCCTGTCGCCACTAACCGCCCCCATGCCGTCGGCGCCTGCATCTTAACCCGCTCTGACGCCCCCACCTTTCTCTTTTGCCACCCAGGCTCGTGCGTGATATACTTTGTGCTGTGCATACCCTTTCTTACCTGCCGATGCGCCTCAGCCCTTTCACTGTGCCCCGCCCTTCCGAACCTCGCCTTTCCCCTTAACCGCATGTCGCTCTTCTGGCCCGGCGCTTGCTGCCTGGCGCCGGGGTCATCTTCCTGGTCGCCAGGTAAGTCGTGTGTTTTGCATTTGCGTGTTTGCGTGTCTGTTTCTGCTGTGCGCGAGCCGAGCCTGGGTGGCATTTCGTCGACGGCGCGCCGACCTCGCCCGGCTACGCTCTTCGACCCGAAACGCAAGAGTATACCGCTACCCTGTATTGTCGCAAACTGCACCTGCCTGTCCCTTGCCTAGTTTCGCTTGGGTTTAGATTGGGATGGTATTCACAACCCCCCCCCCCCCCCCCCCCCCCCGCTACTCGATCACCGCCGTCGCCACCGCCCCCCTCGGCCCTGCTGCCCCCTTCCCTTGGCGACCGCCAGCCACCGACTCACCTTGTTGGCAATGTCCTTGTCGGCGCCGGCCGCCACCAGCACCCTGACCACCTCCGTGTGGCCATTGGAGGCGGCCTTGTGCAGCGGCGTCGCTCCGTCCTGAAACGTTGGGCAGCGGTGGAGGGGAACAAGGGAGGGATCGGTGAGGTGCACTGCCGCACTGCTGCTGGAAGGGGCAGCAGCGGGGCGGCGGCACAGGTGAGACTGGCCGAGCCAGAGGGTGGGGGGGCGGGTGGGTGCGGCCCATGCTCCACATGCCGTGTCTATTGTGCCCCTGTGTGCCCCTCCTCCTGAACCTCCCCCCTGCCACAGGTACGGCCCACCGCCATCTACCCGCCCCCACCCCCTCCACCTCCCAAGTGCGTTCGGTCGCCTGCACCCTTGGGCTTATGCCTGCCCACTCCCCCCCTCTCTTGGTCGATTCGCTTCGGTTTCTGGAATGAACTACCCCCCATACACACACCAGCCCCCGACACGAACCGCCCCCGCCCGTCCGCCCCCACCGCCACCGCCGCCCCACCGCCGTTCCCCACCGGCCCCTGCCCACCCGGGGCAGGACGCGCGGCTTCCGCCGCCGCGGCCGCCGCTCGCTGGGCCGCTTTCGACGACCTTCCCCCTCGGCCCTGTTGCCCCCTTCCCGCTTGGGGCCGCCAGCCACCGACTCACCTTGTCGGCGATGTCCGTGCCGGCGCCGGCCGCCACTAGCGCCTTGACCAATTCCGTGTGGCCCCAGGAGGCGGCCCTGTGCAGCGGCGTCGCTCCGTCCTGAAACGTTGGGTGGCGGTGGATGGGGAGAGAGGGACGGGGTCGGTGAGGTGCACTGCCGCACTGCTGCTGGAAGGGGCAGCCGCGGGGCGGCTGCACAGGTGGAGACTGGCCGAGCTAGAGGGTGGGAGGGTGGGTGGGTAGGTGCGGCCCATGCTCCACATGCCGTGTCTACTGTGCCGCTGTGTGCCCCTCCCCCTCTTCCTCCCCCCTGCCACAGGTACGGCCCACCGCCATCTACCCGCCCCCACCCCCTCCCGAGTGCCTTCGTTCGCCGGCAACCTTACTTGGGCTTGTGCCTGCTCGCCTCCCCCCTTGTCTAGTTTCGCTTGGGTTTAGATTGGGCTGGTGTTTACAACCCCCCCTCCTCCAACACAGCCCCCGCCACCAACCGCCACCGCCGTCCGCCGCCCCCACCGGCACCGTCACCCCGACTGCCGTTCCCCTCCGGCCCACCTGCCCAACCGGGGCCGTACCCACCGCCACTGCATCCAGGGCCGCTTTCGACGACCTCCCCGCCGCCACCTGCCGCCGGGCTGCCCTAACCCTGTTCGCATAACGTTACCCTGCCTCACCGCCACACGTCCGTACGGCGACGCCCGCCGCTACGTAAGTCGTGTGCTTTGCATCTACGTGCTTGCGTGTCCGTCTGCGCTGTGAGCGAGCCGAGCCTGGGTGGCATTTCGTCGACGGCGCGCCGGCCTTGCTCCGTCTACGCCATCCGCCCCGAAACTCGAGAGTATTACGCTGCTCTGTTTTGCCGCAACTGCACTTGCCTGTCCCCTGTCTAGTTTAGCTTGGTTTAGCTTGGGATGGTATTCACAACCTCCCCCCCCCCCCGGCTACTCGATCACCGGCCCCCGCCCCCTCCCTCGGGCCTGCTGCCCCCTTCCAGGGGAACCCCTGCCCCCTTCCCTTGGCGACCGCCAGCCACCGACTCACCTTGTTGGCGATGTCCTTGCCGGCGCCGGCCGCCAGCAGCGCCTGGACCACCTCCGTCTGACCACAGGAGGCGGCCCAGAGCAGCGGCGTCGCTCCGTCCTGAAACGTTGGGTAGCGGTGGAGGGGAAGAAGGTGGAAGGGGTCGGCAAGGTGCACTGCCGCACTGCTGCTGGAAGGGGCAGCAGAGGGGCGGCGGCACAGGTAGAGGAGGCTGGCCGAGCTAGAGGGTGGGAGGGCGGGTGGGTGCGGCCCATGCTCCACATGCCGTGACGTTTGTGCCCCTGTGTGCCCCTCCTCCTCCCCCTCCCCCTGCCACAGGTACGGCCCACCGCCATCTACCCGCCCCCACCCCCTCCCCCTCCCAAGTGCGTTCGGTCGCCTGCACCCTTGGGCTTATGCCTGCCCACTCCCCCCCATACACACACCAGCCCCCGACACGAACCGCCCCCGCCCGTCCGCCCCCACCGCCACCGCCGCCCCACCGCCGTTCCCCACCGGCCCCTGCCCACCCGGGGCAGGACGCGCGGCTTCCGCCGCCGCAGCCGCCGCTCGCTGGGCCGCTTTCGACGACCTTCCCCCTCGGCCCTGTTGCCCCCTTCCCGCTTGGGGCCGCCAGCCACCGACTCACCTTGTCGGCGATGTCCGTGCCGGCGCCGGCCGCCAGCAGCGCCTTGACCGCCCCTGTGCGGCCATTGGAGGCCGCCTTGTGCAGCGGCGTCTCTCCGTCCTGATGCGTTGGGTAGCGGTGGAGGGGAAGAATGGGAGGGGTAGGGGGTCGGTGAGGTGCACTGCCGTACTGCTGCTGGAAGGGGCAGCAGCGAGGTGGCGGCACAGGTGGAGGCTGGTCGAGCTAGAGGGTGGGAGGGAGGGCGAGTGGGTGCACACCATGCCCCCCATGCCGTGACGTCTGTGCCCCTGTGTGCCCCTCCTCCTGCCCCCCCCCCCTTGCCACATGTACGGCCCACAGCCATCTACCCGCCCCCACCCCCGCCCTCCCCCTCCCGAGTGCGTTCGTTTGCCGGCCCCCTTTGGCTTGTGACTACTCTCTTTCCCCTCCTCCAAAACAGACCCCGACACCAACCGGCACCGCCGTCCGCCCCCACCAGGACCGTCACCCCCACCGCCGTTCCCCGCCGGTCCTTGCCCACCCGGGGCCGTACCCGCCGCTGCATCCAGGACCGCTTTCGACGACCTCCCCCCCTGCTTTTTGCTTGTCTAGTATAGCCTAGTTTAGATTGAGCTGGAGTTCACAGCCCCCCCCCACCCCCCGCTACTCGATCACCGCTGCCGTGTCTATAGCCCCCCGGCTTTCAAGGACACCCCCCGCCTCGGCGGCAATGTAACATGCCGCCCCCCCCTCGGCCCTGCTGCCCTCTTCTCTTGGGGACCGCCAGCCTCCGACTCGCCTTGTTGGCGATGTCCTTGCCGGCGCCGGCCGCCACCAGCACCCTGACCACCTCCGTGTGGCCCCTCTCGGCGGCCTTGTGCAGCGGCGTCGCTCCGTCCTGAAACGTTGGGCAGCGGTGGAGGGTACGAAGGCGAGGGGTTCGTTGCGGTGCCCCTTCCGCACTGCTGCTGGAAGGGGCAGCAGCGGGGCGGCGGTACAGGTGGAGACTGGCCGAGCCAGAGGGTGGGGGGGCGGGTGGGTGCGGCCCATGCTCCGCATGCCGTGTCTATTGTGCCCCTGCGTGCCCCTCCTCCTCCCCCTCCCCCCTGCCACAGGTACGGTCCTCCGCCATCTACCCGTCCCCACCCCCACTCCGTCCCGAGTGCGTTCGGTCGCCGGCACCCTTAGGCTTGTGACTGCTCTCCTCCTCTCGCCCCTCCTCCAAAACAAACCCCCAGACCAGCTGCCTCAGCCGTCCGCTCCCACCGGCACCGTCTCCCCCACCGCGTTTCCCCGCCGGCCCCTGCCCACACGGGGCCGTACCCGCCGCTGCACCCATGGCCACTTTCGACGACGCCCCTCTCTCCCCCTCCCTACTCGATCACCGCCGCGGCCGCCGCCCCCCTCAGCACTGCTGCCCCCTTCCCGCTTGGGACCGCCAGCCACCGACTCACCTTGTTGGCCATGTCCGTGCCGGCGCCGGCCGCCACTAGCGCCTTGACCACCTCCGTGTGGCCACTGTAGGCGGCCCCGTACAGCGGCGTGTCTCCGTCCTGAAACGTTGGGTAGCGGTGGAAGGGGAGGGGTAGGGGGTCGGTGAGGTGCACTGCCGCACTGCTGCTGGAAGGGGCAGCCGCGGGGCGGCTGCACAGGTGGAGACTGGCCGAGCCATCCAGAGGGTGGGAGGGCGGGTGGGTGCGGCCCATGCTCCACATGCCCTGACGTCTGTGCCCCTGCGTGCCCCTCCTCCTCCCCCTCCCCCCTGCCACAGGTACGGCCCACCGCCATCTACCCGTCCCCACCCCCTCCCCCTCCCGATTGTGTTCGGTTGCCGGCACCCTTGGACTTGTGCCTGCTCCCCCCCTCAACAACAGAGTCCGACACCAACCTTCACCGCCGTCCGCCCCCACCGGCACCGTCACCCCCACCGCCGTTCCCCGCCAGCCCCTGCCCACCCAGGGCCGCACCAGCCGCCATCGCCGCCGCCGTCGCCACCGCGAGTGCCACCGCCACCGCCCTTGAATACACCCCTAGCCCCCCACTTCCCGCTACTCGATGACCGCCGCTGCCGCCACCTCCCTCGGCCCTGCTGCCCCCTTCCCTTGGCGACCGCCAGCCGCCGACTCAACTTGTTGGCGATGTCCGTGCCGGCGCCGGCCGCCACCAGCACCGTGACCACCTCCCTGCGATCTAAGAAAGAGGCACTGTACAGCGGTGTCGCTCCGTCCTGAAACGTTGGGTAGCGGTGGAGGGGGAGGGGGAAAGGGTCGGTGAGGTGCATTGCCGCACTGCTGCTGGAAGGGGCAGCAGCGGGGCGGCGGCACAGGTGGAGACTGGCCGAGCTAGAGGGTGGGAGGGCGGGTGGGTGCAGCCCATGCTCCACATGCCGTGTCTACTGTGCCGCTGTGTGTTCCTCCTCCCTCCCCTCCCCCCTGCCACAGGTACGGCCCACAGCCATCTACCCGCCCCCACCCCCTCCCCCTCCCAAGTGCCTTCGTTCGCCGGCACCCTTGGGCTTGTGCCTGCCCACTCCCCCCCATACACACACCAGCCCCCGACACGAACCGCCCCCGCCCGTCCGCCCCCACCGCCACCGCCGCCCCACCGCCGTTCCCCACCGGCCCCTGCCCACCCGAGGCAGTACGCGCCGCTGCCGCCGCCGCTCGCTGGGCCGCTTTTGACGACCTTCCCCCTCGGCCCTGTTGCCCCCTTCCCGCTTGGGACCGCCAGCAACCGACTCACCTTGTCGGCGATGTCCGTGCCGGCGCCGGCCGCCAGCAGCGCCTTGACCACCTCCGTGTGGCCACTGTAGGCGGCCCCGTGCAGCGGCGTCCATCCGTCCTGAAACGTTGGGTAGCGGTGGAGGGGAGGAAGGGGAGGGGGAGGGGGTCGGTGAGGTGCATTGCCGCACTGCTGCTGGAAGGGGCAGCCGCGGGGCGGCGGCACAGGTGGAGACTGGCCGAGCCATCCAGAGGGTGGGAGGGCGGGTGGGTGCGGCCCATGCTCCACATGCCGTGACGTCTGTTTTCTGTGCCCCTGTGTGGCCCCTCCCCCTTCCCCGTGCCACAGGTACGGCCCACCGCCCTCTACCCGCCCCCACCCCCTCCAGCCCCCGGCCAGCCCTCTTTCCACCCGGGCTCGCGCGCGCTAGTTTAGGCTTTAGGCTTTAGGCTTAGGCTCTGTCTCCTCCCACTCCTGAGCCTTACTTACGCAACACTGCCCTGCAACCCTCCCGCATGTACGCCTCCATCACCGGCGCTCATATCACGGCGCCGGCACTGCTCTGGTATCACGCAGGTGAGTATTGCGATTGAATCGCACAATTTAGCTAACGGGGTGGGTCGGTATGCACGCGAGCCTGGGTGGAAAGCATGCCGAATACCGACAACGCCGACGACAAGACTGAAGACTGAAGACTCAAGGGCGCCCGAGACCCACAGGTTAAGGCCACACCGCCTCCGCGCTCTGGGTTGGGATGGCGGGTTCGGGTTCTCCTGGTCGTCTCGCTTCTGGTTTCTGGAATGAACTGCCCCCACCCCCTCCCCCTCCCGAGTGCGTTCGTTTGCCGGCCCCCTCGGGCTTGAGCCTGCTCAACTCCCCCCCTCCACAACCGCCCCTGACACCAACCGCCCCGCCCGTCCGCCCCCACCGCCACCGCCGCCCCACCGCCGTTCCCCGTTATCCCCACCTGCCCTGCCCACGCCCTACCACGGCCGCGGCCCCCACCGCCCCCACCGCCGCCGTCGCCGCCGCCGCCGCCACCGTCTTTGAAGACGTCCTTACCTTCCCCCCCCTACTCGATCACCGCCGCCGCCCCCCGCGCTCCTGGGTTCTGGGTTGGCCATGGTTTATTTGGGAACTGGAATGAACTACTTCCCTCTCGGCCCTGCTGCCCTCTTCTCTTGGGGACCGCCAGCCTCCGACTCGCCTTGTTGGCCATGTCCTTGCCGGCGCCGGCCGCCAGCAGCGCCTTGACCACCTCCGTGTGGCCCCTCTCGGCGGCCTTGTGCAGCGGCGTCCTTGCGTCCTGAAACGTTGGGTAGCGGTGGAGGGGAAGAAGGGGAGGGGGAGGGGGTCGGTGAGGTGCACTGCCGCACTGCTGCTGGAAGGGGCAGCAGCGGGGCGGCGGCACAGGTGGAGGAGGCTGGCCGAGCGATATGGTGCGAGGGCGGGTGGGTGGGTGCGGCCCATGCTCCACATGCCGTGACGTCTGTGCCCCTGCGTGCCCCTCCTCCTGCCCCCCCCCCCCTGCCACAGGTATGGCTCACCGCCATCTACCCGCCCCCACCCACTATCCCTCCCGAGTGCGTTCGGTCGCCGGCACCTTTTTGGCTTGTGCCTGCTCACTCCTCCCCTTCCCCTCCTCCACAGACCCCGACACCAACCGCCCCCGCCGTCCGCCCCCACCGGCACCGTCGCTCCGACCGCCGTTCGCCGCCAGCCCCTGCCCACCTGGGGCCGTAACCGCCGCCGCTGCCGCCTCCGCTGCTGCTCGCTGGGCCGCGTTCGACGACCTTCCCTCGGCCCTGCTGCCACCGCCCCTTGGGGACCGCCAGCCACCGACTCACCTTGTTGGCGATGTCCTTGCCGGCGCCGGCCGCCAGCAGCGCCTCGACCACCTTCGTGTGGCCATTGGAGGCGGCCTTGTGCAGCGGCGTCGCTCCGTCCTGAAACGTTGGGTAGCGGTGGAGGGGAGGAAGGGGACGGGGTCGGTGAGGTGCACTGCCGCACTGCTGCTGGAAGGGGCAGCAGCGGGGCGGCGGCACAGGTGGAGGAGGCTAGCCGAGCGATATGGTGGGGGGGCGGGTGGGTGCGGCCCATGCTCCACAGGCCGTGACGTCTGTGCCCCTGCGTGACCCTCCCCCTGCCCCTCCTCCCTGCCGCAGGTACGGCCCACCGCCATCTACCCGCCCCCACCCCCTCCACCTCCCGAGTGCGTTCGGTCGCCGGCACCTTTTTGGCTTGTGCCTGCTCACTCCCTCCCTAAATTTGGTTTGGTAATTGGATAAAACTAAACCCCCTCCACAACCGCCCCTGACACCAACCGCCCCCGCCGTTCGCCCCCAACGGCACCGCGGCCCCCACCACCGTTCCCCGCCAGATCCTACCCACCCGGGGCCGTACGCGCCGCCACCGCCGCCGCCGCACCCAGGGCCGCCTTTGACGACCTCCCCACCCCCGCTATTAATTCACCGCCGCCGCCGCGCCCCCCCCCTCGGCCCTGCTGCCACCGCCCCTTGGGGACCGCCAGCCACCGACTCGCCTTGTTGGCGATGTCCTTGCCGGCGCCGGCCGCCAGCAGCGCCTTGACCACCTCCGTGTGGCCCCTCTCGGCGGCCTTGTGCAGCGGCGTCGCTCCGTCCTGAAACGTTGGGTCGCGGTGGAGAGGAAGAAGGGAAGGCGTCGGTGAGGTGCACTGCCGCTCTGCTGCTGGAAGGGGCAGCAGCGGGGCGGCGGCACAAGTGGAGGCTGGCCGAGCTACAGGATGGGGGGGGGGGCGGGTGGGAGCGGCCCATGCTCCACATGCCGTGACGCCTGTGCCCCTGTGTGCCCCTCCCCGTCCCCCTCCCGCTCTCGAGTGCGTTCGGTTGCTAGCCCCCTTGGGCTTGTGCCTGCTCACTCCACCCCCCCTGCACAACAGCCCCGACACCAACCGCCCCCGCCGTCCGCCCCCACCGGCACCGCTGCGCCCACCGCCGTGCACCGCTGCGCCCACCGCCGTCCCCCGCCTGCCCCTGCCCACCCGGGGCCGTTCCCAACCGCCTTGCGTGCGGGGCAGAGCATGGCTGCGGCAGTTATTATCACAGGTGACCCAGCCAGTAAGGATAGGCAATGGAACATAGCATGGCGGAGATAGATGGGGGCAGGAGCGCAACACTTAATCATAGGCACGACCAGAGCGCATGCAGCAGCAGGTTCCGATACCAGCAGATAGACGGAGCACGGGCGAGATATGCTAGACTAGTCAGCAGGGTCGCGCGCATCCTGCTGGGCAGCGATAGCGACGGCAAGCGTCCAGCTGAATTGCGGACGTGCGCAGCTGGATTCTGATGCACGCACTAGCCTTTGCACTAGCTAGCAATCTAGCTAGACGCAGTAGACGGTGTGGCCAAAACGCTCTACCCAGTCAGACCCCTGCTGCGCCACACACTCCTCAGGGGAAGACCCGCGTGCACTAGTGGATGGCTCCCAACCGCCGCCCGGTATCGTGGGCCCAGCGCCTAGTTGGAAGCATTCCAAAACGTGCGCGCACGCACACCTTGTCCGCTTTGCTCTGGTCAGCGCCGGCCGCCAGCAGCGCTTTGGCGAGCTCCGTGAGTCCTTTCTCAGCAGCCAAGCGCAGGGGCGTCAATCCATCCTGAAATCCAAAACAAGGTAGGCAGTGGAACAGGTCAGCGCGAGCCAAGAGGCACGCACGGCCGCAGCGTGAACGAAGTACTGTGCAGGGCGGCAAGGGTGGAGCAAGGTGGGAAGCTGACCTTGTCTGCGTCAGGATCCGCTCCACAGGACAGCAGCCTGCAGGCCTCTGCCACGTCGCCTGCCGCTGTGGGACGGAGGAGCTGCTGGCCCAAAGCCGTGGCCTTGGCTCGCTCGGCCTGCTCAAACTCCCCCAGGCCCAGCACGCCAGCCACAGCCGCCAGCCGCCGAGGTCCCAGGCCCAGCTTGGAGCCCGCCACAGCCAGGTGCTCCACGCCGCCGCCCGCCACGGCGACCAGGTCCTTCACCGCCTCCGCCAGAGCTGCAGGCGACGTCACGTCGGGCGTTTTCCTGTGGGCGGCGGGGCGCAGCAGGGGCACAGTCTGGCAGCGGCAGTAGCTAGCGGAAGTGCATCAGGATGCCAAAATGGGCTGCTGACCGCTCAATGAGCAAATAAAGGGTTCTACGCAGGCACCCAGCCGGCTCCGGACGTTGCTCGTCCCAGCCGCCACACACCATGAGAAGTAGGAGTAGAGTGCCCACAGGCGGTCGGGCTCGCTCCACGCCTGGTACACGCCCGCCTGCATGTCTGCAAGCAAGGGCGGTGTATGCAAGGGCACAGAGCAGTTGTATGTTGTGCAAACTCGCTCGCGGATTGACCCAGCAGCAAATCTCCCCCGAAGTCGACCCAAGCCGACCCACCAGCCAGGTAGCCGAGCAGCCACGACGCGCTGGGCGCCTCCCCCAGCCGCGCCAGGCGCCACACGCGCGCGCCCGTGTGCACCAAGCCCGACAGCAGCGCGTCCAGACCGCTCGCGCCTTCGCCCAGCAGGCTGCCGGTGGCGGACCCGGCCGCGAGCAGCGGCACAAGAGCCTCCACCATGGCGCCGCCCCCCGCGCTGTCACCGCCGCCGCTGTCGGCGCCCGTCCCGCCCTCCGCGGCGACGCCGCCGGCATCCAGGGCTTTGATGTACAGCGCCACTGTGGCCTTGGGGTCGTCCACTCGGTGGCCGTTGCACGCATGCGCCACGCCCGCCGCCGTCAGCACTGCGTCCAGCAGCATGCCCAGCCACGCCTCCAGCCCCAGCCAGCAGCTCAGCGGCTCGTCGCGGCCGTAGCGCGCCAGCCGCTCCGCCAGCGTCCACACGCGGCTGAGGTACTCGCGGCACGCCATGTGCCCCTTGGCGAGCATGGAGCCCAGCGCAGCCGCCGCCGCGAGCGCATCGCCCGCGCCCTCCTGCGCCGCACCCGCCACCGCCAGCTGCTGCTGGGTGCGCGCCAGCAGCGGCCGGATGATGCCCTCGGCGGGCAGCGGGTGGAAGGTGGGCAGCACCAGCATGGCGCGGGCGCGGGCGTAGAACACCTGTGTAGTGTGTGAGCATGCATGGGGGCCTCGACTGGCGTGATCACAGCTGGAAAGGGCGCGGCAGTGCACACGACCGCACCTTGGACCGCAGCACCTCCACCATGCTGGGCGCCAGTACTGCGGCACGCAGCACCTGTGGCCGTTGGGGCCGTCAGTTGGATGGGGCGCGGGCGGGCGGGCGGGCAGCTCAAGGCCTGGCAACAATCGAGCGTGCGCAGGTCCAGACGTGCAGGTAACACCCAGCCGAAGACCCCGACCGCGGCTACTGCCCGCACGCACAGTCGATACACACGCACTCACCAGTCGATCCAGACGTAAGTGAAGCCGGCGCCCGCCAGCCGGCCCAGCGCTGCCACCAGCTCCTCGGACTGCGACGGCTGCATGGGGCTGAAGCCCGCCTGAGCCTGGACCGGCTTCTGCGCGCCCCAGCGCCAGCTCAGCGTCACCGTCGCGTCCCAAATGGTCTCCGGCACGTCAGTGTACGGCATGTCCAGGCACTCCGCTGCCGCCACCTCCTCGTACACCTGCCGTACACGTGCCGTGAGCAGCATCTATCGGGTGTGTGCATGGGGACACAACCAGCAGGGCGAGCAGCATCGAGGCCTGCACTAACAACCCTTATCAGCCGCTGGCCCAAGTCGAAATGCACAGGGACGCACGCACCTACCGCTGAGCCCAACGTTGCGCCCGACAGCACCCACCTAACAAGCCACCAAACCCTACCTCTACCTCTACCGGCGCACGCGCACGCACCTTGAGCTTGGCGCCCCAGCCCACCGCCGCCTGTATGAGTACCAGCCGCATGGGCGCGGCCGCGATGTCGGGCGGCATGCCGCGGTGCAGGTCCTGGATCACGGCCGGCAGCTGCGACAGCGGCACGTGGTCCGGCACGCGCTGCAGTCGGGCCTGCAGCGCGGGTGGGGGGCGCAGGGGGGGTGCGGGGGGTATTATGGTAATACCAACCCAAACTAGTAGTGTTTGAGTGGGGGCCGGCGTCGGTGTGCAGCGGTATGTGCCGCTAGCACCGCGCTGGCGGCAATCCACACGTACGCCGCCACACGAAGGCTACCCCCGGCGGACTTATGTCGCAGTTACCCGGACTGATGTTGAACTCCCCGGTCCAGGAAAACTTGTCCCCGTAAAACGTAGGCATAGAATTCAACCTGACGACGTTTTCACGCGTGGTTTTCACGGGGCGCCCCGGATACTCCGCCCGGGGACACGGGCCCTAGGCGTCACGGGGCAGAGGGGCCAAACCCTCCCGCGGAAGCAGGTTGGGACAGTTCCCAGAGTGCCCACCCAGCAGTGGTCGGAGTTGCAGACCGGAGATGTGGCGGCCCGGACACGGCGGGGTGCCCGGTATGTGTGTGTGTGCGGCCGGCAGGGAGGCAGATTGGCGCAGCGGCACAGCGGCACGCACGCCAAGACCCCCCTCCCCACTCACGTCTGTGTCGCCGTGGCCAGGCACGGCTTGTTGTACAGCGGCGGCGGATGGCGGCGGCTGCCCGTCCCCAGTTGGGGCGGTGGCGGGCGATGGCGCGGGGCCGCCACAGCTGTCGCCCACTTGCGCCTTCAGGCGCTCCACCTCCTGCCGGGACGCATTCAGCTGTTGCTGTGCGCCTTGCAGCAGCACGCGCAGGTCGTGCGCCTCCTGGGTATGGGTGACGGGTGGGGGGCAGGGGGTGGGGGCGGGTCGGCCGTAACACTGCCCTAATAAAACCGATACCCTCATTCCGCCTTGGCCGCAGACGTGCGGGCATGTGTCGCTCGTGGCAGGGGGGGTAGCCGTGCATGTGACGGTTTTTAAAGAGCTCAACGAGAGCATTGCGCACGTGCTTTTAGTTTTCCCAGGGGGTGTCTTGTGAGGAAGTTCTGGGGCGCCAAAGTTGGGGGGTCGGTCGTCGTCCCTGGGGGTCGGGCGGGTTTCGGGCCCCGGCCCCGGCCCCGGCCCCGGCCCCCCCTCCGGCCCCCTCTGCCCCCCCGACCGCTCTATGCGCTCAAACCTCCGGACCCCTCAGTGCTCCCTCGCCCTCGCCCCCGCCACGCGCCCTCTCCTCGGTCCCGCCGCACCCACCCGCCGAGCTGCCTTGGCTGCCTCCGCTTCCGAGGCCAGTAAGTCCTCAAACCGCCGACGCTCCTCAGAGGTAAGCGGCAGCGATTTGGAGTCCGCCTGTGCATACACCATAATGCGTAGCATCATGCGTACCACCACCGTATTTACGTCGACGATGTGCGACGCAGCCCCCCACTGTCGCATCCTCACGCGTGCGCACTCACCGCCACGGACGCTCCACATCCCATTATTATGCAATTGCCGTGAGCTCTTGAGGAGCTCGAATGATGAGGGCTCGAACTCGCTCGAAGTATGCTTTTGGTCCATACAAATTGAATCTTCTTTCGTGCGCCTTATGCCTCGATACGTTACAATAAATCACACTAGAGCCTAATTCTAGATTGGGCCCAACGCTCCCACGGCGCTTATTTGGGCTACAGACACGTTTGATCACTTTTCACCTGTATTTCTCCCTCTCAGCATTGGTATGGAATATTTGTGCAATTCTCAGAGCGCGAGGATGTCTGGAGTAAGAAAGCGGCTTCGCTGCTGCCGGCGGGCCGGGCCGGGCGCGGCGCATCTTACAGCAGTGTGCCCAATGCTCAAAGCTGGAACTTCCCTTTCCTCCACATGCGTCCCACGGCGCCCGGAAGCTAGAGCCCCAGTTTCTCGTGTGCGCGTGGAGCCCCTCTCTCCCGCCCCCGAAACGGGCGTGGTGCAAAATGCCAGGGTCTCATGCCGAAATGTGGTGAAATCCAATCCTGCACTCGTCATCCCTACACACGACCCCTGCGTGCCCCAACGGCCTCACCGCCGCCCCGCGCCCGCCGATTCCCGCGACGCCCCCTGCTGCTGCTGCTGCTGCTGCTGCTGCTGCTTGAGCGCCGCCGCGGTGGGCTTCATGCCGCCGCGCGCGCGCTCCCGCGCCGGCTGCAGCGAGCCGGCGTCCACGCCGTGCGCCGCGCCGTTGGCGTCGGGCAGCGCGGCCAGCCAGCGCCACAGGTCGCCGGGGCCGCGCCGGCCCAGCACCACGTCCCTGGGGCAGGGGGTACATGGGGGATTGGGGGTGGTGGAGCGAGGTGCATGTGTGTGTTTTGCAGGGCCGAGGGGGGCGGAGCGGGGTTCGGTTTGCGTGCCCGCAGCTGGGTCCCTCGAATCCGCCTCCATCATCACCGGGTTTCAACAACGCCCACACCGGTGCCAACCTTTGGCCGTGTCCTTCGCTGGCGCAGCGTTTGGTGACCATCTGCCCCACCTGCCCCACTGCTCCGTTGCCTCCACCCCACTGCCTCCACCCATCCACCCATCCAACCCTCCCACACACCACCCACCCACCCCTCCCGCCCACCTGTACCCCTCCAGCAGCGGCGCCACGGCCTGCGGCGCCTCGTCCACCAGCTCCAGGCGCAGCGTGCGGATGCCGGCCCGCAGCAGGTCGCGCAGGAAGAACACGCCTGAGGTGGGATCGAGGGTGGGGTGGGCAGGAGGGTGGGGGCTCAGGAGGATGGGGGAACGATGGGAAGTTAGGGTTCCAGCCACGGGTTCCACCTCACACACACGCTGCTGCAGCGAGCCCACGCCACCTGCCAGCTTCAGCCACGCCGCTCCAGTGGCCCCCCAGTGCCCCCCCCCCACACATACACACCCTCCCCCCAGGTGAGAATGGATATGGAGTGGACAAGAATTGGGGGAGTTGTGCCCGGTAAATGTTGTAGCGCGTCGCCGACGCGGAGCACAGCAGCGCATGCGGGTGCACCCCGGTACGCGGCTGGATGCCAAACGCCCGGGTAGGGGGTTCCAGGCAAAATTGCGGGCAAGTATAACAAGGTAGACAACTGGGGCACCATCGACAAACGCGGAGCTCGGTAACCGCGTAGGTATCGGTATGTAACTGCGCGCGCGTGTTTGGCGGGTTTGGTCCGTCTTTGTTTTGTTGTTTAACACATACACACGCCCGCCCTCACCGCTCTGCGCGCGCGCGTTGAACACGGTGTTGCGGCAGCCCATGTCCGCCAGTACCAGGTGGTCGGCCCCGGATTGGTCGCGCAGGTGCAGCGTGGCCGACTCGCAGGGGTGGCCGCAGTCCTTGTAGCTGTTGCCGGAGGACAGGAACCTGGGGGCAGGGGGGTGGGGTTGGGGTGGGGCGCAGCGAGGGTCAGGGCAGGGCCACAGGCACCGTAATCCACAAACACGCCAAACTCTCGCGGCCCGCTGAGCCGCGGCCCCACAAGCACGCCTATCCGGGAAGCCGCCGCCACGCAAGCGCGGTTGTCCCCAGCCCCGGTTTTAGCGCCCTCCTCCCCTCGCCCCGTCCTCCCTCTTCTGCACCCTCCTATCCTTCCACCCCTTCCGCCCCCTCCACAACATCCGCCCCGTCCACACACACACACACCTCCGCCCTCTCCAATACACGCACACGCACACGCACACGCCCTCACCTGCAGAACACGCAGTGCTCGGTGTGGAAGATGGGCAGGTGCTGGTGCACCACCGCCTCCAGCAGCGCCGCGCGGGGGCCCAGCCCCGCCGCCAGCGCCGCCATCTGGCCCGCGTGCAGGTCGTGCGTGGGCGCCAGCCGGCTCAGCCCGCGCCACACCTCGCCGCTGCTACTGCCGTCCGCACCGCCCGTGCTGCTGCTACTGCCGGTGCTGCTGCTGCTGCCGCTGGACAGCAGCAGGGAGGCGGACAGCACGTTGGCGGCGTTGAGGGAGAAGTCGCCCTCCAGGGCGGGGATGGGGTACGGCACGTCGGGCACCCGCGCGCCTGCGTGTCGTACAGCCGGGCGGCGGCGGCAGTAGCACCAGCGGGTGGCACGGCAGCGGCGGCAGGCGCGGTCAGTTGGGTGGCAAAGCAGCATGCACACCCGCATGGCATGGCCGGTGCCCCAGGAAGGCCGGACCTGCAGCCATCATTGCACCCGCACTTCCTGACCGCACAGCTCACGGCCGTCCGACAAGCAACACACAGCAGCACTAAGCCCGCCGCCCGATCGCCGCCACCACACCCTCTCGTCCGACAAAAGAGCGCCCCAGCTGCCACCACGCCTCCTCCTCCCCACGCCCATGCCCACACCCACACACACACACACACGCACACGCACACGCACGCCCATGTACACTCTTCCCCGCCGCTCACCCGGCCCGCCCAGCTGCGTGAGCGTGTGCAGCATGCCCGCGCTGCGCACCAGCAGCCCGTCCGCCCCCAGCCGCAGATAGAACAGCCACAGCCGCTGCTCGTCGGGCTTGAGCACACGCGGCGTGGCCACCACCACGCGCCGGCCGGAGGCGCGCACCTGCACGCGGGGGGCGGAAGGGCAGTGAGGAGCGTTGCTGCTGGCGGCGCAGGGGCTCCTCTTCCCTCCCCTCACTTCGCCTCGCAACGCTCGCATGGACGGCTCCCCTTTCCCCCGCCCTCTCCGGCTCTCTGCTCCGCACACCCGCCCTCCACCGCACACGCCCTCCGCGCCCACTCCCAACCTCCGCCGCTCCCACCCACCGCCGCCACCGCCTCCTTGAGCCCCTGCACCTCCAGGAAGTCCACCACCACCTCGCGCAGCCAGGGCACCTGCGCACACAGGGCGACACACACATGTGATCATGTGTCCAAGCAGGCGACACACACACAGGCATGCGGGTTTGGTCCTTTTTTGTTGTAAAACACAGGCATGCAGCGCGCACACACATGCATGCATGGTCATGTGCCGTCATGGTTCATGCGCACAGGAGCGTGCGTCCCAGCAGCAGGCTGCGTCCGGCCGCCGACATGACCTGTACCACTCGCTCCCGCGAATTCAGATGACTCAGGGACACAGGCAGGCCCCCGACCCCAGCGCCCACCCATTCATCGCCCCTCCCCCAGCCCGCCCCTCCCCCACCCACACCACACGCCACCCACCTGCAGCGCCGCGTCCACCTGCTCCCGGCTGCGGCACAGCACACGGATGCACACGCCGTCGCCAGCAGCCACCCCGTCGCCGTCAGCGCCCCCCTCCGCCACCGTCCCCCGCCTGCTCGGGCCCGCCGCCGCGCCGCTCGCCACCCGCTCTGCCTCCGCCGCCGGCAGCCCCTCCTGCTGCTGCTCCCTGTCGCCCACCGCCGCTGCTGCTTGCGACGACGATGCCGCCTTGCCAGGCCCAGCCTTGCCACCGGCCTCCGGCCGCGCCGCGCCGTTCGCGCCCACCGGGCCCGTGCACGCCAGCGACCGCACCAGCGCCAGCGCCGCCGGCGGCGCGCGCTCCGCCGCCGCCGCCGCCAGCAGCCCCGGCAGCACGGGGCCCGCCGCCATGCCGGCCGCAGTGCGCAGCGCGGCGGCGGCGCGGGCGGCCAGCAACGCCTCCACGGCGCGGCGGCGCACGGCCTTGAGCTCGGAGGCGGGCAGGAACAGCCCTGAGGAGGGTGATGGGGCCGGTGGGGGTTGTGTATGTGTGTGAGAGCGGCCAGGGTGTGTGTGCGGCACACGCAGGCGCAAAAAGAGAGATGAGGTGGTGACGCCGCGCGTGGCCAGGCATGGCGTTTCATGCCGCTGTGGGACTGTCCCCCGGGCCTTTGCGCGCCGCCGGTGTTGCTCTCCCGGCTGCGAGGCACATCCGCAGGGGGCGGCTGACGCCGCTTGCTTGTGGGGCGGCTGGTGGGCGAAGGCCTCCGCGGAGGCGCGCGGCGCTCTAGCCTCCGCGGGCCGAGCTCGCCCCCGCCGCGGCGGCGACGGGGGGAGACGCCACCGCCCCGCACTGGTTCAAGTTAGCTTGGGCTGGACTTCACTACCCCACCCCCAGACACAAATATCGCATTCCACCCCACCCTACACACACCCTACACCCACGCCACCCCACCGCCCCCACGCACCCGCCTCCAGCTGCAGCCCGCTGACGTCCAGGCCGCCCGCCGGCACCGCCAGCGCCTCCTCGCCCAGGTTGGGCCCCAGCCCGCGCGCCACGTCCTCCGCGCTCATCGGCCGCTTGGCCGCGGCGGCCAGCAGCACAGAGCTAGAGGCGGAGGCGGTGGTGCAGCCGGCGCCGGCGGAGGAGGCGGCGGGGGAGTCCAGCGCACGCAGGGTTAGTGTCAGCGGCTCGCCCACGCGGCCGCTGACCTCCTGCGGCCGGACCCAGGCGGTGGTGGGAGGGCAGGGGAGGGGCGGAGCACGGTGTCGAATGGTTGCGGTAACCCAGCATGCCTACCATATCACGGTAACATGAGGCAAGATGGAGCCGAGGACTGGGTCGCAGTGGCAAGGCCGGAAGCTGCAAAATGTGCGGCCCACGCGCACCCTGTGCCGCCCCTCCCACGCCCCCGGCCCCCCCCTTCCCCTCCACCTGCGTCCCACAGCGCCGCCGCCAACCCCCGCTACCACCCCCGCTCACCGCGGTCACGGGCAGCCGCCGCGCCTCCGCCGCCGCGATGCCGTCCCAGCTGTGGCGCAGGCGCTGCTCCAGCGCGGGGTCCTTGGTGCGCCACACCAGGTCGCCGGGCGACACGCGCCGCAGCACCTCGGCCTGCAGGGAGCGGGGCGGGGGAGGGCCGTGGACGGATAAGGGGTAAAATTCCAAGTCCCCAAAATCAACCACCCCAGGCTAAACCAAGCCTAATGGACATGAGGGCGTGGAGGGTGTGGCGCTGCAACCCTTCCCCGAAAATATTAATCCCGAAACCTTTGTAACACTACGGGCCCAGGCTGAACCAAGCCTAATTGAACGCGGCCGAGCGTGCCCGGGGGAGACGGCTGACAGCAACTGAGCCCCGACACGACGACGTCACGGATGGCTGTGGCCCTGCACCATAACGCGAACATCCACCACCACCAGCCCAGCCACCGCACCCCGCGCCCACCTGCCCCACGCCCTGCCCCAGCACCAGCGTGACGCGCGTGCCGGGCGGGACCGGCGTGTTCGTGTCGCCGCCGCCGCCGCCCCCGGCAGCCCCCATGCTGAGGCTGGTCTCCCCCGAGCCGCCGTCCAGGATGTCATACACGCTGCCGCCCGGCTCCTCCGCCTCAGGCCGCCCGCAGTCGAACGCCACGCCGTCGCCGCGCTTGAGCGGAGCCTGGGGTGTGTGCAGGGCGTGTGAGAGGAGAAGTGGGAGCATGTTTGAATGAAACGGGGAGGGGCGGAATAGCTTGGCGGAGACGCCTTGCTGGAGAGCCCAGAGCGGGCCCGCCGGCCTGACGCACCTTGCTGCACGTGCCCATTTTGCAGTCCCAGCCCCTAAAACGAATAACGCTCCGGGCCTGCAAGCAAAGTCCGCCCCGTCTCCTGCCCCACCCCCCCAAACCGTCCACATGGACGGCTACCCTCCCCCCCCCCCAGTGCCGGCCTCCACCACTCATCCCCCCGCCCCCTCCTCCCCTGCCTCCCCGCTCCTCCCGCCTCACCTGCAGCTGCAGCACCACGCCGCGCGGCCCCACCTCCGCCACCGTCCCCAGGTACACGCCGCGGTGCCGCGGGCCGCGGCCGCGCACCAGCCGCTGGTGCGCCACCCCCTCCAGGAAGCCGGGCGTGAGGCCGCGGTGCTCGCCGTCCTGGCCGCGCGCAAACACCTGTGCGCAAACGTGCGCGCAATGCGCGTGCGTGCGTGCGTGCGTGCGTGCGTGCGTGCGTGAGTAAAGCGCGTGTGTTAGAGAGCACAAGGAAACACAACCAGAGACTGTGTATGCGATGCAACGCGACGGCCTTTAAAAAGCGGCGTGTGTCCAAAAGCTGTGTGTGTGCCCAAAGCGCTTGTGATCCTCCGCCCGCGGGCAACCCGCCTGCTTGAAGCCCGCCAGAGTTCCACGCACTACCCATACTGCACCCTGTACGACAACACGGCTTGTCAATCCCGCCCCATGAACCCGCAAACCCCTTTTGCCAGGGCTGGTATCCATAACCCCCCCCCCCCCCCCAACCCCCGCACCTGCTCCAGGTCCCAGCGCTGCTGCTCCGTCAGCGCCACCGCCGCGCGCGCCGCCGCCTCCGGGTCCGCCGCCGCCGCCCCGTCGGCGCCCTCCCCGCCCGCCATTTCGGCTGTGAGGCCCTCGCCCGTGAGGTGCGCCCACGCCGCGTCCACCGCGCGCCGGTACATCTGTGGAGCGAGGCGTATAAGTGTGTTAGAGAGCAGGAAGGAAAACAACCCGCGACTGGTACTGTGCTTGCTGCATTGCGTGCCGCCAATGCCGCGCCCCCACCCCTTCCTCTCCCCAATCCCCATCCTGCTATGCTTCCTGAAACTCATCCTTGCAATCGTACGATCCCCACGTGCCCAAAACACACACGCACACGCACACACGCACCTGGGTGGTGAGCGCCACGTACTCGGGCCCCTTGAGCCGCCCCTCGATCTTGAAGCACGACACCCCCGCCGTGATCAGATCCGGCACCTGCGGGCGGCCCGCGAGGCGGTGGTGTTGGGAGGGGGTTGGTGGTTGGAGGTTGGAGGTGCTTGGGAGGTGATGGTCGGTCATGCGAGCCCTGCATCCCCCCGGCACCCCCCCTTCCCGAACACATACGCGCGCACGCATACAAAATCACAGCCACAAAGCCACAGGGCCGTACTGCCCCCAGCCCCGTCCACACCCCAACCGTACCCTGCCCCCTTCTCCCCACATCTGCTCCCCCCTCCATCCCTACGGGATTGGCTCACAGTAACCCCCTCCCTCCCACCCCCACCCCCTACCCCCATCCAACCACCCCAACCCCCCACCCCCCACCCACCCCCCACCCACCCCCCATCCACCCCCCACCCACCCCCCTCCACCCCCACCTGCTCCACCGCCATGAGGTCCTGCGGGCTGAGCAGGTAGCTGACATCACCCAGCTCCCGCAGCAGCCCGTCCACCAGCAGCCCGTACGGCAGCCGGCAGGCCTGTTCCGCGGGCGGGCGGGTGGAGCGGGTGGTGGGGTGGCGGCCGGTGGGTTGGGTTAGGATGGGATGGGGCTTGGATGTGGGTTTGAAGGTGGGCTTGGAGGTCGGGCTGGAGGTAAGGGCGAAGACGTGCAACGTGAGGCCAGCCGGAAGGTTCCGCAGGCACAGTCTTCGCCCCGCACCGCCCCCTCCCACTCGCAACCCTCTCCTCCCCCTCCTCACAACCACCCTCGCAACACACGCTGCACACCCACACGCACACACGCTCCAGCGCACCTGCGCGCACTGCCCGCGGTTGGCGCTGCGGCCGCCCCAGGCCTCGCTGCTGAAGCACTGGCCGCTGTAGGACACACACAGCGCGCCGTGCACGAAGGCCTCCACCTCGGTGCCCGGCACGGCGTCGCGCACCTGGGGGAGGCGGGTGTGAGGTGTGAGGGGGTGGTGGTGGGGTGGTGGTGGTGGTGGTGGTGGTGGTGGTGGTGGTGGTGGTGGTGGTGGTGGTGGTGGTGGTGGTCGTGCGCCGAGCCCCTGTGACAGCGGCTCCTCGCCAGAGGTGCCAACAGCACGCCAGCAGGTGTGCAACTCGCGCAACCCAATGCTCCCCGCCCCGCCCCGCCCCCTCCCTCCACCTCCACCCTCCCCGCCCTTCCCCCACCCCTCCCACACACACACACCACGCCCCCCGCCCCCGCCCCCTCCCCCAACATGGGTTTTGGGTTGGCAATGGTTGATTTGGGAAGTGGAGAGAACTACCCCCCACCACCACCTGCTGTCTACGCCACTACACTTCTATGTACCATCTTTGCAACCCTCCCCCGCACCCCCGCCCGCACCCACCTTGGCGATCTCGCGCACGCTCAGCTCGCGGGCCACCACCACCCGCTCCACGCCCAGCCCTGCCACCCAGGCCGCGCCCTCGCCGCTGGTGATGCTCATCTGCGTGCTGCCGTGCACAGGCAGGCCGGGAGCCACGCGCCGCATCAGCTCCACCACACCCCAGTCCTGGCGTCGGGGATGGTGGTGGGTGCGGGGGTGTGAAGCCATGGTGGGAAAAGGGCAAGCGACAGCGGCAGGCAGTAGACAGAATGTGTAGGGGCGCGCGTTCCGATGACCAACAGATTTGACACAGCCGCCTTAATTTGGGTTTGGTAACCCAACCCACGCCCCTCCTCCCCGCCCCCCCCAGAGAAAACTACCCCCCGCCGCCCTCCTCCCTCATCCACCCCGCAAGCCCCCGCCCCAGCCCCCACCTGCACGATGACGGCGTCCACGCCCGCCGCCGCCATGGCCCGCACGCGCTCCTCCACCGCCGCCAGCTCCTCGTCGAACACCAGCACGTTGAGCGCGATGAAGCCCTGACGCAATATGTTGTGTACGCAATTACACAAAGCATATGCCGTGAGCGCAATTACACACATTCACACATCCACACACAGCGCCGCCGTTTTGTTTTTAACACAGCGCCGCGCCGCCACCCCCTCTAGTTACTTGGTGTGGTGGCTAGTAGCTGTAGGGTTGGTACTAACGGCCCGGCCCCGTGCCCCGGCAGCCCTCGGGCAAAATGGACCACTGGAGCTCTGCGCTCCAAATCATCCACACACCCCCAAAGCCCAAACTCCCAAACCCAGACCCAAGCCCAGCTCAACCCCCACCTCTGTCCCACCCCCCCTTTCTTTCCGCCTCCTCCCCTACCCCCCGCGCCCCCACCTTGACGCCGCGGGCGTGCAGGTAGGCCATCACCCGCGGCAGCTCCTCCAGACTGAAGTTGGCGGCGCTGCGGGTTCGGGAGGAGGGGGTCAGGAGGGGTTTGCAGGGGGGGGAGGTCAGGAGGGTGCCAGGAAACAATTGAAGTGGCCGGCGAGGGTTGCGAGGCCCAAAAGGGGGGCAAAGGTACTTCGCCCGCCGTCCGCGCCCATCTGTCAGCTCCCGCCGCTGCCCACCGCCGGCCCCCCCCCCCCCCCCCACACCGCTACCCGCCAACCCCGCAGTCGCGGCTCGCTCACCGCGCCCGCGCGTTGAAGTCCTCCAGCCCGAAATACACCGCGTCCGCGCCGTTCTCCACCGCCGCCCGCAGCTGCGGCCAGCCGCCCACCGGCGCCAGCACCTCGGGCTTGTGTGCCAGCGGCGTGTGGCGGCGCCCGGTTGTGGCGGCCGGCTGCGCGCGCGGTGGGGCCGCGTTCAGCATGTAGCTGACCGCCGGCTCCGCGGAAGCGGCTGGGGAGGCGGGAGGGGAGGCTGCAGCGGTGGCGGGGGCTATGGCGGCGCCGGCGCCGGCGCCGGCTGTGGCTGCCTGTGGGGCCAGGAGCGGAGGGGGGGCGCGCACGGTGGTTGGGTGGGTGCAGGCAGGCAGGCAGGCAGGCAAGGGGCATGTGGGGCAGTTCGTGCTGGCCGCCGGCGCGCACACGGCCTCGCCGCGCCACACGGCCGGCCCGGCCCGGCGGATGAGAGCGATTGCGCCGATGGCCCACGTGGCCTCACGTCATCACGTGCGAATCCTGGCTGAGGCGTGGACTGGCCGGAGCGAACTGAGCCTCGGTGAGGCCTGCAGGGTGCGGCCCCACCCGGCCCCTTGGCCGCGTGCCGCCTGGCGTGCGCCCTCCCCGCACCCACCGCACACTCGTAGCGCACCCCGTCTGCCTTGATGCCCACCCCCGCCCCAATCCGCACGAACCTGCAGCCCCTCGTAGAGCTCGCGGTTCTTCCGCTTCTCGGGGGCATCGCCAGCCGCGTAGCCACCAACCCGCTCCGACGACGAGCTGGTTGTCTTGTCCGCCACAACTTTTGACTGTCTTGGGACGGTATTTAAACTGCTAGGTTTCTCGCCCGCGCCGCGAGGCTGCGCAGGGCCTGCGGTTTGCGATTTTCCTCGCGGCGGCTCTCTCTGGCCATTGTTTGCCATGGGCGCCGACACACTTTGTCCGCGTTGTGAATTGCCATTTTTGGGGCGATTTCTGCCCGCGCTGCCCGAGCCAGGTGTTGCACAAAGAATTTGTAGCCGAGTCATCGTTGTATTTGGTTCATGTAGATAGAATGAGTAGTATCAGCACTTTGACATAACTTGAAGCAATTGGGCTTCGGGCGAGCAAGCCTACTAAATTGCGAGTCAAGCGCCGTCAAGCAACACCGTTCTGGCTGCCTTGCTGTTGCTTTTGTTTGTTGCGCAGGCAATCTCATGCTTCCTAGAGGCTCAAGCTTGAGGCTCAAGCTGGCTGACCACATTCCAGTGACCAATGGGTCCCCCTGCCGCATAAGTCATGCGCTCGCTGGACGCCGGCGCTGGACCGGCGCTGGACCACAGCGCTGCATCATCGGTGTCGCCTTCAGACTCCTTACTGTATCCCTGCCCACTTTGCCCACTTTGCCCTGGCTTGCTTGCCTGTGTGCCGTGCGTAACCCGTTGGCAGCGCGCGAGGCGGCACGCGCAGTCCCGCGGCTCGAATGGTCCCACAGCCACGCACTCGAGCGTGTTGGAGGTGGATCTCCCAGGGAAGTAGGGGGACAGAGTAAGATATGGTTCTTGCAGGGGTTTTCGCTTTTCCGCAACTTGCTGGATGGCAGGGCGGGTGATGGCGCAAGCGGGCGCAAGCGCCCGGCCGAAGGCCGGCAGAAGTGCCGAAACCTGCAGCATTCTGACTCACGCTAGCCTGCGCTAGCGGAGTGCTTTCGAAACGCGGACGCGAATGACGCTGTCCATCGCTGTCACACGAGCATGCTGGGAGCAGTGGCATTTTCCGGGCCACATGTTATCCGGCTCACGCTGGCAGGCAGTGGGTGCTGGGCTGCGCGGTGTTGCCGAACTTCAGCCTTCATACTGACAGTTACCAGTGAAGAATAGTTATACGGGACACGTTTTAGGTGATTATGACGCCAGTCACGGCAATCGTCCAATAATGCAAACGCCGCCAAATCACGACGCCACTGGTTCCTCTCTTCCAGACGGCGTGGCGTGTATGCGCGGCCCCAGGCTCCACCCTCTGCAGCTAGTGCTCCCCTGTCGCGTACGCCCCTGAGCCCACGCCTCAGCAGACGCTATGCCTCAGCCTCTGCCTGCAGCAAGCGCCCATATCATCGGCACACCGCCACCGCAATGTCACGTGCGCCACCCCGTACGGCGGCTCTGCACGCCGTGTGTGTGGCCATTTCGCGAGCGACCGGGCCGCATGCACATGCACGCCTCAAACCGTGAAGGCCGTCGGACCGGTGGCCGGAATGCAAATACGAACTACATGCATTACAATCAATTTGTGCAGCTCATTCCACATCGCATACGGATTCAGCATCCCCTTTTGGGGGACAGACCCGGTGCAGTACGCATACTGCACACGCCAGGGGTCACCACTACCTTCTGCATGACTAAGTTCGCGTCAACTTCAGGACCGCATTTTACTGATCACGCTTAAGAAAGAAAGGGAAGAGGCCTTGCTTGGCTGCTCAAGAGGAACGCGCCGCCGGCCAACTCGACCTGCAGCAACCGCGTTGCCTTGCGCCGCGAAACCCGGCCCCATTCGGCACTGCACACCTACACGCGAACACACGCACACACGCGCACGCGCACCCACGCTACTTGTGCGCTGGTGCCCATATGCACAAACTACGCGCAGCAGCTAATCTGAGCGCATGCATGGAACAGGTGGCCGCATCAGCCCCTGGACAGCAGTCTAGTCCGAAGTCATGCGGCGTGTCGGTGACCGGGGGCATAATTTATTGAAGGGCCCCTGCAACAACTAACACGCCCTGGTTCACGTATGTGGTAGTATGCTTTTCCAAACCCATGCGAGGTTTGCTTCCGATGACACTTGACTTTCCATGCTTGCAATAATCACAAAGCAACGTTAACCCCCTCGCACTTGTAACATCTGGCATTTCCGTACGCATAAAAGCATACGTCCGGGCATACCCGCCACCCAGACCTCCCGCGGGCACCGAATGCGGCGCAGGCACAGGGGTATCTTGATGAAATGCTTGCGAAACCATTAGCTACTTTCTTCGGTAACGGCGGTGGCATCATACAGCCGCCGCCGCACCCATCCAACCGAGCCGTTTGTACGGTATGAATTCGTACTTTCGCATCCCTACCATTTCCTGAAAGAGCAAACGCCGCATGCCTCTCTTAACCCGAATCCATCACTCGTCCAGCTGCTGCTGACTTGAACAGCGCCCCTCCGGACGCGCGTGGGTGCTGAGACGGACAAACATCCGGCGGGAGCACCCACCCGAGCACCACCACAGTCATCAGTAGCATGCATCTCATCAGTCACGTGAATGGCAGCAAGTCCGTCCAAACAGCAGGCTGCCAGCACGACGCCACTGGTTCCTCTCTTCCAAACAGCAATTGCTGCTGACGCACCAAGCCGCCAAGCGGCGCGCCCCCGGGCAATCTCCAGCTGGATTGCAACCTGGTGTGCTCAACCACAACAATGCGGTACCTCCTGCGGAGCGCCTCGCCGCCAGCAGGCTGGTTCGAGTGCCGCTGCGCTGCCCTGCGCGGAGGCTCAGTCTCAAGGGGCCGTGCGTGCCGTCGCTCCGGTCCAACGCCGGCCCGCTACTTCCTTCGAACAACAGCTGGGCTCCGCCGCCTTGCACATACCGGTAATTTAGAATCCTCGGAGCCACGGAAGCCAAGGACATCCGTAAGGCTCCGTCACCATGACCTCGCACAGCAGCTGGCCCAGCAGCGCTTAATCATCAGTCCTTGCCATGCCTCATTCCTTGATTGCTCATATTTCTGCATAGTGCTATGTGCGTCGGGGCCCTCAATTCCCAGGATAGCAATGGAACATGCGTTGATCGCATACATGCAAAATAAGCACAAGAACATCGCTGCAATTGTGAATCAGGCGAGTGCCGGTGGCACTGCAGGTGCACGTAGTGAACACACGCACACCCATGCACCTAGGTGTCTCACACCCAACAATCCTCCTAGTCAAGACCGACGAAGGCAAAGCGTTTAGTGTGATGGTGCTGGCGCGTTGCAAAGGACGCGTTTCGCTCACCGGCCAATGCCCACGCGTATGACCCCTTCCTCCTTTCATGGAACCCGTCTTCGCGGCAGTAAAAAATAATGTGTCGTCAGATAGAAATCCCACACGCAAGCCGCTTTCTGCATCCAACGCCTGCCGCGTCCACGCATGCCGCAAGCCAGCATCGTGCGACAAAGGACCGTGCCACACAGCCGCGTCTAATCCCTCCTGTGTGCTGGCCCGTGGAACGAACTGCGCCTGAACGATTGAGTAGGTATGTACGGCAGTTACGGCAAGCCGGCGGCATAGGTACGTTTCAACACCCGCAACAACATGCGTCACACGTGCATGCATGCTGCAGCTCACATCTATTCCGACCCGGGCACCCTCCGGGCACCAGCACGCAAGGCTCGGCACGCCGGGCTAGTTGCTGGGCACGCCTGACGCCGCAGCTTCGTTTTGCGGCGGGCGCGGCCGGGTCCCAGATCTGACGCAGTGGCCCCAAAGTGAACCAGGGGTGCAAAAAGGTTCATGAATACCCGCCCCCAAATAATGGCGCATGCCGCAGCCCCCAAGTGTACCAGTGGTGGTGATGTCATCATCATTGTGGCCGATATCCATGGCCCAGGTCAAAAAGTTTCTCTCCTGCAGCACGTCCGGCCCGCCGCCCATGTGTTAAACAAAAACAACGACCCCCGCCGCCCATTGTGTACGTCTCACTCTTTCCATTGCCCATGTGTCTCTCGTGCAGCAGCACCTTCACTTCGTTTGCAACGCCCAACTAACGCTGCCGAGGGGCAGCCCTTTCGCTCATTTCTTGCCCTTCACCGCGGACTTGAACGCCCGCATGATTTTGGACAGGCCGCCACCAGTGCTGCTGGCCTTGTCTGGCTTGCCGGGCTGCTGCGGCTGGGCCTGCTGCTGTTGCGCATACAGGTGTCCCTGCTGCATGCCCGCCGCCCCCATGGAGCTGCTGTAGGGCAGCACCCGGGTCGCCGTGGCTGCTGCTGCCGACGTGGGCCGTGCCGGCGGCAGCAGCCCCTTCTGCGACGGCTCCTCATTATTCGCCCTCCAGACGCCGCCCGACTGCGGCAGCGGCGCAGCCAATGGCGCAGCAGAAGGCACGGAGCCGCTGGCTCCCGGGCTCAGCGGCAGCGTGCCACTGCCGGCACTAGCTGCGGCAGAAACTGCAGGGGCAGGCACAATGGCGGGAAGGCTGCAGCCGGGCCGACCGTCCGAGCCCATCGCCCGTGGCAAGCCCTCGGCAGTACTGGCGGTGGTGGTGGCAGTAGCAGGCACAATGGAGCTGCCACTGCCGCTGCTGCTGCCTCTGACACCCGCGTCGGCTGCCGCGGCGACCGACACTGGCTGTAGCATGGAAGCGCTGGGGTCCTGGCGCAGGCCTGGGCGCCCCGATGCCGCAGCATAGCTATTGGTGAAGCGCCCGCTGCCGCCGCCGCCGGCTGTGTTGGCTGTGGCAGTTGCATCTGCTGCTGCAGCCGCGGGCTTGGCGCTCCAGGCCTGTAGCGGCTGCGGCTGCACTGACTTGGTGCGCTGCACGGGGATGTCGCCGGAGTTAGCGGCAGCAGGCTGCGGCGGCGTGCGCGGCATGCTGCTGACGAGATGGCCGCTGCTACTGCCGAGCCCCGCCATGCCACCGCCGGCGGTAGCTGCCGCAGCCCCCAGGCGGCTCATGGCCCTGCTCGAGGACGGCCCCAGTGTGCTGCTGAAGCTGCGGCCGATGGGAGGTGGCTGCGGGTGCTGCTGCTGTTGTTGTTGCTGCAGTGCATAGGCTTGCTGCTCTTGCATTGCGTGCGCGGCGTTGGCGGCTGCAACCTTGAACTGCAGGCCGCGCGGCGAGGTCGGGGACAGGGCAGAGTCCGTCAGCGACTGCTGCTGCTGCGGCGGCGTCTGCTGCTGGCCGCCGGATGCGGTGGATGGATCGCTGCTGACGCCAGCATCGGTCGTTGCGCCAGCTCGCCAATTGAAGCGGCTACGCGGCTGCTGCTGCTGGGTTGGACGGTTCAGCCTCGATGAATAGCGTCAAGGGACGAATTCTCTCGAGGTCGTGGGTTCGACTCCCTCACATCCCTCCGATTTCGATCGGAATGAATTGACTACGGATATGCAGACGGCTGGACGAGTTTAGGACTTAGTTGATTTGGCCGGATTCAGTCCGGAAGGCTGGCTGCGGACTCTTATAAATCGAGTAGTTCGGATCGATCGGGTGACTGATTAGGGAGCAACCAATCGCAACCAATTGAAGTGGAGCGTCCCATGGGAGCAAGCCTACTAGCCCAAGGCACAGAGTAGGTCGTTGGCGTTGCAGGTGGCGCGCCCGAGGAGTCAGAGCAGTTAAGCTCATGAGCTGCGTCAGCAGGTCCTTCTTGTAACCAATGCAATCTGCTGCTGCGGCGGCTGATGTGATACCAATGGCACTTGAGATTGCGACCGCGAGTGGGGGTTGTGTGAATGCATCTGCCGCGGCCTCTGCTGATGTCCGCCCGGCGCAGCCGTTGTGGACATGCCTGAGTACGTGGCTGTGCCGCCGCGCCGCACCCAGCCGCCATCCGGAGAGGTGGGGCCCGTGTCCCCAGCGCCGCCGCTGCGTGGCGTGCCGTACTCCTCTCCAACCGGTAAGACCAGGGCCATATCGGAAGACAGCTCACCCGCGCTGCTGCCCGCGCCGCCGCCGCTACCGCCGCCGGCTCCGGCCGAGCCGCCGCCTAACATGCCGATCAGCGAGGCAATCAGGCCGCTGCGGCGCCCACTACCGCCGCCTGCGCCGCCCGATCCCATGCCGGCGCCGACCTGCCCAGCTAGACCGTTGTGGTCCTCCGGAATGCGAAGGGCCAGCAGGCTCTTCTTCCGCCGGTCAGCGCCACTGCCGCTGCCGTCGCGATGGCCCGCCGCCACCGCGCCGCCGCCGACACCGTCTGCCTCATTCGGCTCCGAGGCCTCCACAATGTCACCTAGGAAGCCCGACCCTCCCGTGGTCAGGCCGCGACGCACCGCAGCCGAGGTGAGCCGGCCGCTCCCGCGGCGGCTGCCGCCAGCAGGCCCCATGCCCGTGAATGACGGCAGGCGGCCGCCGCCAGCCGCCGCCGCCGCCTCCATGTCGGCCTGGAGCTCGCCGTTGTACGATAGCAGCAGGAAGGAGCCGTTTGTACTGTTCATCGTACTTTGGCAGCCCGGCGGCGGCAGTTGGTACGGCGCGTTGTGGGTGGGCCGCACATGCGGCAGCACGGCGCCGGGGTCGGCCCGGAGCGTGGGCGCGCCCACAGGGGTGCCCACCTCGTCCCAGGACACCTCGGTCGTGCCAAGGAGGCCGCTATCCATGTGGCGCAGGCTGGGGCGGCGCGGCTGGGCGCGCAGCGCGGACTGCAGGCTCAGCCCTGCCTGCTGGGCGAACAGCAGGCGCCCGCTGTCTGCACCGCTGTTGTGGCCCCGTGCAACGGCGGCGGATGAGTCCGTGCTGCCGACGGGCAGGGCCTTTGGCAGGCAGCTGAAGCTGGCGGCGTGCATTCCCAGGAAGGAGCCGTGGGGCGAGCGCGCGCCTGCGGCCGTGACCGCCGCCGCCCCGTTGGCGCCGCCGCCGCCGGCTGCCCCGGCGCAGCCTGTGCCGGCCCTGCCGTCAGCGGCCATGCCAAAGGTGGTGCTGGTCAGCCAGCTGCCGTTGCCGGCGCAGTCGAAGAGCATCGACGTGCCCTCAACGCCGCAGTGGGGCGACGTCGTCGCCAGCGGCTGCCGCCCGCTGCCGTCAGCCACCGCGGTGCCCACGAGCTCCACAGCGGCAGCGGTGGTGGGAGACAGCAGACCCGCAGATTGCTCCTGCTGCCGCTGGTATCGCTGCTGCGCCGCTGCCGCACCGGCGCCATGCGACGGGCCGCTCTCGGAGATAAGGGCCCCCGGCAGTAGCAAGAGGCCGGGCACGGGCGTGTGGTCTGCGGCCGCCAGGCCCTGACCGTCACCCATGGCGACCCCTGCAATGTCGTAGGCGGCCTGAGACACCTGCGCGCTCCGGCGGCGATGCGCAGCAGCCGTCAGCGCCTCACGGGTCACCACCGCTGGCTCCACGGTCGCCGAGTCACCGGCGGCGCCGCCGCTCTTTAGAGCTGTTGAGTTCAGGTCCGTCAAAGTGGAGGACCGCGTCGGCGGCCGGCGGCCGTTGCTCCTGCTCCTGGTCGCTTCCGCCGGCTGCACCACTGGCGCCGGCGCCGCGGCGGCTGCTGCGGCGGCAACGGCTGCAGCAGATGTAAACGCGTTGGCGGCGGCGGGCTCGGCGGCGGCGCCGTAGGCCTCCAGGACGTTCACGGTCTGCACACTGCTGCCAGCCGGAGGCGCCGCGGGCGCGCCCGGTGCCGACACTGCCGCATCCATCGCTGCAAACTCTGCCGGCTGCATTTGCTGCTTAGGAGCCAGGGCCAGATTGAAGGCGGCGGCCACCATCATCGCCTTGTCAGCAGCAGACGGCGACCGCTCCTCCACCGTCGCCACGGGCATGTGGGCAAGCACGGGGCCCGCAGCTCCCACAGCCGCACTACTGCTGCTGTTACTGTTGAGCTTGCGAGCGGCCGTCTCTGCAGACGCCGCCGAGGCCGCCGCGTCGGCGGCTGGCGGCGTCGAGGGCGTCGGCGGCTTGTCGACCTCCATGGCACTTGCATCTTCTGTGTCCCCTTCCGACTTTGCGGCCGGGTAGGGCGAAGCTACGCGACGCGGCGGAGCTGCCTGCTGCTGCTGAGGGATGCAGCCTGCGCCAAAGGCGGCAGCTGCCGCGGTGGCCGCGCCAGTTCCTGCCGCTGATGCATCCTTTCCGCCACCACAGACGTCGCTGCGTGCCGCCAGGGCGGCCTCCTTGGCCGCTGCTCGTGCCTCCATCACGCGCGCCGCCTCCAGCTTCTCTGCCGCCAGCGCGGCCGCCAGCTCTGAGCCAGCGACAAGCTTGGGAACGTCCCTGTTGCGCATGCAGAGCCAACGGAAGCAAGGACGATGCAGGGATGACCGATTAGATAGAAGCCAACGGCCATGGCATGCGACACTGGGGAGAAAACCCACACATACACGCTCACACACGGTCCGGGGGCCTACCAAACATCTACGCCGCGTACACCTCCCCTCACGTCACCCCGCTATCCTTACTTCCTCCTACGCACCAGAAGTAAGGCATCTGCAGCAGCTCCGCCGCGGTGGGCCGCTGCGCCGGGTCCAGGCGCAGGCAGGCCGCCACCAGCTCCAGCAGCCGCGGCTCCACCTCGGGCAGCCGCTGACGCAGGTTGCGGCTGAGCGGCTGCGGCGCACACAGGCTGCGGAGGCGGGGGTCAGCCGCCATGCGCACGACCATCCTCGAGGGCAGCGGGCCGAAGCAGCGCATGATGCGCCACAGCTGGTCAGCCGTGGAGCTGCCTGTGAAGATCGGGGTGGGGCAGAGCATCGGCGACAGCTTGAGTACATGTGCGGAGGCCTAATTGGCCGAGCGCTGCCGTTACATGACCGAGCGTTTCGATGGGGGCCTCGCGCATCAGCAGTCGGCTCTCCTGCAGCGGCGCGGGCAGTCACGCACGCACCTGGGAACAACGGCCGCCCAAGGGCCAGCTCGGCAATGGTGCAGCCCACGCTCCAGATCTGCAGGGCACGTCAGGGCACATGGGAAGCGCCGATGAGCTAGCCAGCTAGGGAGGGCTAGGTGCGCTATGCCTCCTGGGGTTCTAGAAGCCAGTCGGGGGGCACGACCACCCAGCACGAGCGCGCGACGGGCCAGCTAGCTCTCTTACGTCTGAAGCGGCTCCGTACTCGTCAGACACCAGCACCTCTGCACGTACATAGGGGCACACACGTGAATCAATGGTAGTTATCAGGACGTGACAGCAGCAGCCACGGGCTCCGTCGCTCGCGTGCACTGCCCGCATCTGTCCCCGCCAAATCGGTTTTTGACTGGTTTGATTTGGAAATGAATTCCCCGCCCCCACCCCACCCCGCACGCACCCGGCGCGCGGTACCAGCGCGTGACGACGTAGCTGGTGCAGCGCTGCGCCTCCCGGGGGCCGCACCGCACGGCGCGCGCGAACCCGAAGTCGCACAGCTTGGCCACTCCCGCGCTGTCCACCAGGATGTTGGCGGGCTTGATGTCGCGGTGAAGCACCTGCGTCGGGGCGATTGCAAGCATGGGTTGGTGGGGGAGCGGGCGTGTGTTGGAGACCAAACGGAAGGGGGCGTTTGTTCGCGTGCCTGGCGGGCCATGCCAGCCAGGTGCATGCCGGGTGCTTCACAAAGCAGGGGAAGACGAGGCCACGTGTCCTCCCTCCCCGTATCGGTGTGCTTGCTTGTGCCCGTCCTGCTGAGCGGACAACAGGACAGGCCACGGCGCCGGCGCCTTTGCCGTACGGCCGCAGTGCTCACCCGCTTGGCGTGCAGGTACGCCAGCGCCTGCAGCAGCTGCCAGCTCAGCAGCTTGCAGGCGCCGCTGCCCAGGCCGCCGCCGGCGCGCTCAATGTTGGACTGCACCGAATTGCCCGCGTAGTCAAAAACCTGCGTGCACGCATTACCGGTAGCGCATGGCACATGCAGTGTTCTTGCATGGTGCTCTTCTGTATGCGCACGTAATGCTCGCCTGCACATGCCAGTCTGCACACGCACGGCAGGCACGTGTCCCAGCCAGTCAGGCGCCCGTCCTGCTGGACCCTAACATGGTCTGCTGCTGGCCCAGCAACAGACATTCCCTTGGAAGTAAGATACGAGCGCCCTGCGCACCATGTAGACGCGGCCCGACTTGGACTTGAAGGCGGTGATGAGGCGCACCAGGTTTTCGTGCGACACCGCCTCCAGCATCTTGGCCTCGCGCACGGCCAGGCGCATGATGTCCTTGTCCTCATGGGCCTGTTGCGGGGTTTGCAGGCGTGCAGGTCACAGTTAGTACCAGGCAGTGTGCGTGTGAGTGAAGGCTAGGCCACCCAACAGCCTGCACAGCAAACGCTGAAACCTGTTGGGTGCAGCGCGCAGTCCAGTCGCTCGCCAGTAGGACTCGCGCACCACAATGCGCGCATTGGCAAACCCGGTTTCAGACCACAAGCCGGGCTTACCGCCTTGAAACCTTTCACCGCTACGATGCGCCCAGTGGTTTTGTCCCTGTGGAGAAGCATTCGCCACAGTGTGTTTGCATGGCTTGTAAAGCGAAACCGCACTCTGGCGTGCAATAACGTGGTTGCTGTTCAAAGAGCCCTGCGCCGCGGAAGACGGCAGTCTAGCTGGCAATAATGCACGTACACGCAAGCCGCTACCCGCCTATGCCATCCACTCAATTCCACACGCTCAGACACCGACCGCATCTCCCAGGACCCCCTCCCCCCCCCACCTGCATTGCCAGACCTCGCCGTATGCTGCAGTACAAGGGAAACGAAGGTATGGGGATAATGTCAGCATCAGCAGAGGCCTCATTGAGTGGTGCCACAGCGAACGAGTTCCTGCAGTAACTAACACATGCTGGATGGGCGCATCGAGAATTCGAGATGCATGGCGCGCGCTGGCGCACTAGGCGCACGGGGGCGACAATAGGTCGAGCTAGGCAATAAGGCAACAGTAGCAGTGGCAGCAGACACGCTTTACTCACCTCCTTCCCCAACAGTCTGGATGTAATCATAGTTCTGTGAAAGGTGGGCACACACGTGGGCAACACACCAGCGCAGCGCTCAATGGCTATTCGTGGCTTGCACACTATCTACCAGAGCACCCCGTGGTAGGCGTCGAGAGTCCATTAGGAGCAGTCACAACGGCACCTCCTGAAGGATGCTGACGCCTCTCAGTGACATCTACACGTGCTACAATTGGTGTGGCCATGGGTTTGCAACTGGCGCGGGGATATGACCGGGGCTTGTACTGCGAGTCTAGCAGCCACGACCAGCCGCAAGGCGGGCGGTTGACAGGACTCCTCATTTTTACGCCATCTACATGGAGAACTACACCGCGGAGGATACCAGCGCCAGCAGCTGGTGCTTCGCTACATGTACATGCCGGAAACTGCCCTGGCCCCGGGCGCCAGCGCCCCATGTGCAAAACGGAAATCGCCGCGAGGCCGAGTTGACTGCGTTTCCGCCCTTTGTGTCCAGTCCGCTTGAATTCATATACATATTGCATCTCCGCAGCGCCATCCAGCGCTGCCTGGCGTCATACTCCAGCAAAAAACCCGCCGACCGACCAGCAGCAAGCCAGCCAGCAGCAATTCGCTCACCTGCATGTTCTATGACGCCAGTACAGCATCTACGGGCGCTGCTGATGGCCCGACGTCGCCAATACGTACGCTCATGCCGGAGCGCGTTAGTCTTGCCTAGCGCGTTGTACTGTCAAGTGTCTGAATATAATATGCCACATTGTGAAAAGCTGGGGACACTAGCTGGCGCTGCAGCGCCGTAAAGAAAAACTCCCCAGGCCCATCACAAACTTGCACGGCAAGCGCGGGCAGACAAAGCTGGCTGATATCAGACGCATGGGATCCTGTATGAAACATGATTTAACATTGTACTGGTGAGGGACAGCGCCAAGTAGCAGCGCGAAGTCGGACGGTCGCAGTCCAGGAATGCGCGGCGCGTCTGCCTCCGCAAATGCAAGGCCCAGAGGCGCTAAATTGATAACTCTTTACTGAAAACACATGTGAGACTGGTTCAGCCCTTGTAGAGGCTGCGTCCAGCAGTTTCGGCTGGCCGCAAGGGTTTCCCCGTCGCGCTGGCTGCGCTCTTGGGCCTTTCAAGTAAATGTGGGCGAAGATGGAAACTGGCTTGCAATTGGTAGGTCCTTGGGGCCCGCTTTTGTCGCCAATGTTCGCCAGACCAGTACTGCCCCCGCCCCCCCCCCCCCCCCGCCGCCCCTGCCCCTGGCTGTCGCCCCCTTGCTACTGTTGTGGAGCCGGCACACGCACCGGGCCCGGCGCCTCGCGGTGGTCGCGGTGGCCGCGGGCGACCCGCTGCCCAGTGGCCGCCGCCGTCCCCGCGGCTGTCGTCGCCCGACCCGTCATCGCGGCGCAGCCACCGCCTGACACCCGAGGGGGCGCGTCCGCCTTCGCCTCCCCCACCAGCGCACTCCGGTTCGAAAAGGTCGGACAGCAGATGGCCATGGCGCCGGCGCTGCCCGAGCCGCTGCCAGCGGCGTCCATGGTGCCTGCGCTTCCACCAGCGCCGCCGCTTCCACCGGCACGCCCACCGCCGCCGCCGCCGTTTCCGCCGCCACCGCCGCCGCGCCCGGGGTGCCACACCGCTTCCAACGCCTTCTGGCGCTGCCGGCGGGCCAGCCGCCATGCTGCTAGATCCGTGGTCGGCGTTGGGGTGGCGTGGCCCTCAGGAGGCCGGCGGCCTTGCTCGCTGGGGCCCCTGCCGCCAAGCGCGCAGACAAACGCGCCGTTGGGGCCGCAGGCTCTGGCCTGCGGCTTGGTTTCCTGCTGCCGCCGCCTCGGCGGCGGCCGTTGCCTTTTGCGGCTGGAGCGGCTGTCGGTGCCACTGAGCGTGCGAGCAGCTCTCTTGATATAGGAGGCCCGCTTGAAGGTGGTGGCGGCGAGCCCGGCGGTGGCGCTTTGGCGGCTGGGGTGGGCTCGGGCCCTGGTATGCGAGCTGGCCAGCCAGGCGAGCGCGACTACGGGACCATTATGTCCGCGGCGGATATTACGGCCTTATTGGCTGACCGCGATAGATGGGGCCCAAAGCCCCTGCGTTCCCTTCGAGGCGGTCCTGCAGCAGGCGCTGTGGGATGCTAGTGATCAGTACGTGGTGTGCTGTCGTGGCACTGGGCGCGCTCTGATCCTGAGATCCCTCCTTGGTGAGGTTTGCGCCAGGGAGCGGGACCGGGTGACGGGCGATGGCATTCCCATGTGCCCACGAGGCCTGGTGCCGCAGCTGCTGGAAGTCGCGGCGCGCGTGGAGGCGGCGTTGTTTGGGGCGCTCTGTGAGCGGCCCGTCTAGTTTGCTGACCCGGTTTGCTGCCTGTTGTTGCGCGTGTGCGTGCGCTTGGTTGTGCGCCGGCGGTGGTTCCCGTGTGTTTTGCTCTGTAGCTGAGTCAGTGCGCGCGGTCGTTTGGTTATATGTTCAATGGTGAATCAAATGAAGGTTGCAGTGTGTTGTTAGCTTGTTGTTACCTTGTGTGTGTGGTTACAGAGTGGTGCGCACGTTCTTGCGTGCCTTCCTGCTGCGTGTAAACCGGAGGCCCGGGCCGGGGTGACCCTTATAACGCCAGTGCATGATTGTCCTATTTATTGTTCTCCCCTTGCAAGGGGGACTTCCCTACTTCTATGCTCCCAGATGGAGCTGAGTAATGCAGCTAACTTGACAGGCTCAGATTTCAGCATCACTTCGCGCATGCTTAGGCTAAAGTCTAGGCCACTGCACGCTCGTAACTCGGTGTAGGCAGCACATTGCATCAGGACGTGGTGCTCATCCTCCACCTCATTGGCCGTACATGTTACCTAGCGCCAGAAACCTCGCGGGTTTACAGGGAGGGCGGAAAGACGCGGACAGCACGGGAAGCCACGGCCGAGTCTGTATTCAGCAGACTACAACAGTCGATCCTCGAGCTACGGCAAAGCGGAGAAGAAGTGCTAATTATTGGTGATCTGAACGCACGCATCTCAACAAGCATCATTGACGTACCGGATCTAGCACAGCTCGAGGCGCTGGAGGACGTAGCACTAGGGGGTGGTTCCACGTCAGATATGCCCTGTACTGCAGACTACGCGGGGCTCCCAGTGAGAGCATCCGAGGATGCCCAAATAAACTGTTTCGGGGAGTACCTAGGGCGCATGTGCCGTTCGCAAGGACTAGTACTTTTGAACGGAAGGGCGCCGGGAGATGCAGCAGGTCACATTACTTTCCCAAAGGGCGACGCAGGTGGCAGCATGATTGATCTCTGTGTGGCGTCACCGACCCTATTCCCGAAGGTGGTGGCTTTGAAAGTGGGCGAGATTCTAAAGTGGAGGCACGGCGGATTGAAGGAAGCGAGTGATCATCGGCCGGTCACGTTGACACTGGGCTTGGAGGTCGAAGGGCAGGAAGCCACAGCGAGCCGCACACGCCCCGCAAAGAAGCGCACAGAGTTTGACGTACAGAAGAAGCACTTATTCAGTGGCTTGTTCAAGGCGGACGGTTCGCCAGTTGTAGGGAAAATCGAACAGATTAAGGTGGCACTTTGCGCGGAGGAGGGTGGCATCAGCACCACCGAAGCGGTCGAAGCCTTAGGCACATGTTTGTACGATGCATTAGAAAAGGCTTTCGGTCCCACACGACCGGCCAACCTACGGGAGCAGGAGACTCCATGGTGGAACGAAGAGTGTGCTGCGGCGCGTACGGTGTTTGTGCAAGCAAAGCTAGCGCTGGGTTGTCCAGTGGTACGAGAAGGAGAGGTGTGGCAAAACTTCCGCGCAGCCAGGGCATCCTATGACCGGGTGAAGCGAAGGGCCAGGGCCGCGCACGACACCCAGGAGATGAGGGAGAAGGTGGCACGCTGCTGCGCAGACGCCCGACTGCTGTGGAGGATGATTGAGGGACGGACTAAGGAGCAGTGCCCAGTCACGGCCGATGGGTTTCGGGATCATTTTGCGAGTCGCAAAGCCAGTGCTCGTATCTTCCATCTACGCTGTAGAAATTTGCCCAAAATCCGCCGAAGGCGGAGAAAACTTTTTGGGTTTGGGTTTCGGCATCTACGGAGCGTAGACGGTTTGGGCGGGTTTGGCGGTCTTTTAGACAGGGAGCGTAGATGGTTTGGGGGATTTGGGGGCGTGCCCCTAGGAAAAATTTTCGAGGTGTAGATGGCGCGTGAGGGGTCACCTACGCTGTGTAGACGCCGGGGGCCCAAAGCCATCTACATGATACGGGCACTGTAATTGCGACCCTACTAAACGACGGCGCAGGCGGGGGATGCCCAGCAGCCGCCCACTGCATTTTGGGTTCGGGTGGGAGGATGTCCGAAGATCTTTTTGCGGCTGACCGTACGTGTCTGCACGAGATGTTGAATAGCGAGATTACCCTTGATGAGGTAACACGCGCACTAGCAAGGCTGCCCAACGGCAAGGCAGCTGGCTTAGAGAAGGTACCGTCTGAGTGCTACAAGTACGCGGTAAAACCGGGCGACCCCACCACTGAACCGCCGACACCGGCACTCAATAGAGTTGCACCGCTGGTGCACGTGTTGTTTAATAAAATCTGGAGCGAAGGGGCTTATCCTGAGCAATTTACTACAACTGTTTTGACACCAATTTACAAGCGGAAAGGTGACGTGCAGGCGCCTGGTAATTACCGGGGCATTGCAGTAGGGGGCGCCCTCGCAAAGTGCTATGCATCGATCCTTCTAGAGAGGCTGGCGAATGCCGGGGAGGAGTTTGAGTGGAGGCACACGGCTCAGGCCGGATTCAGGAGGAAGTACGGCACAACGCACCATCTTTTTGTCCTAAGGCATCTCATCAACAAGCACACGCGTGCTGGCGCCACCACCCCCCTCATTGTCGTACAAATTGATTTTGAAAAGGCTTTCGACAAGGTCCCACGACCATTAATTTGGATGAGACTGGAGGAACGCGGGGTAACGGGTGAGATGTTGGCGGCTTTGAAAAAAGCGTACGAGAGAGTGATGATGGTAGTGAAGGCCGGGGGTAAGCACAGTGCCCCCTTCGCAACCACGCAAGGGGTCAAGCAGGGCTGCCCGCTTAGCACAGAGCTTTTCGGCCTCTTTATAGAAACCTTAGCAGAGTACATTGATTCGGAAGATACGGACGAAGCCACAGGTGCACCTGAGATGAATGGCAAAAAGGTGTCACTGCTGATGTACGCGGATGATGTTTCCCTGCTGGCCACCACCCCTGAGCGGATGCGCCACTTGCTATCATTAGTAGACACGTTCTGCCTAGCTTTTGGCATGAAGGCAAACGTTACCAAGTGTGAGAGGCTGGTTTTTGCAGCCAACGAAGTAACGGCCAGCACTGTGTGCAGCGGATGCCAGGGTTTAAAGCTAGCAGGGTATCAAAAGCTTTCAGTCAGACTATCAGCCCCGAACAGACAGCCTTCCTACCACTAAGACGGATTGCTGACAATATTGCACTTCTACAGCTGGCACCGCACATCCTGAAAGGGGCAGAGGAAACCGGCGTGGTAGCTTTTTTGGACTTCCACAAGGCGTACGACACTGTTAATCGCGAATTCATGTTTGAATGTTTACAAGCACTTGGGGTTGGCGATGGTTTCCTTGACTGGGTACGTATGCTACACAACGGCACGCGTGCTGCAGCACTGGTCAACGGACATCTGTCACAATTCATGGAACTTACAGCTGGCGTACGGCAAGGCTGCCCACTTGCTCCACTGTTATATCTTGCAATCGCTCAAGCGCTTCTCTCATGGCTCAATAGCAAGGGGTTTGGTATTGACGTGCATAAACTAAAAGCCTCACAATATGCAGATGATTATTCACAATTCCTACGCAAATTGGCTGAGATACCAACGTTCATTGACGCTATGGTAACGTTTGGCAAGGCCTCAGGGCAGCAGCTGAATATTACAAAATCTGAGGCTATTACTATTGGCGCCACATACTCGACTGCCAATCCCACAGCGGCAGCAACGCAGCCTCAATCAGCACTACGACTGGTTGCGTCGGCGAAGACGCTTGGCATACACTTCAACAATAATGCAGGACCACCGCCAGCGCTTAATATGGCACCGACACTAGAAAAAGCGAATGCTTGTATGAACCGCATTGCAGGGATGTCGCTCACTACCTTCGGCAGGGCAGCAGCGGTGTCAGGATATGCACTGAGCAAGACACTGTACAAATTGGAGTTTGATGGCATACCAAATGATGGATCACTGGAAAAAATCATTAGCAATGCTGCAGCACTGGTGGACCGGGGAATCTCACCAGCGGCATACAGAAATAATCCACATGCACGATTACCCGGGGTCAGCAACACAATTCTAAGTTTACCTGTCAAGTGCGGGGGATTTGGTATGTTACCGGCTATACAACATGTGCGGGCTCGCCATGCGCTACTAGGAATCAGAGGTATAGCGGGAGGTGGACGCACGATGCTGAAATTTAACCCCCCATGGTCGCACAACCTGAAAAATGCAGTCTGTCTACACCACCCAGCAGCGCAGCCCCTGGCGCTCCTGACGGCACGTAAGCACCCCACAACGGGGAGGCCGATCGTGTTGGGGAAAGTGGTAGACACGGGCTGTGCACTGATTGAGCGAGTGTGCTCCGCGCTCATGAACCTACCGGAACTTGTGATACTCGATGCCAATCTACTTCAAGCGGGGCCATGGGTTTCGCAAGCACCGTTGTGGGGCAACCCAACCTTGACTTTTAGACAGAGAAATGGTGTGAATGTATCTTTGGAAGGGGGCTTCTCGGATATTGTTGCACTAGGCTCAATTACCACAGTCGGAGACGCAGTGAGGGCTATTGATACGTTTGCACGGGTTAAGGAGAAATTGCAAGACGTGCCGGCCAATACCAGAGCCCCACCCCGGATACGGAGTGAATGCACACGCGCTTACAAGGAAGATGTGATTGATGCGGGAATTTTTGGAGGACTAGGGATAGATTTGATGCCGAGGCCCCTGAGGAATGGGATAGATGCATTTCGACGCATGCAAAACTTGATTAACCACCTGCCTGCGGGATGGACAGAAGCGGCACGAACAGGCATGGGACTAAACCAGGATCAAGCATACACGGAAATGATTGACCATATAGTGGGGTGCCTTGGATGGAAGATGAACAATCAACCAATTCCACTGGCGACCGTTTCGGTGAAGCAGGCCACGTACCTGCAGATGCGTGAAGCGTTTGGGAAACTAGCAGAAAAACATGCTGATTTTGTCCACGAGGCTAAGGGTGGTAACGTAGGTGATATAGTGATGGCGATAGAGGACAAGGAACGCATCTCGAGCACATATGAACGCTTGTGGAAGCTTAAATGGGAAGCAGAGCAGAAAGAAGCCTTCTGGAGGCTAGCAGTGGATGGATTCCCAGGCTTCTCGATGCACAGAGGGCAAGGTCATAAATGCCCATGTGGGGTGACGGATGCGCAGTCTGACCGCGCACACCATTTCAGCACGTGCACAATTGCTAGCACGCTACGGCTGCATATTCAGGAAGCGACAGACATAGGTGATGAGGATCACATAATTGAGTTGATAGTGGAGCGTAAGAATCTGTGGCTAGTAATACCGCCACACGAGGCTATCCAGCAACCCATCTGGGACGTTGTATGCCTGGCTGCGATCTCTGCCATGGAGTACGGTAGGAGGCTATTGTTTGCCTCCAGAGGGGAACAAGGCAAGGTAGAAGAAACAGCGATTAGCAGGATTAAAACGCAAGTTATAGCAGACTTTTGGGAGCGTTTGCAGACGTATGTGAGCCTGGGCATCAAGCCAAGGGGGTGGGACGAAATCCCACCAGGCCACCCTTGGATTGAAAGAAGGGAAGACGGGAGTATGTGGATCAATAAGCCGACTTTCATTACAGTTGAAGAGGAAGGAGATTGAGTTTAGAAGATGGTGGCGCTCCCATGGGAGCAAGGCCTATTAGCCCAAGGCGCAGAGTAGGCTGTCGGCGCTGCAGGTGGCGCGCCCCTGAGGTCTAGAGCAGGGCGTCCGTACTAGTACGTGCTCGCTGGCTCGTGAGCTGCGTCAGCAGGTCCCTCCTGTAACCAATGCAATCTAGCAGGGCAGCCCATCCCTGCGGTGGACAAGGCGCGCTATCTTGGACTAGTGTACGGTCCGGGTAAGGCCTTCGTCAGCTGCAGGGAGACACTCTGCGAGTCAGCAAGGAGAGCCATGTGTGGGCTTAACACTAGATTGACCCGTTTACGCATTTTCGCACCAGATATTCGCATGAGGTGTTTCGACGTGCAAATCCGATCCATCCTTGCCTACGGATGTGAGGTATGGGGTCCCGACGTGCTAGTAGAGATGCTAGACGGAGGACCGCCACCCAGGAGGAATGACAGGAACAACCTAGCACAGGGCGCATTTGAGGCTTGTTTGCGTGACGAGGCCGTAAAGCTGCAGGTCCAATACATGCGACAGACAGTGGGAGCAGCCAAACCGTCACACCGTCTCCTGTTTGCGGAGCTGGCCCAACTGCCGCTGCACTTTTTCATAGCCAAACAATGTCTGGGTTTTTACAATAGGATTTCCGCGCAAAACAGAAGTCTGGCCTTTGATGCACTAGTCGACGAGGCACGGGAGGCATGGGCGAATCCAATGGGAGATGGGTGGTGCGCGCGGCTGTTCCGTTTTGCGGCGGCACAGGGTGTCGACGCGTGGCATTGGCCAGGCACACACGAGTCCAGAGAGGAGTGGAGGGCAAGCACGGTCCTACCCGATGGACCTATCTTATCTACCTTCAGGGGCCATTTGACGAGGGCGTGGGAGCACGAGAGGCTGGTAGCGGACCCGCACGCATTCCCTTCAGACGGCAAGCAACCCGGCATACACATGTGCAAACACAAGCATTGGATGGGGCTAAGCGCACTAGGGTCCGCGCCGCCGACCCTGCACGAACACAGTAGAGCATTCATACCGGTTGCACAGCATAAGCTTTTGATGAGATTCCGTTTATGTTGCTGGCCAATCACCGCGAACCGTGCCTGGGAGAGGCCTAGGGAGGAGAGGACGTGCCCACTATGTACGGCCAATGAGGTGGAGGATGAGCACCACGTCCTGATGCAATGTGCTGCCTACACCGAGTTACGAGCGTGCAGTGGCCTAGACTTTAGCCTAAGCATGCGCGAAGTGATGCTGAAATCTGAGCCTGTCAAGTTAGCTGCATTACTCAGCTCCATCTGGGAGCATAGAAGTAGGGAAGTCCCCCTTGCAAGGGGAGAACAATAAATAGGACAATCATGCACTGGCGTTATAAGGGTCACCCCGGCCCGGGCCTCCGGTTTACACGCAGCAGGAAGGCACGCAAGAACGTGCGCACCACTCTGTAACCACACACACACATATGTTCACGGCGGTCGGTAAGCAGCTGCATGTGTGCCCTGGCCTGCATGGGGCCCGGGACCCGGTTTGCAGCGTCTTGGTGCGGGTGTGCGGGCGTTCTGTTGTTCTAAGTCCGGTGGTTGCTTCTCCTGTGTCTTTGGAAGCCGGTCTATCCGTGCTTTGCCCCGGAGGGGTGGCGGGCGCCCTTGGCTTTTGGTGGGCTGCTGCGATGGAGACACATACCGTAGCACCGAGAACACATACCGTATGTGTGTTGGGGGGGGTCCAATTCCCAAACCAACCATTGCCACATTGAGGGGTTGTGAATACCAGCCCAAGCTAAACAAAACTGAGGAAGCGGTGGATGGGCTCGATGGTACAGATAGAGTGAACGGGGCAAGGTGGCGAGGTCCCGTAGTGTGCGGCGGATTCCTTGGGGATCGGCGGCAGGGGCAGGGCTAGCATCTTCCTGGAGATGGCCGGGGGGAGAAGAAAGATCGATGCCAGGGCTGATCTTTCCTACAAGTTGGTCCGCCCTCGGCCTTCTGTGAAAAATGTTTCTGCTTGAATTCTTCTTCTGGGGGGCAAGCCCCCCAGACCCCCCGAATTCATCGATTGCCGGTGGTACAGTACGTCGTGCAGCCATGATCCCCTTCCTGTGCGCATCCGCAATGCGCGCGCGGGCGCGGGCGTGGGCGTGGGTGCGGGCGTGGGGGGGCGTTTGCGCGGGGGGGGGGGGGGGGCGGCTGTGCCTGCCCCGCCACTGCATGAAGTCCCAACCCGTTCCTGCCTAACAGCACAGAAAAACTCCCCGGGCTGTGTTTACTGCGGCGCGGCTGCTCCAGCCCAGCCACATGTACCAGACACACGCTCTCTGCACGCAGCCAAACACCAGCACACATGCCGCCTTGGATGTATCTGCGCCCATGGCGCAGCATCCACCCAGCCATCGACCTGGGCCTCAGACCTGGAAGAAGGGGTGGCGACGGCCATCTTTCCCGGAAGAACGATGGCCCCAAACTCCGCAGAAACGGGAAAGATTTGATGCCCCTACCCAAAAAATTTTCTTCCAGAAGGCTAGCCCTGGGTAGGGGTGCGTGATGGGTGGGGTTTGGCAGCTTGCTGGGCTCCGCCATGGGCGATGCTGCGGACAGCGCTTCATGCGCAGACTTGCATGCGGTATTATGAGCCGTGGACTTTGTGACACCACTCAGTCTGGCAGGTTTTTGGCGGCCTTAGACTCCTGGCGTCGACTTTGCGTGAGAGTGGTACCAGGGGATGCATGCCCCCATGCTCTCGCCCATGAGGCCCGTACCTAACCGCCGCCGAGTCCTCTTAAAAACCAGTCTTTTTTAATTCCGCTCTTCAGACAGCCACAGCCTGCGCAGTGCTGCCTGGTGCTGCGAGCGGCTGCGGCAGAGGCGGCGGCAGGGGCTGCCGCCGGCGCTGCAACGGCACCAGCTGTGCAGCAGGGCGGAAGTCTGTCGACTAGGCAGACAAACCCATCTTTTTGTCCTAAGGCATCTCATCAACAAGCACACGCGTGCTGGCGCCACCACCCCCCTCATTGTCGTACAAATTGATTTTGAAAAGGCTTTCGACAAGGTCCCACGACCATTAATTTGGATGAGACTGGAGGAACGCGGGGTAACGGGTGAGATGTTGGCGGCTTTGAAAAAAGCGTACGAGAGAGTGATGATGGTAGTGAAGGCCGGGGGTAAGCACAGTGCCCCCTTCGCAACCACGCAAGGGGTCAAGCAGGGCTGCCCGCTTAGCACAGAGCTTTTCGGCCTCTTTATAGAAACCTTAGCAGAGTACATTGATTCGGAAGATACGGACGAAGCCACAGGTGCACCTGAGATGAATGGCAAAAAGGTGTCACTGCTGATGTACGCGGATGATGTTTCCCTGCTGGCCACCACCCCTGAGCGGATGCGCCACTTGCTATCATTAGTAGACACGTTCTGCCTAGCTTTTGGCATGAAGGCAAACGTTACTAAGTGTGAGAGGCTGGTTTTTGCAGCCAACGAAGTAACGGCCAGCACTGTGTGCAGCGGATGCCAGGGTTTAAAGCTAGCAGGGCAGCCCATCCCTGCGGTGGACAAGGCGCGCTATCTTGGACTAGTGTACGGTCCGGGTAAGGCCTTCGTCAGCTGCAGGGAGACACTCTGCGAGTCAGCAAGGAGAGCCATGTGTGGGCTTAACACTAGATTGACCCGTTTACGCATTTTCGCACCAGATATTCGCATGAGGTGTTTTGACGTGCAAATCCGATCCATCCTTGCCTACGGATGTGAGGTATGGGGTCCCGACGTGCTAGTAGAGATGCTAGACGGAGGACCGCCACCCAGGAGGAATGACAGGAACAACCTAGCACAGGGCGCATTTGAGGCTTGTTTGCGTGACGAGGCCGTAAAGCTGCAGGTCCAATACATGCGACAGACAGTGGGAGTGTCCAGGAGGATCAGGTCACCGCCCGAAACGTGTTTGGATGCAAATTGTTCCCACCGCACAACAGTAATAAGGCATTCCTAAAAGACCGCAAAAGATCAGGCCGTGCTCGCGAGCCGACCAAACTGGGGGTATGAGGGCGCGGGGTGTGCCCGTGGCGAGTGGATGGTGGGTGTCGGCGAGCGGCGCGCGTGCCTCAGCGATCACGGCGGTTGGCCCGCGCGAGGCCGCAAAGAATTCAATAAATTATAATGTGCTACAGATGTATTGTTTATGCTTGTGAAAATTGGGCGCGCTTGTGGGTGCGCTTGCCGCGTGCAAGCGTTGCTAGCGTCCCTGCGTTAGCGGCGGCGGGTCGAAGCCAGCAACTGAGTCGAAGTTTGGTTCGTAGCCGCAGCCCCCAAGACCCTGCAGGAACCAGCCCACCGGACCAAGAGCAGTCCGCGCCCCTGCAGCTGCAACCACGTCAGCTGCCATCTAGTGCCCGCTCCCAGCACGGCGAGCGAAGACAGCAGTGAGCGAGCCAAGTGCCCGTGCTGGCTGTGTGTGTGTGCCCCGATTCGGCACCACCTTTCTCCCTGTCCCCCTTTCCTCTGGCGTGGCCTTCTCTTACCACGCAGTTCAGCCCGTTCACGCAAGACTTCCGCTGTAAGACGCATCTCGATTTAGTTAGTTGACACCCTTCCGCACCCTTTCAGTATCCAACGCATTCCCATCTACGGTATCGAGCCAGACTTTCTGACGTACAGCGCACGCTCTGTCCCCATACAAACGTGTGCAGCAAGCTCTCATACGATCCTTGGGCCGCTCATCTGACGCTGGAAACGCAAACATTTATGGGGTTTGGACGCGTTCCGCGCGGGTGACGCGAGTGTGGTATCGAGACGGGTTTGAGAGCCCGTCTCCTCCTAGTCTTCAAGCCATCTAGTCGAAAATGGATCCCTCCCACACGGCTGGTCTTACGGCCGCCAGCTTGCACGTGGTTCCCCTGTTCTACCCGGAGAAGCACAACGCCCGTACATGGCTCTCCAACATCGAAAGATACGGCGAAGCCCTGCACTGGACCGAATCAAACAAGTTAAGTGTTGCACGATGCCGCCTGGGGGCTGAGGAGGCATAGAAATGGGAGTCAGGAGAGGGTGGCTTTGAGACGTGGGATTCGTTCAAGCAAGCATTCCTCAAACGCTTTGCGGCAAGCATCCAGGAGCTGCACGCGAGCCTTGCGGCCTGTGTGCAGGAGATGGGGGAAACAGTGCAGTCGTATGCCGCTGCACTTTTTCATAGCCAAACAATGTCTGGGTTTTTACAATAGGATTTCCGCGCAAAACAGAAGTCTGGCCTTTGATGCACTAGTCGACGAGGCACGGGAGGCATGGGCGAATCCAATGGGAGATGGGTGGTGCGCGCGGCTGTTCCGTTTTGTGGCGGCACAGGGTGTCGACGCGTGGCATTGGCCAGGCACACACGAGTCCAGAGAGGAGTGGAGGGCAAGCACGGTCCTACCCGATGGACCTATCTTATCTACCTTCAGGGGCCATTTGACGAGGGCGTGGGAGCACGAGAGGCTGGTAGCGGACCCGCACGCATTCCCTTCAGACGGCAAGCAACCCGGCATACACATGTGCAAACACAAGCATTGGATGGGGCTAAGCGCACTAGGGTCCGCGCCGCCGACCCTGCACGAACACAGTAGAGCATTCATACCGGTTGCACAGCATAAGCTTTTGATGAGATTCCGTTTATGTTGCTGGCCAATCACCGCGAACCGTGCCTGGGAGAGGCCTAGGGAGGAGAGGACGTGCCCACTATGTACGGCCAATGAGGTGGAGGATGAGCACCACGTCCTGATGCAATGTGCTGCCTACACCGAGTTACGAGCGTGCAGTGGCCTAGACTTTAGCCTAAGCATGCGCGAAGTGATGCTGAAATCTGAGCCTGTCAAGTTAGCTGCATTACTCAGCTCCATCTGGGAGCATAGAAGTAGGGAAGTCCCCCTTGCAAGGGGAGAACAATAAATAGGACAATCATGCACTGGCGTTATAAGGGTCACCCCGGCCCGGGCCTCCGGTTTACACGCAGCAGGAAGGCACGCAAGAACGTGCGCACCACTCTGTAACCACACACACACGGTATGCAGACCGGTACCGGCACCTGCTGGCGCTGCTGGGCATCGACGGCAACTCTGGCACCCAGCACCTGATTCACTTCCTGGGAGGCTTGCGCCCACGTCTGGCCCGTAAGGTCTACAAGTCCCACCCATTATGCCTCCGGGACGCGATCGATGAAGCTATCTACCTGAGCGACGGGAACTGGAAGGGCCATCGGCGCCGCGTAACCCCCGAGAGTGCCGAAAGCGACACGGATTATCACCAGCAGTCGACCTCAGCCTCTCCATGATATTCATCTGCAGGGACAGCGTGACCCGGCACCCAAATTTCTGTCATGGAAGTGTTTCGAAGCAACATGTTCGCCCGGTTTTCGGTCTCACACACCCTGAGGCCCTTGCGGCCCTCCTATTGGTATTTATACGGGGCTTAAGTCAGCAAACCCAGTCACAAGCCCGTGAGGCGTTACTTGTCCCGATGCAGACCACCCAACTCAAGCGAGTTATTGCACGCCCACTCAACTTACGCAAAAGGTCAAGATGTCAAAGGGCTGGTACCAGCAAGCCATGCAAGGAAAGGCCGCTGTCGCATTTATCCAGCAGAGGCCCCAGCGGAACGCCAGCGAGGATGCCACTAACACTACAAATTTAGGCTGTGTTACAAACATTCAATTAGATGAAAGACGTTACCGACGCGCATCGCTACGCCAACAACTGCTATTATGCCGAGAAACGCAGAGACGTCTTGTCTGCTTGACACCAGGATGGCACAACGTGATAAATTGAGTCATTTATATGTTTGAACGCGGTGTTACCGGTCTGAGCCCTGAAAGCAAATCCATATTTCAATCTGGCGTTTTTGCTTGCTGACTCTTACACGACTCTTTATCCAGGCATTAAGATAAAACATGTCACATTTGTGTGCGCAAAGGACTCTGTGCGCAAGGGACTTCGGAAAGACAGATCCGGACCCGCGGACCACGACTGCCACGACTCCGCCGACAGCTGACACCCTCGGGCGTGCCACACGCGGAATCGCGCACTTAATCGCCTGCACTTCCGCTTACCAACCTGGGGAGTCTTTATGTGCTTTAATCCCTCATGCCATAGTGGCGGGGTGACGCAACTGGGCTGCACAGCTCATCATACGAAGTAGCGGCATCCAGCACTCCCCAAGCTACTCTACGCCACCACTAAGCTGCTCCCACCCTGGCCACGCACGCCGTACTACTGGAGACCCACGACCTCTGACAATTCAACAGGAGCTGCGCAACTGCGCGACCAGATCCTGAATTTAGCTCCTTTGGTTCACAGTTTCGGGCGCTGAGAGCGCCTGAGGGGACCAGGCGATTCACACACCCCGAGGCTGCACAGCTGTCCAGGAGGATCAGGTCACCGCCCGAAACGTGTTTGGATGCAAATTGTTCCCACCGCACAACAGTAATAAGGCATTCCTAAAAGACCGCAAAAGATCAGGCCATGCTCGCGAGCCGACCAAACTGGGGGTATGAGGGCGCGGGGTGTGCCCGTGGCGAGTGGATGGTGGGTGTCGGCGAGCGGCGCGCGTGCCTCAGCGATCACGGCGGTTGGCCCGCGCGAGGCCGCAAAGAATTCAATAAATTATAATGTGCTACAGATGTATTGTTTATGCTTGTGAAAATTGGGCGCGCTTGTGGGTGCGCTTGCCGCGTGCAAGCGTTGCTAGCGTCCCTGCGTTAGCGGCGGCGGGTCGAAGCCAGCAACTGAGTCGAAGTTTGGTTCGTAGCCGCAGCCCCCGTCGGGCGGGGTTACCTGGGAACTTCGACAGCAGTGTACGGGGCGGGCCTACCGTCAGTATAAAAGGCCGACCCTTTCCGGCGGTTAGCAGACCCAGAGCCACGCCGCGCCTACACGACGGCGAACACTTGGTTGACTGGTGAACGCTTTCAATACTTCCCAACACGTATTATTGTGCTTGCACTTGGCTGCTCGAACTTGCCCTAACGGGCCTCTGGCCCTTGTAATCTAAGTGTTGATGAACCTGCCTGCACTCCCTTGCCCGTTCTAGTTGGGCCCCCCTTTCCTGCGCTGTGTGCGCCCCCACGGCAGCTGGACAGCCGTCTGCAACAGGGCAGCTCTGAGCCTAAGACCCTGCAGGAACCAGCCCACCGGACCAAGAGCAGTCCGCGCCCCTGCAGCTGCAACCACGTCAGCTGCCATCTAGTGCCCGCTCCCAGCACGGCGAGCGAAGACAGCAGTGAGCGAGCCAAGTGCCCGTGCTGGCTGTGTGTGTGTGCCCCGATTCGGCACCACCTTTCTCCCTGTCCCCCTTTCCTCTGGCGTGGCCTTCTCTTACCACGCAGTTCAGCCCGTTCACGCAAGACTTCCGCTGTAAGACGCATCTCGATTTAGTTAGTTGACACCCTTCCGCACCCTTTCAGTATCCAACGCATTCCCATCTACGGTATCGAGCCAGACTTTCTGACGTACAGCGCACGCTCTGTCCCCATACAAACGTGTGCAGCAAGCTCTCATACGATCCTTGGGCCGCTCATCTGACGCTGGAAACGCAAACATTTATGGGGTTTGGACGCGTTCCGCGCGGGTGACGCGAGTGGGCTGCACAGGAGCAGCCAAACCGTCACATCGTCTCCTGTTTGCGGAGCTGGCCCAACTACCGCTGCACTTTTTCATAGCCAAACAATGTTTGGGTTTTTACAATAGGATTTCCGCGCAAAACAGAAGTCTGGCTTTTGATGCACTAGTTGACGAGGCACGGGAGGCATGGGCGAACCCAATGGGAGACGGGTGGTGCGCGCGGCTGTTCCGTTTTGTGGCGGCACAGGGTGTCGACGCGTGGCATTGGCCAGGAACACACGAGTCCAGAGAGGAGTGGAGGGCAAGCACGGTCCTACCCGATGGACCTATCTTATCTACCTTCAGGGGCCATTTGACGAGGGCGTGGGAGCACGAGAGGCTGGTAGCGGACCGGCACGCATTCCCTTCAGACGGCAAGCAACCCGGCATACACATGTGCAAACACAAGCATTGGATGGGGCTAAGCGCACTAGGGTCCGCGCCGCCGACCCTGCACGAACACAGTAGAGCATTCATACCGGTTGCACAGCATAAGCTTTTGATGAGATTCCGTTTATGTTGTTGGCCAATCACCGCGAACCGTGCCTGGGAGAGGCCTAGGGAGGAGAGGACGTGCCCACTGTGTACGGCCAATGAGGTGGAGGATGAGCACCACGTCCTGATGCAATGTGCTGCCTACACCGAGTTACGAGCGTGCAGTGGCCTAGACTTTAGCCTAAGCATGCGCGAAGTGATGCTGAAATCTGAGCCTGCCAAGTTAGCTGCATTACTCAGCTCCATCTGGGAGCATAGAAGTAGGGAAGTCCCCCTTGCAAGGGGAGAACAATAAATAGGACAATCATGCACTGGCGTTATAAGGGTCACCCCGGCCCGGGCCTCCGGTTTACACGCAGCAGGAAGGCACGCAAGAACGTGCGCACCACACTCTGTAACCACACACACACAGGCAGGCCGCCTCGGCGGCCGTAGTCCCCCCCGGTCGCCGCCACCTGATACCAAGTGATCAGCAACGCCTCAAGCGAAGGCGCCCCTGTCACTGGACAGCGGCCGCTCCGTGCGGGTGGGGCACGGCACCGTGGCAAAGTGCGTAGTGCCATGCTGGTGGTGCCTGCTGCGGACCGCTACGTACCCCCGTACCAGGAAAAGATGAATAAGGCCGCTGTGTTTGTACGCTCTCGCGTATTTTGCGACAGCCGTGAGCATTCCTCAAGTGTCCCGGCCCTCGTCGGCGGGGCAGGCCTGGCCGCCACTCGTGCCGCCACTGCGGGGCTGAGCGGGACAAGGCGCTTAAGCTGGCGCACGCTGGCAGTTGGCAGTAGTGGGAAGAGTTGGCAGTGCGTGGGAAGAGTCGAGATCTGGCCGCGCTGCGCCGCGCCTACATGTATGTACTGCGCTTGATAACCATCAACATGTACTTGTGCTTGCGCCCGGAAAACCTTCCAGCGCGCTAAACCCGGGTTGTCGGTCCCGCGAATTGAGTGAACAACGGGCGCCTGAGCTTCACTCCGCACACGCGGCTTGACACCAAGGACATATAATCAACCTTTTAAAACATTCTGAATACTACTGAGGCCCGCTTGTGGTCGGCCAGCTTCAATGCGCGCGTTCTTTCTACGCCCGCATTCCTGCGCAGGTTCCCGCTGATATCATACGAAGTACAAGCACGAAGGAGGCTGAATCCTGGCAATGCAGGTGAGCGCGCTAGGTCTCCTAGCTGCTGTGTTGGGCGCGCATCCCCTGTACTGTCGGCCCCAGCGCTCTCGATTCCACGGGCGCAAAGCTATGCTGTGATTAAACTCGCGCGTCTGGTCTGGACGCGTTGAGAAGGGCGCCAACGGGCTGCGCCGTGACGACGTTTTTCGACGGTCCTCCTACGTTTGTCCTCCTCGGAGGCGGAGCGGTCAGGCATCGCGCTTTAAGTCCCCTCTCCATACAATGCTGGGTTTCGGTGCCGCTCAAAAGGCCAGCGTTGCAGTTTTCCACGTGAGCGGGCCCAGCCACCTAGCGCTAACCATGTCGTTGGCGAAATTGCCGAGGTTGGGGAAAAGCGTGCAGTGCGCCTGCAATGCTCAATCAATGCGAAAGCTTGGTGACATAAGGAATATTGCTAGAGGACCCCGTTTTGGTGTGCACGGCGTAGCGTACGTACCACCGTCGCTTGGCAGCGCCTTCCCGCCGCGCACGCCGCCAGCGGGGTGAGCGCACGCCCTCGGGAACCTCAGCAGGCTTGTTGCCAGGAAAACTCCCCGTCCATGGGGAACATCCTCTTGATCCCGTGCGCCTCAATAGTAAAATCCAGTGATCATGCGCATGCCGACTGCGCGCGCAGTTGATTTACAGCCTTACCTTCTGCATAGGCACAGCAAATACATGCAGCATGCATGGACCGTTGTGTCACAGCCCCATGCCCTCCCCTCCCTGCTCGCTCCACCCGCACACGCAGAACTATGACTATGTGTCGACTATCGGCGAGGGAGGTAAGCTAGCACGGCGTGTTTGCATCGATGGCTGCTTTCGTTCTGCTCAGTCCCGCCGCGTAGCGACGGCGGACCGCCCGTACAAGCCAACATATTCACCCCGCCCTCGCCCGCCATGCTTACCCCTGCCATGCTTACCCCTTCGTTACTTGTTCCCATCGATTCCATCCCGCAGCGTACGGCGAGGTCTGGCAATGCAGGTGGGTGACCAGCGCCAGCAGCCGGCCGGCGCAGTTGGCGCAGTTTGCACACGGTCGGGGGAGTCGGGACTTCCAGCAGCTTACTTGCACGTGCGGGCAGTTCCGCTCGCTCGCTTTTAGCTTTTAAGTCCAGCCAGGCCATGTAGCACAGTGACGATGCGTATTCATCCTTTCCCTGTGCTCAATACCACTGCGCGCATGTGCCCATTGCGGTTGCAAATGTAATGCAGGGAGAAGGCCACGGGGCGGATCGTGGCAGTCAAAGGCTTTAAAGCGGCGAGTCTATCTAGTTAGACTAGTAATTCGACTGCTAGCATTGCATGTGAGCTTGAAGTGCATACAGGAAGGTGGCGGCGGCGTGCGCGCAGCGCCATGCCCCGTGCGTGCGTTCTGCCATGCAGATGCCCTCCGTCCATCATGACACACGCCCCTGCACAAGCAATCGACACATGCGCCCGCCGCTCACGCACCTAACTACTGCACATACATACACGCAACAGGCCCATGAGGACAAGGACGTCATGCGCCTGGCGGTGCGTGAGGCCAAGGTACTGCAGGCGGTGTCGCACGAAAACCTGGTGCGCCTCATCACCGCCTTCAAGTCCAAGTCGGGCCGCGTCTACATGGTGCGCAGGGCGCTCGTATCTTACTTCCAAGGGAGTGTCTGTTGTTGGGCCAGCAGACCATGTTAGGGGCCAGCAGCAGGATGGCATCCTGTGTCTAGGACCCGGACGTTTCGGGGCTTCCCCATGCATGCATGCATGCATGCATGCATGCATGCATGCATAGGAGCCCCAGACGAAACCCCAATGCACACGGGGCCAAGTAAGGATGCATACATATTTGGCGTGCGACAGGGGCGACTGCTGGGTAGGCGATTGCGCTGCATCTGTTAACGCTCTGCTGCAACTACCACCATCCAGCTGCATGCATGCATGCATGCATGCATGCATGCGTACGTGCCGACGTGTGCAGCGCACAGACCACCTGCCCGCTAGCTTTCTCCTGCTTTCAATCAAGATGGTATGGGCGGGCACGCGCCTGCTGTGTTTGCTTTCGCGCGCGCGCATGTGTGCGTCGGCAGGTGTTTGAGTTCGCGGGCAACTCGGTGCATGACGAGCTGGACCTGCAACCCACCGGCCTGGGCAGCGCCGCCACCAAGCTGCTGAGCTGGCAGCTGCTGCAGGCGGTGGCGTACCTGCACGCCAACAAGGTACGGCAGTTGCTGACGACGACCCCCGCGCGCCCCATCCACAGCATATATGCAATAATGATCCTTCTTATTTATTCCTCTTAATTCCTTGTTTCCTGCGTGAATGAACTGACCGCCGCCACCTATCCAAAACTCTGCCCCACATGTCCGCATGCACTGCCGCCCGCGCACACCCTCCCACCGCACATCCGCCAGCAGGCCCCGCAGCTCTCACGTCATGTACGCGCGCACGTAAATGAGCAAGTGCGCACACACACCAATCTCTCTCTCCCGCAGGTGCTTCACCGCGACATCAAGCCCGCCAACATCCTGGTGGACAGGGCGGGAGTGGCCAAGCTGTGCGACTTCGGGTTCGCGCGCGCCGTGCGGTGCGGCCCCCGGGAGGCGCAGCGCTGCACCAGCTACGTCGTCACGCGCTGGTACCGCGCGCCGGGTGCGTGCGTGCGTGCGCGATCAGCACATACTGCATGTGCAAATACTCCAGCTAGGCGTGCCCAGTGGTATCGTCACTTGCTCGCCAAGCTTGTGAAGTGTACTCACTTTGCGCTGACCGTCATGCACCCCGCCATGTACAATACGTGAAGAGGTGCTTGTGTCCGACAACTACGGGGCCGCCGCAGACGTGAGTTTAACGGCAGCAGCGCGTGCGGGTGAATGGGCAGCAGGTGCTGAGCCGCATGAGTTATCGCTCCTGTATGTGGTGTTTGCAGCTGCGGGCGCGCTGTTTATCTGCATATCTATCCAGCTAGATAGGAGTCAAGGCCGTGGCAATAATCATGTGGCTACCGTGACACAAGGAGCCGCCTGCCGCACCCATTCCCCTTCTCACGTTGTGTGTGCCTGCTGCCCTGCTGCCTGCTGCTGCTGCTGTAGATCTGGAGCGTGGGCTGCACCATTGCCGAGATCGCCACAGGCCGAGCGCTCTTCCCAGGTTGGTGCGTGGCTGATCCACGATGGCTGCGCAATTCAAACTGCGTCGCGCCGACTTCGGATGATTCATCTATCTGCTGGATGGCCGCTGCGCATCTCATTATTGTTTACCTGTACTTGCCATGCTGCGTGTGCTGTTGCGCAGGCAACTCCACGGCGGACCAGCTGTGGCGCATCATGCGATGCCTGGGCCCGCTGACGCAGCCGCACACCGTGCGCCTGCTGTCCGACCCCCGACTGCGCGGCGTCACCATCCCGCCGCTGCACAAGGACCTGCGTCAGCGGCTGCCCGAGGTGGAGCCGCGGCTGCTGGAGCTGGTGGCGGCCTGCCTGCGCCTGGACCCGGCGCAGCGGCCCACCGCGGCGGAGCTGCTGCAGATGCCCTACTTCTGGTGCGTAGCAGGTTGCCCGGGAGAATGGCTGCGGTTTGGTGTGTTGTGCGTGGGTACGGTACCGATAAAAGTAGGGTTATGACCAAACTAGCACGCGGGTTTGCTTGCTCAGTGTGATAGCGGTGTGTGTGCATGTGTCCGGCTTAATATCTGCTGTAGAATGAAATAGGTAGGACGCAACTGCCATCACCCTACGAATTTAATGTGAAACTCGTCTGAAGCAAGCGGGCCTGCTGCTGCATGTGCCGCTCGAACCGCTGCTGTTTGGCAGGGACGTGCCCCGCCTGCTGGCCGGCACGGAAACCGAGGCCGCGCTGTCCGCCGCCAAGGAGGCCGCCGCCGCCACCGCTGCCGCCATCGCCAAGGCCAGAAAAGCGCCGCTGCAGCAGTCGTCGCCGCCCCAAAAGCAGCCACCCGAGCAGCCGCCGCAGCCGCGACAGCAGCTGGAGCCAAAGCGCCAGCCAGCGGTCGCGGCGGTTGCCGCTGCCGATGGCGCGCCGCGGCTGGGCCCCGCGCCCCCAAGCAAGGGCCTCAACAGCGACACAGTGGCTGAGCTCGCATCCACCTTGCAGCAACCGCAGCAGGCAGCCATCGCCGCAGCCCCAGCAGGCCTGCTCGGAGCTTCGCAAGCCACTACAGCAGCGGTGGCGGCGGCGGCGCCAGTAAGCGCGGTCGAGGTGGCGGCGGCCGCACCCGCGGGAGTAGTTGCAGCACCGGATCTGCCGCCACCGCAGCAGCCACAGACGGCGCTGCCGCCACGCTCTCTATGCGCGCCTGCTGAGCTGCTTGCGGTCGCAGCCGCCGCCCCGCAGCCGCCGAAGTCGAACACGCAGCGGCAGGGAAATAGCGCCGCCGCCGCCCCTGAACCGTCAGCAACGCTTCCGGCGGCCAGTGTTTCGCCTTTCGCGTGCGCCGCCGCCACCATCGGCGCCGGCCCTTCAGAAGCCGCCGCTGGTGGCAACGCCGCCGGCGCCAGCGGCAGCGAAGGCCTCAGCGCCGGCAGCCGCAATTCGCTAGCCGTGCGCACACGGCCTGCCGCCGCCAACAGCAACGGCGTGGGGGCTGCGGCTTCTTCCTTCAATGGCGGCGGTGCTGTGTGGGCCGTTGCGGACAGCGTCCGAGCCGGCGCCGCGACGCTAAACCGCGGTGGCAGCACTACGGCAGCCGCCGGCGCTCGCCTCCTGGGGACCGGCGTGAACAGCGTTGGTGCCACCCAGCAACGCGGCTCCTTCAACCACCTCTCCAGCAGTGCCGCCGGCCTGGAGCTGCCGGCAGCTGCCATGCAGCTACAGAGCTCCGGCCCGTTGTCGCCCGCGCTGTACGGCATCGACAGCAGCAGTCGCGGCGGTGGCGGCGGCGGCGGCGGCGGCGGCGAAACCATTGGCGGCGGCAGCCTCATGGACGGCGCCTCCGCAACCAACTTCTCTGCGAGCCTGTTCGGCGACGGCGCCTGGTTCGTCCGCGGCAGCTCGGGCCACATCACCACCACGGCCGGCAACGCTGCTCCAAGCTCTTTCGGCAACAGCACCGGCGGCGGCGGCCACCACTCCGCGCGGCTGTACCATCAGGTGTACCGCTACGGCAGCGTCAGCAACGTCGGCACGGAGGTGTGGGAGGAGGCGATCACGCCCATTGGCGCGCCGTCGCTGCACTTCCAGCCCGGCGTCATGCTGCCGCACGTGCGGCCGGCGGCGGCGGGCGGCGATGGCTCGGATGTACAGCAGGGCGCGACGCCGTACGGCCCGTGGGCCAGTGGGTACGACAGCGGCGTGCTGCCGCAGCTGGGCGGCGGCGGCTCTGGGCGCGGCGGCTCAGGCCGTCATTACGGCGGCGGCGGCGGCGGCGGCATCCAGGGCGGATCCGATCAGCCCCTGCTGCCGATGCTGATGTTGCGTCATGCCACCACGGGCGGCCTCAGCGCTGCCGCCGCCGGGGGCGGCGGCGGCATGGAACGGCTGCTGCGCTCGCAGACCGATGCGTTGCAGGCGGCGGCGGACATGGGCATATACGCCGTGAACGAGGAGGACGATGGCGATGAGGAGGATGGCATGGGCTTGGGCGGCCTGTTCGCCACCGTGGGGACCCGCGCCGTGACTGCCATGGGCGTCCGTGGCGGCGGCGGCGGCGGTGGCAGCGGCGGCGGCGGCCGGCGAGATGGCAAGCAGGTTGGCGGCGGCAATAGCAGCCGCAGCGGCGGTGGCAGATGGGGCTCGGCGTTGCGCAGCACCGCCGCAAAGCTGGCGAACCTGCTGGGAGGCGGCAGCAGCAGTGGAGGCCGCAGTGGAGGCAGCAGCACAGCGCCCGGCGGCGGTGGCGGCAGAGGTGTCCGCAGCAGCTCGGGCCAAGCGGCGGCGGCGGCGGCACAGCCGCAGGCTGTGGTGGTGGTGCCGGCCGAGCAGATGCAGATGCAGCCTCTGCCGCCAATGCCGTTGGCCCAGCTGCAGCAGGGCGGTGCTATCGGTCGCCTCAGTCGCGGCAGCAGCGGCGGTGTCATCGGCCGCACCAGCACCGGCGCGCCCACTACCACGGGCGGCCACGTGGGCAGCAGCCAAAGCCAGCAGCAGCAGGCGGCAACCGCAGCGGCGGCGGTCACGGGCGGGTGGCAGCAGCAGCAGCAGCAGCAATTCTCGTCAGGCAACCGCATTGGCGGGCTGCGCAAGAGCATGTCGCAGTCTGACCTGCCGGAGCTGCAGCGCAAGCAGTTGATGCTGGCGGCAGCAGCGGCGGCGCCGGCGGCGATGGACGCAGCAGTGCCGCCCATCGGTGGCGGCAGCTGCAGCGGCAGCGTAGGCGGCAGCGGCGGCTCTGCAAGCGGCGCCGCCCACAGCGGCGGCGGCGGTGGCCGGTCGAGCCGCCCCGCGTCTGCCAGCAACCTCCAACTGGAACCCATGCTCCTTCCCTCGCCAACCAATGGGATGGCTGCTGCGGGAGCGCAGCAGCCGGGGACGCCGCTGTCGTCGTCACTGCCCCGCCTGCGCCCCTCGCGCTTCAGCAGCCAGGCGCAGCAGACGACCTTTGGCCTGCTGACCGCCACCGCCGCCGGCGGGGCCGTCAACAGCGCCGCCGGCGGTGACGAGGCAGCCCTGCAGCACATGGTCATGGGCAGCAACTCGGGCAGCGCTGCTGCGTTGGGCAACAGCATGGGACCTGCTAAGGCCAGCTCTCTGAAGCGCCTGGACCGCATGCTGATGCAGTCCGACAAGTCGCGACGCAGCATGCTGCTCGCAGCCGCCACCGGCGGCGCCTCCGCCGCAGCCACCGCCGATGCAGCTGCCGCGTCCATTGCGGCGCAGCAAGCCATGATGGGCGCAGCAGCTGGCAGCGGCGGTGGGGCCATCCCGACGACGCCGTCCAGCCCCACAGCAGCTCTGGCGGCGCTGGCGGCTGCGGCGGCTGGTCGCGGCCGCAGTCGCAGCCGCAGCCGCGTGCGGCCCATCCCGTCCGGCAGCGACGCCCTGAGCGCCAGCGGCGGTGAAGCCGCCGCGCCCGGCGCCTACGGCGCCGCCACTGCTTCAGCGCTCGCCAGCGGCGCCGACGGAGCGAGCGTGTCGCTGGCGGCGGCGGCGCTGCTGGGCAGCGGCGGCTCGCTCCGTTTCACGCCGGTGAGCGTCTCATCGTTGGCTCGATCCAACACCGCCACCAGCGCCAGTAGCAGCATGCTGGGCGGTGGCGCCGGCGGCGGCGGCGATCCCAGGGCGGGAGCCTTCCGAGGCAGCCACGCCGGCCACGCCGCCGCCTCGCCGCCGCTGCAGCGCGCCAACACGTTTGGCGGAGAGGCGTCGGCGCCTGCAGCGCCGCCGGCGGCGGACCCGGCGGTGGGAGCAGCTGCGCCCCTGGTGATAGGCAGCACTGGCGGCGGGGTGGGCGGCGCTGTGGGCGGTGCGGCGGGGGTGCTGTCGGTGACGGAGGACGGCGCCGTCGTCAGCAGCAGTGGCGGCCGCAGCAGTAGCCACAGGGCGGCCAGCAGCGGCAAGGTGCTGGCTGTGGTGAGCAGCAAGTTTGACGGCGCTGTCGCAAGCAGCAGCTACAGCAGCAGCGGAAGCCGCGGTAAGGCCGCCTGCAAGGACGCCATGCTGGCTGCTGCAGCGGTGGCGCCGCCCGTCCCACTGCCGGCGGATCATGCTGCTGCCGGTGCCGCTGCCACGGACGGCGCACGCGGCGCCCGCGTCAGCGGCGGCGGCACACATGTCGCGGCGGGCGCAGCTGCTGCCGGTGCTCTGGTGATGCCCAGCGGCGGCAGGCTCCCGTCGGCCAGCGGGGCGCAGCCAGTGAAGACCAAGAAGAAGACCAAGGGTTTTGGCGGCCTGGTCAAGGCGCTGCGGCGCGCCATGGATAAGCTGTCCAACTAATAAGCAGATAGTTACCTCGGAGCAGAGCCCAGCGGGTACGGAAGTCCAGTCCCAGCGCGTAAAGCTGAGACGAATGAAAGCACAGCAAGACATCGCAGGGAAAGTGATGAAAGAGAAGTATGATCGCAATTCCTCATGTGTACATGCGTGCAAGGCCAAGAAGAAAGGGCTCTATTGAGTGGAGCGTGTGTGCGTGTGACGATGCCCACAAAGGAGCGGTATGCGGCGGTGTGTGTGTGTAATGTCCCCCCAGCATGCCTATGTAGATAGGAGTGTGTGCAGCTTAAGCGACACCTGGCAAGGGAGGGCGAGGGGGCTGCGAGCGAGAGCGTGGTGCGTGGGTACGGTGGCATAGGAGGCACAGCCGCACATGGGCGGAGGGCATCAATCATGGAAGGGCGCGCGGTGAACGTGGCGCGGGATGCTATAGTACCATCGGCTTCATTTTTCTGCTGGACCTTCGTGTATGGAGTGCAATGCGTGAACGCTACACCTCCAAAGCAAGGGGATTCAACACAGGTGGCGCACCTTAATGGGTAACCGAGCGCGTGCTTTTACTTTGAAGCGCACGCTGGGGGTGAGGCGGGTCCGTCTTTCCCAGCCACGCGCAGGCGTGAGAGCGAGTGCGGGGCGCGTGAGAAATGATGATGAGGTAGGCCGGGCGCTTCGTGCACATGATATGCACGCGCGGGCGGAACCTTTGAGGGTCCTAACCACAATACCAGTAGTCATGTCCATGACGGGCGGTCTGAGCAGAGGTGTGAGTCATTCGATCGGATTCGGTTCGTCAGATTATTCCGACCGACCGGGGTGTTCCTGCCCTGGGGGGTGGGGGGGCTTCGCCGTCCCCCATGCGTCGCTGCGCTCCGGGCCGGGGCGCAGCCCAAAAACCGGTTACTACTGAGGGCATGGGAGCAAGGTGCTGCTGCGGTAGGCCCACATGATTGAGAGGCTGCGGATTATTGCTCGGGTGCAGCCGCCACAATGCGCGTGGTGGGCGCTTGGGGCCTGCTGCTACTGCTGGTGGTGGTGGTGGTTGGCGGCGGCTTCTGCGCAGGTGGTTTCCATTCCGTGTTATTATGAACATCCGCAAGCTCGGGTCCGAGTCAAGGACGGCCCGAGCCCTGCATACCTATATTATACCTGCATTAGATAAAACGACAAGACGACAGCATGGGCCCTGGCGGCCGTACGTTGGAGCTGCTGCACAAGCATCTTGCAATGCGGCACCCCATCGGAGTATGGCGGCTGTGGCGGCTGTACGGGTTAGCTTTTGGCGGCGTCGGGGCGGGGGAGGTGGTTGGAGACGTCATGTGTGCCTGGCTGTGTGCTTCATGCGTTGCCATGCCTGATGGGGGCATGCGCGAGTACACTCATGAGGCTGCCTGTGTCATAGCGCAGGGCTTGATACTGCACCTCGCTGCATGCATTTCCATCTGAGATTAAGGCTGGCTGGACGGTTGATGGGTGCGGCGTTATGTTATCATCTCTTTCAAGCAATCACGGTAGTACCTGCATTTGTGCCTCCATTAGTTGATTGGGCATCAGCATCACCTGCCGTGGCAAACGTGGCCACTGGATGGTACACGAAAGCACTGCTGTCTGCCCGGACTTGCCGAGCAGAGGGCGCGGTGTGAGGAGGATTGCATCCTTACTAGGGTCCTGGCGTGGTGCACGGCAGTCCACATTAGGCTGTCCGATTGGTATGGATTTGGAGGGGCCGGCTGGTGCGCGAGAGTCAGGGGTCATTTCCTATGCAATTCTGCGCACTGCGTGCGGCTTCCAAATGTTCATCCGGCGCAGTGACTTCGACGCATACTTCAGCACATTCAAGATAGATGAGTATGAGTGGTGCGCGAGGCGGCGAGGGAGCGCGGGACCTATCAGTACCGCTGAGTTCGTGTGATGAGAACGCAGCCATGCAGGCACCACGCGCGCGTGTTCCTGCCGGCTTCAGGATCCATGTTGTGCGAGCTTTTAAATAGCCTGAAGTAGCGTGAGGGCTGTGTGTTATTGTGAGCGGAACGGGGAACTGGGATGAAGCGCGCGGCACGCCTGCATGCCCAGTTTGTGCACGCAGCGGCCTTGCTTGGATCCCAAACCCTGTGATGGCCGGTTCGTTCTAGCTGCATATGGTGCTTAATCGATACCTGGTCATGTGCATGAGCAATTGTGGAAAGCGTTTGACGCTGGATGCTAGGTGCGGGCGGTTTGCAAATTGGAGACGGGAGCATGCGCGTGCGCATACGGCTCATGCGTGTGTGCGGTGGTCAGAACATTGTCGGCATAGTTTTGCATCAATTCAGGTACACATCTCTCGTGATTCTCGTAGCTTATTTATTCGACACGCTTGAAGGTGATCTTGTAAATTTTAAAAAAGGCCAACAGCTGCCGCAAGACAGGACTCCCGATCAACAGCGAAAACCCATCTAATCATGCTATGATCTACACGTATTAGAATATGGCGCGATATGCTCGCTCGACGGTGCTGGACTGCATGCCATTCGTCGTGGACACATGGACGTCGAAAAGCAACGCATCGAGAAAGCCGCATTTCCTCACGCATGCCCATAAGGTAGCAAGGTGTCCTGTACACGGGCTCTGGGGAAATGTATTCGGCTCGACAGAATGTGCCGATGAACGGCATTGCGTTCGCTCGTCTTCGCTCGCCTACCCGGGCATAAACCTGGCAAGCTGCGCACTACTACTGACATAAAATCGTCGCAGGATCACACCGATGGCATCGAGACCACGACCGCGGACGTCTACTGCACGGACCTAACTCGCCGGTTGCTGCTTCTGCGGTGCCCCGGCGCGCAACAAGCGGGCCCCCAGAATGCAGGACAGGGCAACCGCTTCCACACGCTGGAGCTCGGCGCTCGGACAAAGGTGCGTAGCGGCATCAGATGCCCCGCACGTAGCTAGACCCGGTCTGTGTGCATTAGCCCAAAACATGCAGCTGCAACGACACTCCCAGCCTTTACTTCCACCTCCGACCCACGAGCGCCCGACCCACATCATGGCACGGCGCCTGCAACCCCGCACTGCAGGTGTCGTACGACGGCACGACCTTTGACGTGACGGCCCTGGACGCCAACCACTGCCCCGGCAGCGCCATGTTCTTGTTCCAGGGCGCGTTCGGCAACATCCTACACACAGGCGACTGCAGGTGGGGGGCTCAGCTAGCGGATTGGGCACAGACCGACTTCAACAGCAGGAAGGCAGGAAGTGGGCATGGGGCCGGCATCCTTCCTGGGACTGCTTTTCAATCGGCCAAGTAGCTTAGCAGACGGCAGACGGCACGGACGGTGCGGCAGGCACGAGGCCCAGGAACTCGGTGCTCACAACGCTGACTCCGGGTTGCGGTTGCCACGCTGGCGCTTCCTGCAACTGTGCGCTGATAGGTTTACGGAGGTGGTGGTGAGGTCGGTGCAGGAGGCGCTGGGCCGCGGCCACCAGCACGGCTGGGGCGGCGAGGGCGGCGGCGCGGTCGGCGCAGCCGGCGCGAGCGGGGCAACAGCGGCGGCAGCGGCAGCCGCAGAGGAGCTCGAGGGCACTGGCGGCGACGTCGAGGGCGCGGCGGGCGGTGGTGGTGGCGAGCGGCTGGACCTGGTGTACCTGGACTGCACATTTGCGGACCTGCCGCTGGTGGGTGCACGCGGGGAGGGGTGGGACCGGTATTCGTACCAGCCCCAACGTACCTAAAAGCTGTGGGGTGGGTGGGTGGGTGGGTGGGTGGGTGGGTGGGTGGGTGGGTGGGTGGGTGGGTGGGTGGGTGGGTGGGTGGGTGGGTGGCTGTTGGGCGGGGGGAGGGGGTAGGTTGAGGGGTTTGTGGTGGGGGCGTACCCCGGGTGTATTCGTTGGTAAAGATGCTGTGCCGCAGGCACACGGCGACCGCCCTGCTAGTAAAAAATAACACAGGCCCAACGCATTCGCCTGCCCTCCCATGTTCGCCCCCGCCAGGACTTCCCGACCCGCGAGGATGCCGTGCGCCAGGCGGAGCAGCTCATCCGGCGCGTGGGTCCCGGCGCACGCGTGTACCTGGCCGCGGACATGCTCGGCCAGGAGCCGCTGCTGGCGCTTGCGGGGTCGGCATTCAACAAGCCCGTGTATGTGCCGCCGCCGGAGCGCCACAGGGAGGTGAGGAGGCTGGACATGGTTAGGGGCAAGGGGGAGGGCAGGGAGAGCGGGATGGACCGTTCAAACCCAAGCATTGCAAGCTACCGTATAAGCCAGTGGAGAGCGGCATAAGGAGCAGCCCGCGGTGCTTGTGGGGGCCTAGCTGACCTGGTCACCCGCTCACACGTGCTGCATGACCCACATGCCGCCGCATCCCCTCCTGTCATCACAGTACGGCTTCGACAACGCCGACCTGCTGCGGGAGCGCCGCGGCGCCCTGGCGGCTCTGCAGCAGCACCCCGACCTGGCGCCGCACCTGACCCTGTCGGATGACCCCGCCTGCACATTCCACATGTGCGGCGTGCGCAACTTCGCGCAGCGCGGCGGTGCCAGGGCCAGCCGCACCGGCAGCGGCAGCTTGCGCAGGACCGGCAGCGGAAGCGGGGCCGGGGGTGGGGCTGCGGTTGGGGCTGCGCCCACGGCTCCGTCTGCGGAGCTCAGCAACAGCCTGGGCGAGGGCGCTGCTGGCGCTGTTCTGCCTGACCCAGATGGAGGGGAGGGCGAGGAGGGCAGCGGCCCGGCGGCGGCGGCGGCGCTCAAGGGAGATGAAGCGACGGGAGCTGCGGCGGGCGGCTCCGGGCGCTGCCTATACATCCGGGCCTCAACCCAGGTTTTCGCACAACAAGTCCGGGCCCAGTACAGCAGGCAAGTGCTGGGGTTGGCGCTGCTGGAGGCGGGAGCGAGCTGCAGTGGCTGTTGCATCCCGCCCGTCCCATGCAGTCAGGGCATTGCGTAACGTCCATTTCGTATCCCGCACCCACCCGCAGCCAAGGGCAGATGCTGTCAGCCCGCGCCGCGAGCCCCCCGCCCACAGCGGCCATCCAGGTGTGCCGCGAATCCGCGAGCCGGGGCACGGCATACGCCCGCGCTCCCTGCCAGCCTGAGATATACCCCGCCAGGGGTCCTGCATCCGCCAGGGCTGCCGGGTGCTAGCCCTGTCTGGGCCACCTGCCAACCTGCTGCCTCTCGCCCCACCCCCTGGTGTCCCCTCAGGAGCGCTCGGTGCACTACGTGCTGTTCAGCCAGCACAGCAGCCGCGGTGAGCTGGTGGCGGCGCTGGATGCGCTGCGGCCGCGCGCGGTGCTGCCCATCAACCAGGACCAGGTGAACGGGGCTTCAGACGCGCGCGGCCCAGCAGCCTGGGCCCATCCGTTTACAGTGGTGGATACAGTACTCTGGCCAGAACCTGCGCCCAGAAGGGCTGATGCATGCAGCCGGGGCGCCTGCGCTGCGGCGGCTTGTCCCGGTCGTCAACCTCCCTGTGTGCCCCCATGAATCGGCGCAGATCGGCAGCATGGCGGCGTTGGTGGCTGAGCGCGCCGGGCCCGAGCCGCCGCAGCGTGTGGCGGCAGAGATTGAGGCGCGGCTGGCCTGGAGGGTGGACGCGGCAGCAGCAGGAGCAGCAGGAGCGGCGGCAGCGGCGGGTGTGGGCCGCTCAGCTGGGAGGGCCGCTGCGGACCCTGACAGCTGGGACTGGGACGAGGAGGAGGGTGGGGAGCACGAGGCCCAGGGCCACCAGTCAGGGCTGCTGGAAGAGCAGCCGCAGCACCAGCTCGAGGACAGGCAGGATGCGCGCCAGGGCCAGCAGCGCACGCTGCCCACGCCGGCCCCGCACGATCGCGCTGCGCCCAGGGTGGATGCGGTCGCGACGGTGACGTTGGGTGGCGGCGGGACGGGAGCCGGCGCGCAGGGGTCGCTTCCGAAAGATGGAAGCGAACCACCCCTGATGCGCCCGCTGCTGCCGCCCGCGGCACATGCGGCCCCTGCCCAGCCTGATGGCGGCGGCCTGAGGGACGTGAGCTCTCTGGAGCGCCGGTGCCTGCTGCTGCAGCGCCTGGGCTTCCCGCTGCGAATGGACGGCAGCTGCGACAGCGGCGGCACCGGCAGCGGCGCCCCAGGCGGCAGTAGCGGTGGTGCGGGCGGAGGAGGTGGGGCCTCGGCGTTTGCGCTGGCATATGCCCAGGCGCTGCGTGCGGCGATCATTTCTGCCACAGCGGAAGCCGCGGCAGCGCGGCGGCGGCAGCAGCAGGAAGAGATGGGCTGGCAGGCCGGCGGCGGTGGCACGTGGTGCCGTTGCGCGACCCTGACATGCATGTGCGCGGCAGCCACCGCCCGGTTGCGAGCGCAAGGGCGCCGCTGCTGCTGCGGCGACGTGGCCGCGCTGCCGGCGCCGCAGGTATCCGCAGCGGCGGGCGAGACGGGGCGCAGCCCGCCGCCGCGTGTGGCTACGCTCAGCGGCCTGCAGCGAATGCGTGGGGCAACGGCAATGGGCGCACAGACAGCTGCCGCTGCTGCGGGAACGGCTGGCGAGGGTGAGACCGGAGCGCTGGCAGACACACGAGGGGATGGAGCTGGAACCGGGCCAGGTGCGCACAGCCGCTGCCCAAGGCCTCCCCTGGAGCTGCAAACTGCCCCACAGCAGGCGCTGCGCTCACCGCTACGGCCCATCCAGCCGCTGGGCCCTATCGCTGGTGTGGCCGAGCAAAAGCAGCCGCAGCAGCAGGGGCACATGCAGCAGCAAGGTGACAAACCGGCATCGCTAGTGGCGAGCAAGACGGCCCACCAGCCAGGTGGCGCGGCGGCCGGTGCTGCCGAAGCCACTGGCACCCCCGCCCGCAGTCGCCGCACGCCGCTTGGCGACACGGTGCCCAGGGCGACCTGCCTGCTGTCCCTCATCCTAGGCAGCCCGGGGTCCGCCAGCCAGCCCTCGCCGCTCTACCCGCAGCACCGGCATGGCAACCAGCTCGGAGCGACAGGCCGAGCTGGCGTGGCACCTAACCCGCAGCGACCATGTGACCATACCGCAGGCGTCACTCCGCCAGCTCCGCCTCACGCAACCCCGCGCGACCGAATGGAGATGGCAGCATGCAGCGGGGGCAGTCGCGGCAGCGGCAGTGGAGGGACGATCGGCGGGCAGCGGGCGGGGGACCGCAGGCGGCTGTCGGGCTTCGTCGGGCTCTTCACTACCCCCGACAGCCCCGAGTCTGCAAGTGAGTGCCAGCGCTTCCGGCGCTTGTCGCCGGCGAGGCCGCCGCTGGACCTGCCATCGCCGGGCGTCTGCCAGTCGTTGCAGCAACCGGCACTTGTGCGGGTGGAGGCGTGTGGCTGGGAGCTGGGTGGGAAGGGGCCAGGCGCTGTGGAAATGCGCGATGCAGCTGGTGCGGCGGACCAGGAGCAAGTGCCGCCGTGCACCAAGCCAGGCTGGGCAGCAGCGGCCGGTGTCTCTGCTGCCCTGGCCTCGCCGATGGGGGCGGGGCACCGAGAGCCCTTCAGCGGCATCCCCAACGGCAAGCGGCCGCGGCTACTGCCCACCTCTGCCACCGGGATGGGCGTTGTCGCGGGCGCAACGGCCAACGCGACCTCCAGCTGCTACCTGGCGGCTCTGCTGGCGAGCAGCAGTGACGAGGGTGAGTAGCCGTGGGGCGTGAGCGACTGGGGGCCCACGTGGCCACCGCACACCGGTGTGCCAGGGGAAGACGGACGTGAGTGCAGGTGGGGCAGCGTTTTCTATGCGCATCATGGGGAGCCGTGACCTTCTTGGGGATGTGATATGGGTCTGGCAGTGCAGGTTCTAGAAGGCGGGTCAGACTGCAGGATGGGCAGGCGTTTGGGAGGAGTGTCGCACTGCCATGTGCGCTTGTGAGCAAGCTGCAGCCATTCAAGGTTCGCCGCTCGGGGTGACCGCATGCGATTGCGTTGCGAATGGCGAAAGGATCCCGGGTCTTGCGCCCCGTGCGCGTGTATGTCGACTGAGATTCAAATGATGCAGCGTGCGTGCGGTGCCAAACCCCGTGCGTGCACGAGTGCCCGCTGACGCCCTGGAACTGGCAGTCTGATTCGAATCTGGAGCGAAGTATGGCACAGGCCCTGATGAATCTGCGTCACGAGGTAAACGCCCCATCTTCCCGCTGCCCAGGCTGCTTCCGGACTGGTCAGAACGGTTAGGCGTCCATCGCATCTATTGCAGAGCAGCGACTGACGGAACGAGCTGATTGGCATGCGTCCGCCGGTTTCAAATTACGTCAAGTTGGATTGGAGCTATGCGAACTGATTTGAGCGGCGCGGGTCAGTCGGGGCGCAGTTGCATCACGACTTCGGCTACCAAATGGTCTCCGTCCACACACCCGCGTTGGGCTGGATTATTGCATTTACCAATATGGGCTGACAACGTGTATCGATTGAATACCGTTTTTGAGACTACCGAAGGTCGTGGGCAAAGAGCCATCGCAATGGGAGTTTTTCTGCATGGACGCAGTGCTCCATAAATAGTTCTCGCTGAAAATACCCTGGCAATACAATTGCAAATAAACCACGTACTGGAATCAATCACAGCAACCATCCAAAGTCTGGTCACTGCAACACCTTCCGGCACTCCGCCACCGCGAGCGTTCTATCAAAACAAACTTGGAACAAAAATGATGCCGTCGGGTCGCACCTGCAATCGCGCCTTCGGCATTCGCCGAACTAGCCAACAACAAGCAGCGCACGCTCGGCAAACGGCGCGGGTAGCTCAACGGCCGGCCACTTGCCGTCGCGCACCATTCGTGCCCAGCGCCACCTTCCTGCAAACTTCGGAGTCTGCACAGAAGACCGCCAACAACGGCGATGCCGGTGTCGACACGCCATTCGTTAAGGCTCGCACCATTCCGTCCGAGCGCGCGCTGGCCATCTGGCGCTCGGCCGACGCCGTCTGCTTTGACGTGGACTGTGAGTGGGTGCATTGATCTGCCTGGGCACATTATCTCGGTGTGGATAGTCGCGCATTCCAGTAGGGCTTGTGCAAGCTTTCCGTGCACTCCCCTCCCCAAAGCCGCCTCCTTCCAAACTCGTGATCCCTTCCCCTTGCCCTTCCCTGCCTTTTCATCTCCGTCATCCATACTCGCCCAGGCACCATCACCGTCAACGACGGCCTGGACCTGCTGGCCGACTTCATGGGCGTCAAGGACGAGGTGGAGGCGCTCACCACCAAGGTACGCGCGGTCAAGACTTTGTCCGTTACCGCGGGCCCCCTTAACAATTGAAAGTTGCGCCCCTCTGCCGTTCCTCGCGCCTTCGCTCCTGCTCTCCACCTGATGCCCCCCCCCTGCCCCCCTGGCCCCCCCTCTGCCCAACCCCACCCCGGGACACAGGCCATGGACGGCACCATGTCGCTGACGCGCTCGCTGGAGGAGCGGCTGAACATCATCAACTGCTCCCCCGACGACATCCGCCGCTTCGCCAAGGCGCACCCGCCGCAGTCGCGCCTGGCTCCCGTGAGTCGTTGTGCGTGCGAGGCGCGCACGCGTGTGTGCGTGTGTGTTTTGCTCTCACCGCGCCCAGTACCACAGCACCGCGTGCTCGCCTTGGTCATGTGCGTGCTTGTTCAGTCCCGTCACAGCCACTGCCCGTCGTGCAACGTGCCAAGCTGCCGGGCCGTACGTGCCTCCTCCTCGTCCACGCCGCAACCCGATCCCCCCCCCCCACACACACCTGCCTCGCTCTCCCACCCGCTTTCTCCTCACCCCGCCCCGCCCCGCCTGCCCGACCCGACCCGAACCCACCCCTCCTTCGGCCCTTCCCACTCTTCTCCTCCCCCCCCCCCCAGGGCATCAAGGAGCTGATCAAGGCGCTGCAGAAGCGCGGCGTGGCGGTGTACCTCATCAGCGGCGGCTTCCGGGAGCTGCTGCTGCCGCTCGCCGCGCACCTGGGCATCCCCAAGGACCGCGTCTTCGCCAACCGCATGCACTGGCAGTGGGACGACGAGACCGGCATGCCCACCAAGCTGGTGGGTGATGAGGGGGGATGGCTGTGGGGTGCGGAGGGCGCATGGGTTTGGCGGTGGTGGCGGTGTTATCGTGACTTCGTGTACTGCAGGCGGCCGCCTTGTCCGGGGACGGCGGGATCCTCATCCGCTTTCCGCCAGTGACGTGTGCGGAATCCTGTTGCGCTGAGTGGGAAGGAAGCTCCGCGCCACCTGGCCCCCGCAGCTCCCTCTCGGTCCCTCAGCTCCCTGCCCGCCCCTCACGGACCTGGCGCCCTACCTTGCTTGCAGGTCGGCTTTGACACGTCCGAGCCCACGGCGCGCAACCAAGGCAAGCCCGAGGTGAGCGCTGCCACCCGTCAACCGTCTGCAGTGGACCCTGTGCACTGTGCACACCTCACCTTGAGCCATGCCCAGCATAGGCGCTCCTAGGTGCTGCTCCCTGGCGTAGGGCGACTCGCATACGCCTGTCCTGGCCCCTGCGCCCGCCTTGGAAACCCTCAACGCTCACCCTGTCCCCTCCCCCTCGCCCATAACGTGCACCAGGCCATCGCGCGCATCCGCGAGAACAACCCCTACAACACCGTGGTCATGATCGGCGACGGCGTCACCGACCTGGAGGCGGTGCAGACCAGCGGCGGCGCCGACCTGTTCATCGGCAGCGGCGTGGTGGTGGAGCGCGAGGCCGTCGTGGCGGAGGCCGAGTGGTGGGTGCCGCCTGCCGCTTTCGTGTGTGTGCAGTCTGCGGTGCTGCGCTAGTTGGTGTTCGCGTGATAGGTCGCTCACATCACCACCGCGCCCGTCCTCCTCCCGTACCGTACCGTATGTCTCACTCACACGCGCGCAGGTACGTGTACGACTACAAGTCGCTGGTGTCGGCGCTGTCGCGCTACAAGGTGGCCATGGTGGGCAGCGGCGCTTGGGCGTGCGCGGCGGCGCGCATGATCGCGCAGAACACCAGCCAGGTGCGTTGCGTGCGTGGCGTGTGTGCGAGCGGGCAAGTTGTATTGCACTTCACATGTGCAGGTGTGCGTGAGGAGGCGGTAGTAGTGACTGCTGTCGGTTTGCTCACTGTGCTTCACGTGTGCCGTGACCCGAGCCAGCCCACTCCATGCGCATGGCTTGACGCGCCCTTCCCCATGCCCCTGCAAACCCAGGACGACCCCGAGGACGAGTTCGACGACGACGTGCGCATGTGGGTGCACCAGGTGCGTGCTGACGTGTGTGTGTGCGTGGGAGAGCCTGGAGATGGGGCGAGCCCGGAGATGGGGCCAGGAGCAGTCACATGAGACCCGCATGTGCTGGCGTGACATGCTGGCCGCGTGCCGACCGGTCCAGAAGCAAAACCCGCTTCACAGCGCTCCCCCTACCCCCAACCACGCGAGTAACCGCCAACCTCCTCCTCCTCCTCCTCCTGCCCCTCAGGGCGGCGAGCTGGTGGAGACGATCAACAGCACGCACGAGAACCCCACCTACTTCCCAGGCATCGGCCTGGGCCCCAACGTGATCGCCACCGGCAACCTGGCCGAGGCGGTGGCGGACGCCGACCTCATCGTCTTCTGCGCGCCGCACCAGTTCATCCGCGGCATCTGCAAGCAGCTCATGGGCCGGGTGCGTGCGTGCGTGCGTGCGTGCGTGCGTGCGTGCGTGCGTGCGTGCATGTGTGCGGGCGGGCGGGTGCAGCGTGCGTGCATGTGTGCGGGCGGGCGGGTGCAGCGTGCGGTGCCTTGCTTTTAGTGGCGTCCCCGACGCCTTCATGCGCGAATGGGGAATGTGCCGGGCTGTCCTGGCTACCTGGGTCGCCGCGCGCGAGGATGAGGCTTCTTGCGCGGGGCTGCCGACCCTGCTCGCTCACCGCTGCCTCGTTCCCGCTCCTCAGGTCAAGCCGGGCGCCGCCGCCATCAGCCTGACCAAGGGCATGCGCGTCACGCCCGAGGGGCCGGAGCTGATCAGCCAGATCGTGCGCCGCACCCTGGGCATCGACTGCTCCGTGCTCATGGGCGGCAACATCGCCGAGGTGGGTGGCTGCGTGGCTGCGTGGCTGCGTGGCTGCGTGCGTGCGTATACTGTGAAGTGTGAGGTGTGGTGCTGACGGGCGGCGGGGTGGGGGCGCGTTTGACGAAGGCGGGCTGGCTTGGAAGTGCGGCTGCAAGGTCATTGTCTGGTTGCGCGAGTCCCAAGCCGCACCTGCTGCCACATGCATCGCCACACGACGCGCAATGCTCACGCTTCCTCCCACCTTCCTACCTACCCACCCCAGGACGTGGGCCGCGAGCAGCTGTCGGAGGCGGTGATCGGCTACTACAACCTGGACAACGCGCAGCGCTTCAAGAAGCTCTTCCAGCGCCCCTACTTCCGCGTCTCGCTGCTGCCCGACCCGGTGAGTGGCAGCGGCCGCGCCCCACAGTATGCGATTGACACCGTGTTCGTTGGGCTTAAGAGCGGCACAAGGGGCAGTCCTCGCAGTGCAAACCAACATGCGCGCGCGGTGGCATGGATGGACGAAGCGACGGGCACTCGGGTAGTGGCCAAATGGGCGCTCGTGCCTGACCTCTCGCCCCTCACCCCTCTGCAGGTGGGCGCTGAGCTGTGCGGCACGCTCAAGAACATCGTGGCACTGGGTGTGGGCATGGTGGACGGCCTGGGCCTGGGCGCCAACTCCAAGGCCGCCGTCATCCGCCAGGTGGGTGGGTGCGCGTTGGCGATGGCGTTGCCGTCAACACACGAGCATGCGTAGCATGTTACTTGTCTTGGACGGGAGTCATACATGCGGCATTGCGGCAGAACCAATGTGTTTTATTCCGGAGTGAGCACGCGTCGGTTGGCGTGCCATGCCATCGGACGGTTTGAAGGGATTTAGCACGCCACCAAACGCCCGTGCCCAACCCACTTCCCAACATAATCCCCCCGCCCCGCCCTCACCGCCACCCACCCGCGCTCTCCTCGCCGCACCCACCCAGGGCCTTCTGGAGATGCGCGACTTCTGCCAGGCGCTGTACCCCGCCGTGCGCGACGACACCTTCCTCGAGTGCTGCGGCGTGGGCGACCTGATAGCCACCTGCATCGGCGGCCGCAACCGCCGCGTGGCGGAGGCCTGGACCCGCTCCGCCGTCGAGGCCGCAGTGGCGGAGGGCAACGGCCCGCCGTCGGGCCGCAGCTGGGCGGAGCTGGAGACGGAGCTGCTCAAGGGCCAGAAGCTGCAGGGCGTGCTCACCAGCAATGAGGTGCAGCAGATCCTGAGGGTGAGTGAGGACCGCGCGCCGCCGCCGCCGCTGCTGCCGCTGCTGTCACGTTGGGTGTTGGTATCTGGTTGTCTGGGGAGTTCTAGGGACTGCTGGAGCTAGAACGGGATCGCAGGTCGCAGAGGGGTGCACTGCCAGAGCCAACCCGCGCCCGCCCCTCTGCCCACCCTTGCACCGCACCGCAGACTCGCGGCTGGGAGGCGCATTACCCGCTGTTCACCACCATCAACCGCATTATCAACGGCCACCTGCCGCCGCATCTGGTGGTGGACTACATGGTGGGTCGGGGGGGTTGTAAACACCAGCCCAATCTAAACCCAAGCGAAACTAGACAAGGGGGGGCTCGGTGTTGGGGGTCGGGGGGTGGCGGGCGTGCCGGAAGTTTACACACCATGGAATGGAGGGCGTGCGGGGGTGGACCAGTGGTTGGTTGCTTGGTGTGCGGCGCAGCTGACGCAGTGAAGGGATCAAGAGGGTACCAGCGGGGCAGATGGATGAGCGGCAAGCTGATGCCGATGCACAACTGCAACTGCGGTATGCGTCCCCAGCCACTCACATACGCGTGCATCTGCCCCCATCTATGTCCGCACACACACAGGAGGGCGCGAAGGCCGCGATCCCCGAGGAGTTGGACGAGGACATCGTGCCGCTGCCCCGCCAGCCCGCCGCCGCCATGGCGCGCCTGTTCGGCCAGCTGGTGGGAGGCATCGCGGGCGGCGCCGGCGCGGCCGCGCAGGGCGGCGCTACGGGTGCTGCCAGCAACGGCATGTGAAGCGCCAGCGCCAGCGGCGCCAACCGAGCCTGTGTGCGAGGGGAGAGCGTTGAAGGCTGCAGAGAATCGAACGTCATGCCTGTACAGGATCTTAAGTGGTGGGGACGCTCAGCGCCGCACGACATGTGGCGCTGTGTACATACAACTTGATTTGCGTGTGTTTGTTTCTGCGCAATCCTGCCTGAAAGCCTTGTTTGGTGCATGCAGTAATAATCGCAGTTGGATGTGTTGGCATCAGGATGTGACCCTGCTGGTCAGCACGCGCCCCCACCCCTGTGAGCGATGGGCACGGGTTAGCAGGCACGTCGCGTTGCCTAGCAGGCCCCGCGTGTGAGCGTGTGCGTGTTTCTATTGGGGCGTTACCTAGCAGGCCCTGTGTGTGAGTGTGTGCGTGCTTTTATTGGGGCGCCGCCGCGCCGTGTACTAATGTCATCGTAGAGCAGCCAGCGTTGCCCAGGACTGTCGCGTTCAGCGCAATGTGCCGTGCGCAGTTGTTGGAAGGCCTCCTTGAGCGTCGTCGTGCTGCGAAGATGTTATCGATTCCTTATCTGTAGAAGCCGTTGGTAGCAGGTAGGATAGGAGAGCCAGTGAAATGTGGTTGTGTGGCTGCCGCGTGGGCATTCCGCGCGCGTGTGGGCCCAAGGGTTGGTATGCCCTTCGTCGCATGGTGCAATGGGCACAATCAGAAAATCAACCCGCAAAAAACTACAGAAAATGCAATCGTGAGTTAAATGGTGGCTGTCGCAATCTGTACCATTTCTGAAGCGTGTGGTGCGGGCGGATGAGACGAGCGAGCAGGGGATGGGCACGGCCGCACGGGTGGTCACTTTACAGCGGCACCGTGTGTGTATGCGGCGCTGGAACGCTGAGATGCGGCAGGAACTAACGAAGATGGAGTCGTGACAGTTTGCGCTGGAGAGTCGCAGTGCACCTACCCCAGATCGGCGCAGCTTGCAAGGCGCTTCCTGCCGTGTAACAAGAAATGATATGAACACCGCTGCTGTCCTCCGCCCCTTGCGCACATCGGCGCTCTGATGTGCGCTCCCCAGTCACCCCGGAGCCATTACCAGCCAACCCCGGCAGCCTTGACTGCCTTGCTAGCCTTGCCAGTCAAGGCCCCCCATAGACGTTCACGTATTGCAGTGCTTAGCTATAGACTGCTAGCATCGACAAGGCCTCCACAGCCCGCCTGGTGCGCGTTGCGCCCTGCTCACTCCCAGTCAACGCCATGTCTGCAGGTCAAGGCACCCAGCACGCCCAGCCCACCCAGCCGCACGTTTAGCCCCCAGGCCGACGCGTTCAGCCCATACGGTCCTCAGCCGCCTCGCAGGCGCAGCCCTCACCCCCGCTCCAGGTCGGTCATGCGCACCACAACACTACCGCCCCACCACCACCACCACCACCACCACCACCACCACCACCACCACCACCACCACCACCACCACCACCACCACAGTCACCGCTCCGCCTTCAATCCGCCGGCTCCCGGTGCCCATAGTGCGACAGCCGCACGCCCCACGGCAGCCCCAAGGAGTCCAGCCCCGCCTGCGGCTCGTCGACCGCCCACGGCACGTCCGGCGCTCTGCCCGCGTCTGCCGCGCCCCCGCCAGCCCCTGCAGCCCCGCCGGCGGCCCCCGCGCTCCGGTAGCGCACGGGCGGCAGGTGGAACGGCAGCGGCAGGGCCACCACCGCGGCCGCCCCCGACTCGCCCGCCGCCCGCTGCTGGCTCTGCTGCTGCTGCTGTTGCTGCTGCGGCCCTCCCATGTCCATAGCGACCAGGCGGACCGGCGGCAGCGCTGCGTCGGGCCCCGCTGCTGCTGCTGTCATGGCGCGGGTGCCGCTGGCGCCGTCGCGCCAGCCGCCGCCGCAGGTGTAGCCCCATTGCGGCGAGGCCCTGCGGAGGCAACCAGGAGGAGGGCAAACGGTACCCGCAGCCGCAGCCGCAGCCGCCGCGCGATGCCCGGAGGTGGTTACTTGTGGGTGTGGGTGAAGGGGAAAGCAAGACTCAGCATCCGTCGGCCGCTGCGGGTGCGGGGGGCATGCACGCTCCTCCCCCGGTCCCGGTCCCGGTTCCGGCCTGTGCCCCGCCTTCCCCGCGGTGCCCCCCGCCCTGCCCCCCCAACCTGTACGCCGCCTCCGCCTGCGGCGTGATGAGCACGCCCAGCTCGTACGACCGCACCTGCGCCGCAGACGGGACGGCGGCGTGTCAGGCCGTACACCATGCGGCCGTACACGCCGCCACACACACACTCACACGTGACACCCGCATCCATCACGCCCTGCCGCCCTGCATTTGCCTGTCCCTTGTCTAGTTGAGGTTGGGCTGGTATTCACAACACCTGCCCCTCGCTGCCCCCAGCCCCTGCCGCTGCCGCCGCCGCCGCCCGCCGCACCATGAGCTGCGAGCCGCCCTTCTGCAGCGCGCCCCAGGCGGCCTGGCTCAGGTTGTGGCTGGTCAGCAGCAGCCACGCCAGCTGGCGGCCAGAGTACCTTGCGGCGGCGGCGGTGAGATGTAGGCGCAGGTGGCGGTGCAGGAGCAGGGTGTGATGTAGGGAGGTGCGGTAGGCGGTGAGGGTGCGGGCTGGCGCCGGCTTGGAGAAGAACGCGCGCATCTGCCCCAGCCCTGGCATAACCCCCCATTAGACACGCATAATGTGTGTATATGTGTGCGAGCGCGCACCTGCCGTAGGTCTTGATGTGCGGCATGGCGCGCTGCCGGCCCGCCGCCTCGCCGCCCCAGGTGCAGTAGTAGCGGCCCATGAAGGGCTTGCGCACGTTCTGCGCGCCGTGTGTGCACGTGTGCACGTGCATCGAGGCATTGCAAGGAGGCACCAACACTTCACGGCTGGCCAGCTGGGCAAGCAGCAGGAACAACAAGTGGACACCAAGGAACAACATCCGGTCACCCGGCCCCAGGCCAGTCCCACGCCAGCCGTAGCCCTAGCGCCGCCCCCCAGCCGCGCTCTCTCACGCTCAAGCTCACCTTGGCCGGGCCGGGGATGGAGACACCCGCGAACCAGCCCTCCAGGCTGTTGCGCACCTCGGACACCGCCGGCCACACCACAGACAGCGGCAGCGGGCCCGAGCCGGGCGGGCCGCTGGGCCGCTGCGGGCTGCTGATGCCGCTGCCGCTGGCGGGGCGGGCTGGTTGGGCAGGGCAGGGAACGGGAAAGGGAAGGGGGAATGTAATGTGGGTTGAGGGACACCCGCATTAGGCGGTGATGACAACGACATCTGTACCAGCAGCGTTTGTGCGCGTGACGGCTGTGTGCCCACCAGCAGCCCCGCCGCTCACCGCCTAACGGAGCCGCCGGCTGCCGCCGCAGGGTCGCCGCCAGCGCGCCGCCGAACTCATCCACCAGCCACTCCTGCTGGAAGCTGCCCATGCTGCTGCACTGGATGAACAGACCCTCCTGCGCCCCCTCCCCTCCTGCCTGTCCTCCTCCTCCTTCCCCTCCACCTCCTCCTGCCCCTCCCCCTTCCCCTCCTGCGGCCCCGAGCGCCGCGGCCCCGCCCCGGAAGCCGGCCGGCAGCGGCACCGCCTCTAGCAGCCGCCGCAGCCGCACGTGGCCCCACGCCGCCATGGCCGCGGCCCCGCGGTGGTAGCCGGGCACCGACGCCACCAGCGCGCCGCGGGCGGCGCTGAAGTCGGCCGCCACCACCGCCGCCAGCACCGGGCCCGCCATGGCGGGCGGCATGCCCAGCGCGCGCAGGTACGACACCAGGTAGGCCTCGAAGGGGCTGGGCGGCGGCGGAAGGGAGGTTGCAGGGGTGGCGGCTGCGCCGCCAGCGGCTGCGGTGGCGGCGGCTGCGCGGGCGGCGGCCGCGGATTTGAGCGGGAAGTCCTGTCAGGCCCAGGCAGGGGAAGGGAGGCGGATCGGCGGGATGAGGGAGGTGGCGTTGCGGGTACGTGGGGAGCTGGGTTTGGCACCGTGAGATTGGCGGAGCTGACGAGACGGAGCTCATCAGAACAAAGCTGCCGTTGCCGCCTCTGTCCCTAGACGCGTCGCAGCAGCGTGCGCACATACCCGCCTCCCCCGCGTGCTGCATAAGCACCCCACCGCCCCTCTCCCACTCCCTCCCCCCATATCCCGCCCCGCCCCGCCACGCGGTGTTTGCCTCCGCAACTGTTGAGGCTGGCTTCTGGGTTCTGGTATGGCCTACCCCGCCCCCCTCCCCCGGGCAGCTGCACCCACACGCCCCGCGCGCACCTGCACCCACACGCCCTGGCTCTTGTCGTTGCAGTCCGCGTAGATGGCGTTGGCGGTGTGCACCACCAGCCGCAGCCCGCCGCCCCCTCCCCTTGCCCCTGCTCCCCCGCCCGCCCCCTCGCCGCGCCCTCCTCCTCCTGCCCCGCCTCCTGCCCCTCCTCCTCCCTGCGCCACCGGCCCGGCGGGCGGGAACACCAGCAGCATGAACTTGGAGTGGTGGGTGCCGTACGCGATGGGCAGCGGCGGCCGGTGCAGCGCCACGTGGGGGGCGCCCGCCGCCGCCGCCTCGCGCCGCATGTCGGGCTCCGCCTCGGGCGGCTCGCCGTGCACCACAAAGAACTGGGGACCGGGGGTTGGTGGGCGGGTGGGCGGGTTGGTGGGTTGGTGGGCGGGTTAGTGTGCGGAAGGCGTCAGGGCTGGCGTCAGGGCTGGCGTCAGGGCTGGCGTCAGGCTGGCGTCAGGGTGGAAGCTGAGGAGGTGGTTCAGTCAGCTGGTGTCAGTGTGCGGCTGGTCAGCACGACTGAAGGCGGTGCATACGTGTGTGTGTGTGTGTGTGTGTGTGTGTGTGTGTGTGTGTGTGTGTGTGTGTGTGTGTGTGTGCGTGCTCGCAATGCAGCTGCACCCCGGTGCTGCGCCCCATCGAGCTTGTGCGCGGCAGCAGCCTCCTGCCGGCGCCTGATTAGTCAGCCTAACCCCTCCTTCTTCTCCGCCCCGCCTCCACTCCCCTGGCTCCTCACCTGCTGCGCCCGCGCCAGGTCCGGGCATGCCGACAGCAGCCAGCCCCTGAAGCACGAGCGCGTACGGAAAGGTGACAGTTCCCAAGGTTGGAAGTGTGTGCGTGACCAGGCGCGCACGCCACCGGCACAGGTACTTGTCCCACACCATGACCCACCCCGGGTCCCGCACCGCGCACAGGGCTTGCAGAATGCGAAACCAGCAACCCCACCACCCCACCCCACACACCCACCCGGCACCCCACCACCACCCTGCACCCGGCACCCACATGTCCACCATGTAATTGGACACCAGCGCCAGCGCCGGAGCCGAGTCGTTGACCCCGCCGACGCCGCCGCCGGCGCGTGTGAGGCGCGCCAGGCGGCAGCCCAGGCAGCCGGCGTTGTAGCGCTCCGACAGGCCCCTGCGGCGGCGGCGGCGGCGGCGTGTAGGTGGCTCAGGTGGGAGTGGCGGCGAGGAAATCGCCAGCGGCGGCGCGTGAGGCCTGACGGCCGGGCTCCGAAGCGCTGGGTCCACCACGCATCCAGCCGCATCCGCAGGACCTCCCATGCATGCGCCCGACGTCTCGCAGCCCGGCTCCGCCTGACTCACGTGGCAAGCCCCTCTCGTCCCCGCCGGCCCGCGCTCCCGTCTCTCCCCAAACCAGCCCACACATGCACCAGGCACGTACCTGACACGCACCCGACACGCACCTGACACGCAGCAGCTGCATGGGCGTGTTGATGTCGTAGGGGGCCGGCACGTTCAGCGGCGCCGCCGAGCCCCCCGCCCCTCCACCTCCACCTCCACTTCCACTTCCACCTGCTCCGCCAGCCCCGCCTCCTGCCAGCCCAGCTGCGCCGGCCCCAGCTCCTGCCCCTCCTGCCGGTCTTGCGGCTGTGGGCGACTGCTGCCGCTGCGGTTGCGGCTGCCGCTGGTCACTGCGCGCCCTCTTCTGCGGCGGCTGCTCATCCAACAATATCACATCCTCCTCACCATCATCCTCATTACCATCACCAAGCGCAACTGCCTCCTGCACAACGCCGCCGCGCTTGGCATCGCCCCTGGCGCCACCGCCCGTCGACCCGCTCGAGGCCTCCGGCAGCGCGGCCGCCGCCGACTGCGTCGTCTGTGAGGGCTGCGACAGCGCGGCTGAGGAGCCGCCAGCACCTGCGAGTCTGCCGGCACTCGCTGTAGCTGGTTCTGCCGGTGTCGCTGCCGCCAGGCAGCCTGCCCCGCCCGCCCCGCCCGAGGGGCGTGGCCGCAGGCCCACCAGCGTTGCGTCCTGTGCGCCCAAGACAAAGAGACGCCATGACGGCGGCCCCTCCGCACCGCCGCTGGCGCCAGGGACCGGTACAGCAGTCAAAGAACTGTCGCCGACTGCAGGGGCTGCGGTGGCTGCGGTGGCTGCGGTGGCGTCGGCGTCGACGGAATCTAGCGCCAGCACAGCTGATGTGCCTGGGTCCAATACCGCCACCACGTTCCAGCTTTGATTAGTGCCTGCCACGCCGTCAAAGCGGAGACAGAGCGTGCCTTAGGTAAGCGTGAGTGACCACATCAAGTGTCATACAGCACGGTCCGCGGGCCGGGGGCGACAGCGCAGCCACGGGGTCGGCCGGCCCACGCCGCGACGCACCGGGTGTTGATTTTTCCACGACGATGGCATTTCTCCCCAGCGTGGTGAGCGACAGCGCCCGTCCTGAAGCATCCAGGCGGAGCTCAACATGCTGTCGTGATATAGAGATGTCGTCCCAGCTAAGAATGGGCCTCCTGCGGCCTAAAACTTGCTGCGCGCCGCACGGCAGGTGCAACACGCTGCCACAGCGGCTGAAGACCATGTCCATGACACAGCATGTCTAGAGCAAATGAGCGGATCATGCGTGTTTTGCAATCCGTAAAGCAATCGACCAACCGAATGAAGAAATGTTCGGGATCCAGAGACTTTCTCATTTTTACCATACACTCGCGGTTGCGTGCTCGCGTCTGATACTGCTGGTACTAATGGACTCTCCTTACAAAAACATATATTCAGGCCGTGGCTGCTGCTGTCTGTCGGCGCTTTTTTCTGCAGCTCTTTCGGTCACCACGGCGCACGCTATTTGAAAACGCCATCACAACTTGTAGCGAATACATTATACTGCATATACAAGGCTTCAGAGGTTGCGTCCAGGGCCCGCTCAGCTGGCCCGCGCGGAGCATCCTCGCTAAGCACCAGCCGCTGAGCACCAGCCTACTGGCCGCCAACGTGGCCGCTCACGTGACCATCCTCATTCTGCGACTGCCTACGAGCGGGGTGCGCTCATTCATGTGGTGCGTGCAGCCGCGGTCCATGGACGCGGCCAGTCGCTGGCGAGATTGCAGTACAGGAGTTGCAGCATGGGAGCATGGTGAATGAGGTGGGTTGCGGTGCTGGCAGTGGCAGTCACGGCACCAGACCGCTGTGGCTTTAAGCCTTGGGCTGGGAGGTGAGGCTGGTACTGTCGGGAGGACTCACTAGGGCTGAGGGCAAAGCATCTTACTGGCAAACTCTTATTACTCACATCCTGGTAGTCTTGTGCGCACGATTCGGCACACGGTACTCCCAGACATGGCACGGCACGATGCACACACGCTTGGAAAGACAAGGCGATGGGATTCAGTCAGCACAAGTCCCGCGATGTGTCGGCGACTGCATAGCATGGCATGGTATGGCAGAAGTCAAGATTGGCGGGTGGGCGTGGCGCAGCAAGGCGCGAAGAAGGCAGATGGAAGATGGGAGGTCCGCGTGCCCTGTCCTTGCGCAACCCCCGTCCCTGCGTCACCGCCGGCTAGGATGCACTAACCACGCAAGCGTTCGAGACTAGTTGAAGCACATCAACTCTTCGTACCTGATCTCGCACCATTGAGGCGTGACGACTATTGTATTACTAATGGCATTAGGTTCCATCCGCAGTCGGGTGAACCCCACAGCACCGCTTCATAAACCTCTCTGGGCCGCGGGCACAAGCATGAAGCCATGGCAAGCCTTGCTCAGTCTAATGCGATCATTTATATTCGATGCTTCATTGTATTATTGTGACGCGTGGTGAATTGGCCCTAAACCTGACTCCCCGCACGGGCGGACTCTAGAAGTCACGACACACGAATTCGAATGCCGCTACGAAGCGCACGGCGCCCACATTCACATCTGGACAACTTTGCGCTTATCACATCTATTTAGCATACATTCAAGTCCGCGCCTTCGCACGCGTCTCCGGGCGATTAATATGCACCTCGCTCGCGCGCGTCGCTACTGTAGCTCAGCTTGAACTTTTCTACAAGGATTGCTGTAATTAGGTAAGATCAACATGATGCTGTGCCGGAAGTGCGACTCCAAGTGGTACAAATAGTCATCGTAGTGCGATGGCCGTAGCTTGTAGCTGCATTCTGTCCCTGAGCCTTACGATGGGCGGCATCAAAATTGCTCTGGCAATTTGCCATCGGGTTCAGGGTAGCGCCTGCCTGCTTGGGGCCTGGGTGCTGGGCTGCGGGCGGTTTTGTCCGTTGCCCCGGAGACCACCCCCGCCTGGCTGGGCGCAGTTACCAGCTCATGCCTCCTGGTACCGCTGTTCCAGAATTTGCAATTGGGTGCCGGTTGTCTCAGAAGTGGCGCGAGATCAGAGGCACACTTTTTTTAACGCGTACGGACCAGCTGCAGCGCCCCGGGCACTCGGTTCTGGACGCGGTGGCAAGCCCCCTCGGTGTGCGAACGCGAGTGCTCGGAGGTCACGTCGCAGCCACTGATCTCTGAGACCTAGTGCGCGCGTGGCTGCCCCACTCAGTACGAAGCTGCCTTTCAGACGGGGACTCGCCAGGGAAGCTGAATGCCCCGATTGATTCACCACATGATGACTCACCACCACCACCACCACCTCTACTGCGGCCAACACCAGCAGCTGGCGGCGGCAGGGCCTGCGGCCACTCGCTCGCGGCGGCGGCGGCGGCGCAGCCACGTGACGACCCAGCCACCGGCGGTGAGGCCGATGGCAGGGAGGCGGCGGCGCGGCTGCCCCGCCTGCTGCTGCCGACGGCGGCGCACCAGCAGGCATCGCTGCCTCTCCACAGACCCCAGCACCTGCAGAAGCCGGACCTGCAACTGCCGCTGCGGCAGCCTCGGCGCACCTCGCCAGGCTACTGCAGCGGCCGTGGCCTCATCCCTGAGGCCTCGCAGCAGCAGTGGCGGCAGCAGGGCGATGAGGGGGCGCCTGGGCCCAGCAGCAGCTGCCACAGCAGCAACAGCGGCACGGCAGCAGGGGCCTCCTGCAGCACCGCTACGGCAGCAGGGGCCTCCTGCAGCACCGCTACGGCAGCAGGGGCCTCCTGCAGCACCGCTACGGCAGCAGGGCCTCCTGCAGCACCGCTACGGCTGGCTGCCCCCGCACGGCGGCGTTCGAGACGGACCTGGCCTCCTCCTGGACTTACGGCGGCTGCTGCCCCACAGCCGCCGCCGCCGCCGTAGCAGCCGTAGCCGGGACGTGTGCCAGCTGTAAGCTGCTGAACGCCGGGGGGCCCCGCGTACGGCACCACCGACCGCTGCTTGAGCAGCTGCGGGTGGGGACCTCTCGAAGCCCTCTCATGGTGGTAGGCGATGACGGCGGCAGCAGTCGCGCTGCCGCAGCCTCTAGCAGTGTTGCTGCGGCCGCCATCGCTGTGGCTGGTGCTGGCGATGCGTTTGTTGGTGACGCGGCGGCCGCGTGGTTGCGCTGCTGCGGCGGTGATGCTGGTAACAAATGCTGGCTGCGGGCGGACAGCGGCAGCGCAGCTGGCCCGTTTGATTATGATGCAGCGACGGTGGGCGAGGGCAGGTGTGCCCCTGCTGGGGCAATAGCTGCTGCTTGGGCTGCTGCCGCGATGGCAGTAGCACCGCGCCCGGAGCTGCGGCTGGCTGCTCCCCTCGGGGCGGCAGGGCCCGCCACCAGCAAGTGCGGCAGCAGCGAAGCCAGTCACCATCATAATCAGCAGCTGGGGCAACCCGGCATGCACGCCGGCGCCTGCTGGTGGGGCAATGCCGCCTCAAAGCGCAGCGGGCAGGAGGGCTGCGGCCTCATCCTGGTGGAGGAGGCGTGGGGCGATGAGGAAGGCGATGGACGCTGCTGGGAGGAGGCGCCGGACAAGCACGCGGGCGGCGGCCGCCGCTGCGGGCTGTTGGGGAGCAGGCTACCGCCCGCGCTGTCGCCCGCTGCAGCGACAATTGAGCTGCTGTCCGTCACTGGCGGCCCATCGCTTTGCCTGCTGGAGAGAACAGATGCCGCGAGCGCATTTCAGTTGCGGCGGGTGTTGGCAGGCGAAGCCGGCGCCCAGCAGCCGGCTGCTGTGCCGCTGCAGGGCGGGGCTTCCTCACCACAGGCGGCTTGCGGAGGGATGGCGTCCGCCGCCGTGGGTGGGGAACCGGAGCCGCAGGCATCCGGGCGAGCCAAGGCCGGTGCTGACCCTTTGGGGGCCCTGCTGCCCGAGCTGAGCTCGGTGGAGTGGTCCGATGTGCTCCGGGACCTGCTGGGATGCAGCCGCATCAGCCGCGGTGTCAGCGGCGGCGGTGCCGGCGGCTGCAGCACGGTGACGCCGGCTGCTGCTGCTGGTGAAGCGGTGCTGCTAGCGAGAGAGGGTGCATGAAATGCAGCAGAGGATGGCCCCACAAACGGAACGAATCAAACGGCATGAGACATGAAAACGGTCTGAGCAGCGGTACGATGGCCGGCCGCGTTTAATTAGCCAAATTTAGGTGACGGCAAGCGCTGGAAGCCGTGTCGGCGGCGGGCTATACATGACTTTGGGCAGGTGGGCTGCTGCGCTTGTGGAAGATTGCAGGCATCTGGATTCGGATGCAGTACTCGCTCACAGTACGGCAGGCATGGGGCACAGCTGCTCGATGGCGCGATGCCGGCATCTGACGCCCATCAGAGGTCGGAGGGCCGCCTTCCAGCTCACAGTAGTACAGGCAGGATACTACATTACTGATGCATGCGAATTGGGACTGAAGTACGGATTTTCCTGTTGCGAGGGGCTCCCATGACGTTTACGCTTTTCCGCGACGTGAGCCCTGCATGCTCCCGGCGACATTACCGGTGCCTTGCATGCAGGCTTGCTGGGGACGTGGTCGCACCCGCGTGTGTGTGTATGTATGCGTGTGTGTTCATCATGTTCATCCCAAACCCTTTGTGTAATTGAGTCCGATGGGGTTGGATCCACATTATCTGGCACACATGTGGCACAGCCGATTTGTCGCGTGCCGTACCTGTGCAGGCCTAGGCTTTCGAGTGTCCCCGCACCCGTCTTTCCTCAGTGATCTCTCGGTGCTACACCCCCTGCACCAGATGATGGTGATCGTCGGGGCGGCGGGCGCTGGGATACGGTACGGCAGGTGGCGTTCGCACGCATGGCCTTAGGCAGCAGGTGTGGGTAGCCAGCAGGAGTGAAGGAGGCAAGGTGTGCTGAACCCAGGGGTCGGTGTGGCGGCATTCTCATTGGTCCCGCATCCACAGGTTCCGCATCCATGCAGCACGCAGGTAGATGCGAGTAGGTAGCTAGGTGTGGCTGCTGGCACGTCCAGTGTGCTTTACATGCGCGGTGGGTGGCTCGATGGCGGGATTATGTTGAGACCCCTGGTGTGGGGGTGTGCACTTCGACGCCTGGCGTATGCGATGGCAACGCGCAGGTGTCAGGTGGTCCCGGTACCGCATGTTACACCTGGCACCGAGTGATGGTGTGCAATTTGTTGGCGGAGCGCTCACAAAGGACGCTAATGTGCGGCAGCAGGGTAGCGGTGCGGCGCGGCACGTGGCACGGCAGGTGGTTACGCGTGGCGGGTGGCCCGCTTCCCCGCACGTGCCTGGTTATGGGGGGTTGTGCCATCGACGCTAGGGCGATAATGGTCGTGGTTAACATAGCTAAGCCCCAGGCCACGGTAGCAAGGGCCTGCGAACTGCGGCCTGCGAACTGCGGCCTGCGAACTGGCTCGGCCTATTCGGAAGTTCGCTTTCCTTAGGAATGTGCTCAGAGGAGCGAGCCGACTGCGCTTTCTGTCTATTTGTAACAAATTGACTGCGTTACGCTCCAATTGGTGGCGAGCGGCCAATTCATGCCATTGTTCATGCGGCCACAGTGGTTACTAACCTTCGCCTCACACAACGCGCATGCCCAGCCTCCGCCAATATAATTACATTCTAGCGCGTGTGTTTAACGTTTTATGGGGGCCAGCGTTAAGTTTGGGGCGCAGAGGAACACGCTCGCAGCAGAGTTATACTATCTGCTCCTCTGCGGCAAGATGCTGGGTTTCCATTCATCATAAATTATCGAGTTATCAAGCTGTCATACAGGTAACTGGCTGTGCACGCGGACGCGCTCGCTTTTGAAGTCGTTTTGTCCTTCCTGCTCGTTGGCTCACTTGTGTTACGCGCACACGCTTTGAAACATCCGATCAGGCTTCTGGTCCAAAGGACTCGTGCGGCGAAGCGCCTCGCTCACGGTGGCGCAGCGCCGAAACCGCCGGGCTGTGCCACGGCGGACAAGCGCGTGCCGTTTCGTCCGTCGCTTCGAACACGAGGGCAGCTGCAGGTAGGCGCACAGCATCAGCAATTATAACGGGTCTTTGAAGATGATTAGAGACGCCAATGGCGCACAGCTGCATTGCCCGACCTAACTTCCGGGGCCCCCGTCGCCGGACCCGCCCTTCGCCCAGGCTTCGCCCGCGCCCTGCCCGATTGCCGCGTTGGTGATTTCTGCTATCCCCAGCTTTCCCCTGAGGCTTGGACCGACAAGCGCCCGAGAACGCTAAAATTGTCGTGCGTGCGTAACTGCTGGCCTTTTCACAGTGCGGTACGCCCACGACGTGCCTGGACGGCGCCTGACGCGCGCGCTCACCGCTGCTATAGCCAATTGGCGAGCTAGGCGCCTGGCGACGTGAATGTCTGCCATGTCCACGATGCCCGTTTGCGATGATGACCAGCGGCAGCGCCCTCGAGGGTTCGCCACCGGCTGCTGCTGCCCGCCGGCGGTGGCGGCGGCGGCGGCGGCGGCGGCGGCGGCAGCGGCGGCAGCGGCGGCTGGGTGCGTGCCAACAGCGGATTCGCTGCTGCTGCCGCCGGCGCTGTCACAGCAGCAGTCTACTTATGATGGATTGAAGAGATCGCCACCAGCAGCAGTGCCTTGTGGCGACCGAAGCGTCCCTGCTGTGCGCGCAGCGGCTGGCGGTGGTGGCGGAGGCGCAAGCGGCGGAGGTGGCGGCGGTGGCGGCGGCGGTGGCGGCGGCAGCTCTCGGCTGATCGGCGGCGGCAGCAGCCTCACGCTCCTACTCCCACGACGGCGGGCCACGTGCGCTGCTACTGCTAGCTGCTGCGGGGGATACGCCGCCGCCAGCAGCAGTCGCCGCACCAGCATGGCGGCGGCGGGGCACCTCCCGCGTGCGAGCTGCCCGCCGCATGCCCCTGCGGCTGCGGCTGCTCCTGACGGCCTGCCGCAGTCTGATCGCCACGAGCAGATTGAGCCGGCCCACCTCTGGCCGCAGCAACCTCAGCAACAGGCCGCCTTGGAGGGCTGCGGCCCCTGGATCCAGCAGCAGCAGTCGGACGTAGTGGCGGAACTGGAGGGCACCGCCGCCACTGCTACCACTTCTCCCGTCTGTGCCGTCGCACCAGCATCAATGGCAGGGGCGGGGCGGCAGCAGCAGCAGCGGGCAGAGATGGAGGAGCAGCACAGCGCCGTGGCCGTGCTGCTGCTGGGGGAGCACGAAAGCAGCCAGTGCGCAGCAGGCTCGTTCGGCTGCTGTGGCGGCGGCGGCGGCGGCGGCTGTCACGCGGCGGCCGCCTCATCGTTCCTGTCCTCGTGCTGCCGCTGCAGAAGCTGCGCGGCTGTTGCGGCTGCTACAACAGACGGCAACACGTGCACCCGCTTTTGCACGCTCAGCGCCGGCGGCCTGCCCAGCCCCAAGACCCGGCTTGGCAGCTACTGCACAGCAGCCGTGGCCGCCGCCGTCGCCACCAAAGGAACGGGCGTGACTGCTCCTGGCACTGCCTCTGGCGCCGCCGTGCGCTACGCGCCGCCCCACCTCGTGTCACTGGGCAGCCCCACCCAGCTGCTCGGTGCGTGTGGTGAGGAGTCGCAGCGGCAGCAGCATCCCGGCGCCACTGCCGCTGCCGCCACCGCCGCCGCTCCTGCGCTCGCTGCTGTTGCTGATGCCGCTGCTGCGGTTGGCGGCGGCCGAGACGGCCGACTAGCAGTTGGACCGCATCCGCAGGCCCTCCTCGCCACCTACTGCAGCAGCCTGCTGGTGCTGCCCAGCAGTGGCGACTTGGGCCCATTGGAGGCCGCCCTGGATGCTGCAGCTGGTGCGGCCACCAGTGGTGGTAGCCAACTCGGCACGCCGGGGTGCGGCGGCTGCTGGACTGCTGTTAAGGCTGCGGCGCGAGGGACGGGCCACCCCGGCGGCAAGTGCATCACGGCGCTCAACGGCGGGGCGGCGGAAGCAGCGGCAGCAGACCTTTCACGGCTGCTGCTGCTGCCTGCCACCGTCACTTCGTTGCCGCCCCTCGGCGGCAATGGTGGTGGTGGTGGCGGTGGTGGTGGTGATGGCGGTGGTGGTGCCTGCAGATCATCTACGCCTGTGGCCGCAGCAGTGCAGCAGCGGGGGGCGGCGGCCGCGGCTTCTGCAGAGGCCCTGAGGCTGCAGCAGCCGAAGGACACGGACCGGAACATGGGCCTGATGCTGGTGGTGGTGGAGGACCCCGCGGACGAGTCTGAACACCTTTCGGGGTCAGGCATGGGGGAGCCCTACCGCGACAGCCGCTTCTGGGCGTGCGCCCGGCATTTGTCGCCCGTGCGTTGCGGCCCGCGGCAGCCGCCGCCACCGCCGCCGCCGCCGCCGCCGCCGCCGCCGCCGCCGCCGCGGCCGCCGCGGCCGCCGCCGATGTACCTGGTCATCCCCTCCGACCACCTGCCGGAGCCCTCCTCCGCAGCCGCCGGCGTGCGCCCAGCGCCGCCGCCACCGCCGCCGCGGCTGCCGCTGGTAGCGGCGGCATTTGGTAACGACCGCCGTAGGAGTGCGACCGCCGCCACTCCATCACGCGGCAGCAGTGGCACGAGCACGGGCAGCAGCAGCTGGTCGGAGTGCGTGGCAGATGACGGCACCTGGGAGGGCGCGCCGGCAGATCCCACCGGCGGTATTGCGAAGACGGAGGCAAAGCTGGTCCCATTAGATGGCCTGCGCCTTGACGCCTCCGCTATCTCCGCTGCCTCCGCTGCGGTGGCAGCATCGGACGCGTGCCGCGGCGACCCGCTGGCGGCGCTGCTGCCGGATGTGCATGTGGTGGAGTGGGCGGCGGTGCTGCGGCGCGCGCGTTGCCCGGCGGCGGCGGCAGCACACGCAATGCCGGTGGGGCCGCAGCAGCAGGAGGCCGAAGGAGGGGGACCTGCTGGGGGCCCACCCAGGCGCGCGGGACTGCTGCGTGTTGTGCGTGAGCGCGTTTAGGTAGGCAGGTGCGGTGTTTTGTTTTGGGGGGGGGAGATCGGGTGCGTGCGCGTTGAGGCGCGTGCGTGTGCGAACCCGGTATGACTTCTAGGACCACACACGCTTATGCGTACCTCTATGATGTCGATCTTCTCGGCGATTTTGAATGTTTGCTGTTTTTTCATCAGCCGAACTTGCATTTCTAGCAACTCAAGTTGGGGCCGCTGCTGCTGCTGGTGTGAGTTTACAGTTGCTTAAGGAGCGGGGTTTCTGGGACGGACGGGTGAGGCGGGATGGGGTGGGGTGGACGCTTTGAGGGCAGGCACTGGATGGCCTGCACGGGAGGGCGCGTTGCCGTACTAGGTGTATGCGGGGCTGTCGATCCGAGGCGCGGCCAATGTTTTCGCACCACGGCGGAATGCGCAATTATGGCGCGTGTGCACCCCCGGCGCTTCCATTGCATCGAACGTCAATGGCTGGACGAAGGTGGACTGGCTGGGATGACCTTGGAAGTCACACTCCAGCCAGCAAGCACACGGGGTTCTGGATCGAGAACGAATCAAATGAGCGACAAGCGCTACTTAACGAAAATAAAGTAAATGTCAGATTTATGTGTGAAAGCACCGCATGGCACTATATGGACCATATGCACCACTTTTGATTACGCAGACGCTTACTGCGAATTTTGCGTGTTTTTATTTACACCCACACCCCGGCGATGCGTGTGCAGGCATGTGCACACGTGTCGCCGGGCATAATCCCTCGTACCGTATGTGTTTTTTTTGTGTGTGTGTGTGTGTGTGTGTGTGCGTGTGTGTGTGTGTGTGTGTGTGTGTGTGTGTGTGTGTGTGTGTGTGTGTGTGTATGTGTGTGTGTGAGGGGGGATGATGGGTAACAAAATGCTGAACAAGGAAGCGCGGGTGCAAGGTCTCTGCAAAAGCAGAGCACTCGGCACGACCTCTTCCCGGGTATGTGTGCTGCATCAGACATTGCTCCTTAGACGCGATCACATTTTGCATGGTATTATAAAATGAGTGCATGCCAATTAATCAATGAAATGACTTATGAGTCGGCTGGCATGCAAGCAAGCTACGGGTATTCCACAAACCAGGAGCGCACGGTAATCATACGCTAGGTCGTCGTCATGAATCATGATGCCTTGTTTCACGAGCAAGCGGGGCTCTGAACGTGCCGCGCTCAGAGGCTTGTGGCTTTTTTGGAGGGAGGAGGAAGGATCGAACACCTGGTGGCAGACAGGCAGAGTGCATGGGCTATAATACGAGTGTTTACGGTGTTTCCTGTGGCTTGTCCGCTGCGGGCCTTGGTTCTGCAATGTCACCGCTCATCTGGGCGAGGCTGCCAGCCTCCTGCTGGCGGAGTGGTGCAGTCCGGCGGCATGTAACCGTGCCGACGGTGCCGTGCACGGCAGGGCTGGTGGTGGTACTGTGGTAGCGATGTTTGCGTTTTGATATCCAGGGGAGGGCGGCACGGGAGGGCGGGGTTTGCACACATGCGTGGCTCCTGTACAGAGCGGGCGTTTGCTTAGGCCTATGCACGCACGCACGCCACGGGCTGGTAGGTGGCTGTTGGAGTGTTGGCGGAAGATAGTTAGTTTACATCCTCTTGCAGCAGGCTGCAGCCTGCAGCTACCGTATGTACACGTGGGGGCACACCTTCCATTGGTGTAACGCTGCCCCACGCCTCCTACGGACTCGTCTCATGTCCCGGGCCATAATGCAATCAGCAGCGACTTCCTTTCCATCCGGGCAGCTGTCGCGTTATTCAGCTTCCGTATATCAATTGCTATAATACGGTACGCTGCGGCCGCGCCCAGGCTAGGCTGTGGTACTGAAAATTGAGCCACAACACACGCACAGCAGCGGCACACCTAGCCCACCCATTTATAACGAATATGACGACGTGCGTGGCGTCAGCATTCAATAATACGGTTCAAGCACCCACCTGCAGCTCAAACACCCTGCCCCAGCTTTAGGCCGTTTCGAGGGCCCTGCACACATGCATTCGTACGGCACTCCCACCAGGCACTCGCGTCCCGCCCAGACATGGCGGAGACACACCAAGCAAGCCTACCAAACCAAACACCGCACACAACACCCACGCCTGGCCTCGGCCTCGTTTCTTTCCAATTCATTCAGAGCGGAGCGCGCCGCGGCGCAGCCGCTGCCAGCCACGACCGCGAGCAGCGGCGCACGCAGGTGGGGTAGTCCACCTGCTGACCACTTGCGGCGTCACAGCGGCCCGCTCCCACGCTCCCAGGCAATACTTTGCGAAGGCACTCACCACTCACGACCTGCTTCACACTGTCATAACCGTAAGCCTGCTGTCCAATTGCGCAGCCGCAGCCTCCGCGCTGCCGGCTGACCGACGCCTCGGCAGCAACCCCCCCCCCTCGCGCACCCTTGAAGCCACCTCAGATGCATCTCCATCGCGCCCAGTCCCTCACAATCCGCGGACCGCAACCGCCGGCTGCCGCCAGCTGCGCGCACAGCTGGAGCGCGCTGCTGGGGCCTCCGCGCCCCCACTGCCTCACGCCCTACCCCTGCCTCGCTCCTCCTGCTCCTGCTGCTCCAGCCTTCCCTCAGCCTCCTCCTGCCGCCGCCTCACGTGGTCACGCGCAGCCGGAACTCCTCCGCGTCCTTGTCCAGCAGGTGCAGCCCGATGCGCACCGTGCCGTCCTCCAGCGGGAAGCGGACCTGGGGTTTTGAGGGCCGGGGGTTGGGGTTTTGAGGGTTGGGGTTGCAAGGTGGGGTTGCAAGGTGGGGTGGGGTCGCAAGGTAAGGAAGTCTATGATTGTGATGGGAGCGGCGGGTGGCATGAGAGCAGGGAGGTCGGTGGTGGGCACAGACGGCGCCCCGGCGGTGGGCGCCGGCCCGCTTCGTGCAGGCCCGGCACGCCGCCGCGTGCCGTGCCCACGTGACACAAACTCCGCCGCCCCGCGCCCGGCACCCACCACGCGCGGCATGGGCTTGTGCCCCTGGCCGTTGCGGCCCCAGTTGCTGCCCAGCACCGTGTCGAACAGCTGGCGCACCAGCGGCAGCGTGGCGCCTGGGGAGTGTGGGGTGGTTGTGGGGTGGGGCGGGGGGGGGGGGGGGATTGGAGGGTTGAGAGGGTGGCTGGGCGTGGGTGGGTGCGGGTGCGGCATGCGGCAGGCTGCCACGGCACGCGGGACTACCGAAGGGTGTGTGAGTGTGTGTGTGTGTGTGTGGGGGGGGGGGGGGTCCATGCATGATTAATTAAGACAAGATGATGTTGGGGAGAGGGGAGTGCGCGGCGGCGGCGGCGCGGCTGGCGCGCTGCGGCCCTGAGCCCCGGCAGGCCCTCCCTCCCTCCCTCCCTCCTTCCCTCCCTCCCTCCCTCCCGAGCTCACCCGACACCAGGCACAGGCAGTACTTGCGCGAGCCGAAGTTGCAGCGGCCGGTGCGGCGGCGCACCACGCACTCGTCGCCGTGCAGGCACCCTGCGGGGCAGGGGGCGGGGGTTGCAAGGATGTTTGGAAAAGCGGAATAGGTGCACTGAAGACTGCGTCTTGAGGGGGGGGCGGCGTTGTGTTGTGTTGTGGTGAGGGGTCTGGCTGCGCGCGCGGTGCGACCCCGGTACGGCCCCATACGTCAAAGGAGGCGCCGGGCACAAAACCCAACAAGCTTCCCACAAAACCGATACCCGTACCCAGCCCACACAACGCGCCACTGCACCCAATGCAAAGCCTCTCACCATCCTTCAGGTAGTTGTACCACATCTCCCAGGCCTCCTTGGCGGTCTGCAAGGCCGGACCGCGCGAGCGAGCGAGCGCGTGTTGTTGGTCAGTCGCGACGCTACAGCGCACGTGCGCGCGCGGCGCTGCCGCCTGGCCTCAAGTCGTGCGCCGCAGGTGTTGCGCGGCATCACGCGCATCAAAGCACCAAAAGTCCGAAACGCGCCACACCCCAGCCCCAGCCTCTGAACCCCTAACCTCTTCACCCCTTCCTTCCACCCCTGCCTGCACCCCAACACACCGCACATGCAACCCCTTTCCTCCAACCCCTGCTTGCACACACACGCACACACGCACACGCGCCGCACCTGCAGGTCAGCCTTGACGTACTTGTCCTCCAGCTCCATCTGGGGGAAGATGTAGCCCTTGACCTGCAGGGTGGGGTGGGTGGAGGGGCGTGCGGGGTTGGGGTTGCAAGGATGGTTGGGAAAGCGGTACCGGCGGTTCCATGCATGATTAATTATGATCAGATGGAGTCGACAGGTAGTTGCAGCAGATCAGTCTTGGCGTGGGGGTGGGGTTGCGGGGTGCGCCGGACAGGGCAGGGCAGGGCAGGCGCGAGGTGGGCGGACGCGGCCGGGGGGCGACATCGCGGGCTGGCGCGGGGCAGGGCGTGCCCGTACTGGTCTTGCTGTGCCCCCATCGCTGGCGCGCCACCCAGCCACCCTACACCGTGTCGGCCCGCGCACGACACGGCCCCGTACCCCCCATTGCCGTGCCGTCACCGCCCACACCCGCCGCCGCCCACACACGCACACGCACACACGCACAACCGCACCTGGTTGGGGCGCTGGATGCGGAAGTTCATGGCGGCGTTGGCGGGGCCCAGCGTGGCGCGGCGCAGCGCGGTGGCCAGGATCACCAGCGGCCGCCCGCCCGCGGCCTTGCGCTTGGACAGGTAGAAGCCCACCTGGGGTACGGGCCGGGGTTGCAAGGATGTTTGGAAAAGCGGTACAGGATGCGCGCTGAAGACTGCGTCTCTATCGAGTCATTACCGAGGTGAGCGGTAGGGGGTAGGGCGGGGGAGGTGGTTAACCAGATAACAGGTACGGTAGGTGCAGGGGTGGGTGGAATCATGCATGGAACCCCCACCCGCGCCCCAGCCGCCCCCGCCGCACCTTGGCCATGGCCACCGGCGGCGCGTTCTCCGCGCGCATGTCCGCCAGCGCCGCCTCCAGCGCGGCGGCCGCGTCGGTCCAGCTGAAGCCGTCGTCCACCTCCACCTCCAGGTAGCTGGTGGTGGCCTCTGGGTGGGGTGGGGAGGGGAGGGGGGTTGTGAACACCATCCCAAGCTAAATCCAAGCGGTGGGGGTGGGGTTGTGAATACCATCCCAAGCTAACCCAAGCTAAACTAGACAGGGGACAAGCAATTGGGGGTTCCATGCATGCTTAATGGGGGCGTGTGTGTGCGTGTAGGGGGAGAAATGCGATGGGGTGGGTGGTTGTCGTGACCACAAGCAGGCCACGCGCGCGCGCACATGGCTGGGCGTGCTGGTGGAGCCCCCGCTGCTGCACACCAGACCAGACCGCCACCACCACCACTGTCACGACAACGGCACAGCACTCACGCGTGGCGGCGTCGGTGTGGATGACCTCCTCCTCCGTGACCGTGACCTGGCCCGCGCCCAGCTGCAGCATGCCCTCCTCGTACGTGCCCGCCGTGCGCGCCTGCAGGAGCGTGGGCGGGGGTGGGCGGGTGGCGTGTGTGGGTGGCGTGTGTGGGTGGCGTGTGTGGGTGGCGTGTGTGGGTGGCGTGTGTGGGTGGCGTGTGTGGAGGGTTGCATTCAAGATAAGTTGCGGCCCAGACAATCTCTGGGGGCGTCATTCGTGATCACGCTCATGAAGAGATGGTGTGATGTGATGTGGAACGGAGGGGAGGGGACGGGATGCTTGTCGCACACTCCCCCGCCCTTCAAGCCTAGGCATCCCGCGCTACGCCAGCCCACCACACCGCGCCCAGCCCGCCCTCCTCATGCTCCTGCGATGCCGTGCCGCACACGCACACATACACGCGCACACGCACGCACACGCGCACCTGCTTGATGAGCGACTCCATGACGTTGTTGAAGTAGGTGAACAGCAGGTCCTGGTGCAGCAGCTGCGTGGCGTGTGCGTGGCGGAGCGGGGGCGGGGGGGGGGTGCAAGGATGTTTGGAAAAGCGGTACAGGTGGGAGGGGGGAGAAGAGAAGGGGCAGGTCAGCAGGTGGAAAGCGCGGTGAGGAGGGAGCGGCCTGGTTCGGCGCAGGGTACGCAGCAGCAGCTGTGAAGCCAAGCGGCCCAGAAGCGACCTCCCCAGGCTGCCCCCACCCTCCTCCCGGTGCGTGCCTCAGCCCTCACCGGCAGCCCCAGCAGCCTGTTTAGGAACTTGGGCACGTCCACGGGGTTGCCGGTCTTCTTGGCGCGCATGCCGTCCGAGCCGGCCACCGCCCAGTAGCCCCTGAGCGGCGGGGAGCGGGGAGCGGGGCAGGAACGGGGCGGGAGCAGACGTGTGGCGGGGCTGGAAACAAAAACGCGTGAGGCGCGGTGAACACACGGAGCAGGTGGCGCGGATGACAAAGCGGATACCTGGGACGTCAACAATGCCGTACCCTCCCCATTCCGCTGCTCACCGCTACCTGCTACCCGCTACCCTGCTACCCTGCAACACGCTCTCCCCCTCTCCCCGCTCCCTCACGCTCCCGGGCCCCCTCCCGCCTCCCGCCCCTCACCCCTTGTCCTCCAGCAGCCCCATGGTCTTGAGCGCGGACCGCATCACGCCCATGAAAGCGTCCCGCGCCGCCAGCGTGCCTGCGGGGCGAGGGTTGGTGAGGAGCGAGGTGGCGGCGGCGGTTGAGAGCGGCTGAGAGTGGTGGCGGTGGTGGTGGTGCGTGCGCAGGCGCACACGGCAACAACACTGCCCACGCGCCCGGTCAGCAGAGGGCGCGTTACAAGACACGCCCGGCCGGCGCGGCGGCGGCAAGACACGGCAAGACACGGCACGCGGCGCGCGCACCTGGCACAGCCGCGGTGGGCGGCGCACGCGGCGGCAGCAGGTCGGCGGGCAGGTGCGGCACGGCGGCGCCGGCCACGTCGTGGAAGCCGGCGGCCACGCAGGACAGCAGCCGCGTCACCGCCTGGTGCCCGTACCTGGGGGCATGGTGTGCGGCGCGGTTAGGGGTGGGTGGGGGGTTTAGAATACCATCCCTAGCTAAACCAGACAAACCCAATACATCAGGGCAAGCCCACATACGGTACTCGTGGTAAAATAAAGGTGCGTGCGGTGCTGGTATGACGCGCCTAAAGCCCATAACCCGTCCGTCCGTCCCTCCCCCGCCCCTGCGCACGCCCGCCCCTGCGCGCCGCGCGCGCTCACTTGTTGTCCACGTCGAAGGGCTTGAGGTCGGCCGAGGCGCCCAGCGCGCGCCGGTCGCCGCGCAGCAGCGCGCCAAGGCTGGTCAGGCGCTTGGCCACCGCGCCCGCGAACCTGCGTGCATGTGTGTGCATGTGTGTGCATGTGTGTGCATGTGTGAGTGGGCGTGTGTGGGTGGGTGCGTTCGTGCACGTGCGGCGTGACGCGAGGCGCGGCGCGTGGTCGGAGGCGAGGGCGAGCAGGCGTGTAGCTGCCCAGGCTCCCCCGCACCACACACCTTCCAGCAACCGCCTCCTCCTCCCAACCTCGTCCCCCTCCCCCACCATCCTGCTCCCCCTCCTCCTCCTGCTCACCGGTACTCGCCGCCGCACTTGGTGACCAGCAGGCAGTAGATGGGCGCACTGGACTGGTTGGAGCGGTGCGAGCGGCCGAACTGCGAAGGGGCCAGGACACGGAGGGGGCGCCCAGGGCACGAGGCGGTCGCGCGGGTCGGGGGTTGGGTCAATGCGGCCAAAGCGGTGTTTGGGACGTGGCGTCGTGTGAATGTGGGGGCAGTGCAAACTGTGCGGGTGTGTGTAGCGAGGCGCAGGACTGGCTGCCGGGGAAGCTGCGCGGGACGCCCATGCCACCGCCACCGCCACCCGCCCTCGTTCGCTGCACCGCAAGCATGCCCCAAGCAGCCCAAAGACACACACTGACACACACTGACACACACGCGCACACACGCACAAGCCCCCCGCCCCGCACCTGCTGGATGGCCTTGTCGGCGGACCAGGGCAGCTCCAGTGTGATGTGGAAGCGGCGCAGCTGGTTGGCCACACTGCGGCGGTGAGGAGGGCGGGGGTGGTGGTGGTGCAGTGTGATGCTGGTTAAAGAGTGATGGGCCTGGCAAGACACGGCACAAACACAGTCTGGAGAACGGCGTCATCCGAGCCCACTGCCGCCAGCATTAAGACATGCTGCCCCGCTGCCCCCAGCCTCAAGACACGCTGCCCGCCCGCCCGGGCTGCCGGCGGCGGCTCCCCCCGTACCGGCGGTCGGCCTGCAGGCTGATGCCAGTGGAGGCGGCGTCGCTGATGATGGCCACCTTCTTGCGGCCGCTCATGAAGTCGTCCTTCTCCGCCATGTTGACCATCTTCTGCGTCTCGTCCTCGCGGCGTTGCTGGCGTTGGTGGTGTGGTGTGGGGTGGGGGGCATTCATTCCGATTGGCGGGGTAGGGGTGGGGCCCGAGAGCAGTGGCGGAGCGGTCCAGGGGTCCGGGGCGTGGCGCGGTCCGGGGTGTGGCGCGGTGAGGGCACCATGCCCGCGAATGAAGGCGTGTGGGGGGCTGCCAGGCAAGCTGACGCAGAGTGGGGACCCTGGACGGGGACGCGGCGCCAAGCCTCCCCTCCCCTCCCTCCCCACCAAACATAGGATACCGTATCGCCCTCACCTTGGCCACCACCTTGCCGGTCGCCTCGTTGCGCACCAGCAGCGTCTTGCGCCCCGTCATCTCCGCCACCGCCCCCTCGCCGCCCATCAGCTCCGTCAGCTGGTCCAGCGGGTTGCAAGGCAGCTGGGGGGGGGGAGGGGGTGCGGAGGGAGAGGGAGGGAGAGGAGGGAGGGTGTTAGGGACGCGCCACGGGCATGACGCCCATCCACCAGCGGTACTTAAAACACGCTGTGTGGTAGCCCCAGCTGTCTCCCTCACACCGTCATTACCCTACCGGCTACCGCCCCGCCCCCTACCTCCTGCGCGTCCAGCAGCCGCAGCAGCATTTCCCGGCACTTGCGCAGCTCCACCGGCAGGCTGGCCGGGTCGAAGTCCCGCCCCGCGCCCCGGCCGCGCGCGGCGCCGCTGCCGCTGCGCCGCGCCGCCGCGCCGCCGGTGCGGTCCGCTGCCTGCTCCAGCTCGGCGTCGTCCATCAGCAGGTCGTCCTCGTCCTCCTCCGCCGCCTCCTCCACCGCCTCCTCGGCGGCCTCGTCCTCGTCCTCGCCTGCGGGGCCCGCGCCGCCGTAGGCGCCAAACATCCTGCGGGGCCGCGGGGTGGTGGTGCATTCGTGATCAATGGTGAAGAGATGGTGTTGGCAGGGCGTTGCGGCAGAGCGGTCAGGGGACACACAGGGCCAGGGCCACAGCAGCGAGTCGCGACACTCAGGACCTTCCCCCGCGGCGCAGCACCAGGACACCCCGGGGAACACCACTCACTCGATGGCGAAGTCCTCGTCATCGTCGTCATCGTCCTCCTCCGCGCTCGACTCGTCCGAGCCGCCCGCCGCCGCGCCGCCGCCGCGCCCGCCACGCCCACCGCGGCCCCGCCCGCGCCCGCGGCCCCGCCCGCCGCGCGCGCCCCTGCTGCCGCCGCCGCCGCCGCCCGCCGCCGCCGGGCCGCGCTCCTTCCAGCTACTGGGCAGCTCCATGAGCGGCCGGCTCTTGACGGCGTGCTTGTAGGCGGCGGGGTTGGCCGCGCGCGGCGCGACGCGGTTGGAGGGGCCCGCCCCGCTGCGAGCGCACAGGTTGGACGACAGAACAGGCTCAGTTTGCGGAGTTGTGCATGACAGACAAACTTGGGGGACGCGCGGAAGTGCGCTGCCACAGGCGGCATTCCGGCGCGGTGCGCTGCAATGGGCTTGCCCAAGCGGCGTAACAACATCCGAGTGCGCCCCCGCTGACGGGACATCTCGCGGCGCACACCAACAACCCTCATCGCCCCTGCCTGCCCGCCCACACACTCACTCCTCGTCCATGTCGTCATCGTCGTCATCCGAATCCGCCTCCTCCTCCTCGCCCACCAGCCCCTGCTCCGCGTCGCTGCCCTCCTCCACCTCGGCGTAGTTGACCGCCCGCGTGGCCCGACCCGACCGCGTGCTGCGCACCGGCCGCCCAGACGACGTGGCGGCCGCGCCGCCGCCGCTGCTGCCGCGCGCGCGGCCGCCGCCGGCGGAGGCGCCCGCGGCGCCGGCTGCGGCACCGCCGCCGCTGCCGCGGCTGAGGTCGGCCACGGCGCGCTCGGCGGAGGCGGCGGCCGCCTCGGCGTCGCGCAGCTTCGTGCGCGCGGTGCGAAGGGACATCCGGACCTGCAGGGCGGGGTGGGGTGGCGGTTGCAACACTAAGAAGTTAAAGAATTCGCAAGGCCGGGAACGGGGGGGGGGGGGGTTGTAAAGATGGTATATAGAAGCGTAGTGGCGTAGAGGGGGTGGCGGAGGCACGGCGTCCGGTAAGGGGCGGGCGCTTGCCACGAGTATGTCGGGTGCGCGCGCGATTGCCTGCCACCTGCGGCTTCAATTGCGGCCCCCACGTCCAGCAGTTGCGGGCGAACGCGGGCGATTGCGGTGTTCGGCGCGGCTGCCCTCACCTTGAACAGCCGGGCCATGATGGCCGCCGCGTCCTCCACGACGCCGTTGGCGTCGGCCGGCTGCGCAGTCGCGTCCATCGCGACAGCGGCGTCCACGGCCGCCGCGTCCTCCTCCGCCTGCTCCGCTTCCGCCGCCGCCTGCTGGTCCTCCAGCTCCTGCAACCGGCTGCGGCCGCGCTTGCGCCCCGCGGCGCCGCCGGCAGCGGGCGGTGCGGCGGCTGCGGCGGCCGTGCGCGCCGATCGCCGCGTGGAGCGCGACGGCACCACAGCGGCTGCGTGCAAGCAATGCGTGAGCTCGGCGTTAGCAAAACATTCCCTCCGCAAATTCAGAACAACCAGGCGACCAAGCGTAACACTTGGAGGCTCTTTGACATTCGTCTTAACACCCCAGGCGGTCGCTCAGCTATGCAACGCCCGGCGCTCACCCTCAAAGTCCTCATCCTCGTCATCGGCGGCGCTCTCCTCCGCCGCACCGTTGCCCGCCTTGCCCTCCTCCTCTTCAGGCTCCTCCGTCAGGTCCTCATCGTCGCCGTCCGCCTCCTCGTCCTCGACCACCGCACGGCGGCGCCGCCGGCCGCCCGCCGCCGCCGCGCCGCCGGCCGCGGTCTTGGCGCGCTTGGCTGAACGCAGGTCCCCGGCCGCCGCCGCCGCCTCACCGCCCGCACCACCCGCTGCGTCCGCGTCCGCATCCTCCAGGTCCTCGAGCCCCGCTGCTGCCGCTGCCGCGGCGGCGGCCGCCGCGGCAGCCTCCTCCGGGCTGGTGGGCGCCGAAGTGGACTTGCGCTTCAGGTGGCGGTGCGCGCCGCCGGCCGCCGCCCCCGCGGCGTCGGCCTCGGCGTCCTCCACCACCAGCTCCGCGTCGCCCTCGGCGCCGCTGCTGTTGCCGCCAGCCGCGGAAGGCGCCGCGCGAAGCCTGGTGGGCGCCTTCGGCGGCAGCCCCGCCTTGCCCGCCGCCGCCGCCGCCCGGCGCCCGCGTGTGGTCTGCTTGAGGGGGCTGGCCACCTCGGGCTGCTCCGGCAGCGCCCCCTGGGAGCGACGCGAGGAGCCCGACGTCGCGGCCACCGCCACCACCCCGCTGCCGCCCGCGCTGGCGCTGCCCCCCGCGCTGGCGCTGCGGGCGCGCCGCGCCGCGGGCGCGGGCGCGGCGGTGCCGTAGGCGCCCGTGCCGCCGCCGCCGGCGGGGCTGGCGCGGGCGCTGGCGGCGGCGGCCTCCGCCTCCTGCGCCTCCAGGCGAGCCACCTCGGCGCAAGTCGACTCCAGGAACGCCTTGGCAGTGCCCTGTGCGCGAGGCGAGGGGGGGCGAGGCAAGGCAAGGCATGCGTCACCTCCATTCGCCAGCGCATGGTGCGTTCAAAAGACATGGCATGCCGGACCAAAAGGACCCCGGTGCCCAGCCCTAGCCCCAGCCCTGCCCGGCGCCGCGCGCTCACCAGCGCCGCCTCCAGCTGCTGCCGCCGCTGCGCCCGCTTGCGCGCCTCCTCCGCCGCCCGCTCCGCCGCCTCCTCCCGCTCCATGGCCGCGTACTCGCGGTCCAGCTCCGCGTCGCGCGCCGCCTTGGCCGGGTCGCGCGGCCGCGGCAGGGCGGCGGCGGCGGCGAAGCCGCCGCCGTAGCCGCTGCCGGCGGCGCCGGCGGCCGCGCCGCCGTTGCTGCCGCCGTTGGCGGCTGCTGCTACTGCGGCTGCTACTGCTGCTGCTGCCGCGGCCTCCTCCAGGTCGTCGGCCAGGTCGATCATGTCGCCCATCATGATGGCGCGCAGCCGCTTCTCCTGCGGGGGCCAGGTGGGTGCGTATGATCGTGTGGGCAGAAGTCCATGCACTCTTTGCGAAATCACAAGAAGGGCGGAATTAGGGCGCCCAGCGCCATATGGGATTCCACGCATGGCCGCCAGCAGGCAGGAGCGGGCAGGTGAGCCCAGCAGGAGGCTTCAACGCCACAAGGTGTGCGCCTCCCCGCCCCCCCTCCCGGACACGGACACACACGCACCTCCAGGATCTGGTCGATGGACTTCTCGCCCTCCACCTGCACCTCGTCGTCGCTGTTGTCGGCGCCGGCACCGCCCGCCGCAGGAGCCGCCGCCGCAGCGGGTGCGGCGGCAGCGGGAGCGGCGGCGGCGCTGGAGGGCCCGGCGGCGCCCGGGGCGGGCAGCGGGAACGGCACAGTCCGCTCCGTCGGCTGCGAGGTGCGCGTGGGTACACACACACGGCCCAGGTCATCGATGCGACAGCGCGGGCGTGCTGGGACCGTGCGTGCCGGCTCACCGTCCCCACAGCCGGGGCACTGGAAACATCGTGTCATTCAAACCGTCACAGCTAGCCCCCCAACGCACACCACGTTCGCCACTCACCGACTCCACCAGCTCCACAAAGTCGTCGTCGTCGCTGTCCAGCACCATGACCACCTTCTTGGCGCTGCCGCCGCCGCCACCCGCGGCCGCCGACCCGCCGGCGCCGCGGCCCGGCTCCGCCTTCACCTCCTGCAGCTGCACGCCCATGGAGGCGATGGCGGTGCGCCGGGTGGTGTAGGCGCCCACGGTGCCGGCGTCAGCCGCCGCCGCGGCGCCAGCGGCGCCGGCGGCGCTGCCGCCGGCTGCGCCGGCGTCCTGCTGGCGGGCGGCGGCGCGCGCCTCCTGCGCGGCCTGGCGCTTGGCCAGCTTGATGCGCTCCTCGGCCTCGTCGGCGGCGCTGGGCAGCTTCTGCCAGGCCTTGCAGGCGCGGTAGATCTGGGGGACGGGGCGGGGCGGTGGCAGGGCGGCGGTACAGGGCGGCGGTACAGGACGGTTGGGGCAGGTCCCCAGGCAATGGCAATGGCGCTGTATCCCCACAGCGTGCACAACCAAACCGGCCCCGCCCTGCTAGCGCGTGCGCGCCCCTCACTCCGCCGCCATGCCTCTTACGTGCATCTGCAGCCGGCGGCGGGCGCGCGGCGGCACCAGCACGTCCACGTCGGCGCCGCGGAAGTTGAACAGCCACTGGGAGATGAAGCTCTGCGGCGGGCGGAGTGGGTGGGGACAGGGTTCCGCTGACGTTTATCCATTATGGGGCTTCAGCTATGCAGGGTTTGGTTGTCATCAGGGGTATGGTACAGCCCCGCTCCAGCCGCATGCACGCCACGGCGCATGCGCCCCTTCCCATCACAATACCAACCAAACCCCGCGTCATGCACGGCTACCCCCCACCCCCACCCCACAAATGTCCCCCCGCAAATGTCCCCACCGCCCCCTCTCACGTGCAGCACCATCTTGGGCGCCGACACGAAGTCGTCCATCTCCTCGCCCTCGCCGTCCTTGGCCGCCAGCTCGCGCGCGTTGGCCAGGTTGGCCTCGCCCGTGGACTGCAGCCCCACCACCACGCACATGCCCTCCCGCAGCGCCTCGTCAGCCAGCTCCGCGCAGCGCCGGACCTGCGCGCGGCGGACCGAGGGGGTTGGGGAGTGGTTGTGAACGTCAGCCTGAGCTGGAAGTTTGTGGTGGCCGGCAGGCACTGCACGCCCTGCGCCCGCGCTGGGCTGGCTGGCAACCCATTTCCAAGCACCCCACCACCCACGCGACCCCGCCGCCACCCAGCCAGGCCGCCCGGACGCCGCCACCCCGCCACCCCCACGACCCCGCCCCGGCCGCACGCACCTTGCTGGCCATGAGCATCTGGCGGTAAAAGCGCTGGTGCGCGCTCCAGAACAGGCCGGCGCGCATCTCGCGGCCGTTGGAGCTCTTGGGCAGCGCCGTCATGACGTTGAACACCAGCGCCCACAGCGCGGCGGAGCGGTCGTACATGACCCTAAGGATGGGGGGTTCCATGCATGATTAATTCAAGACGAGATTGTGGGGGGTTGTGAACACCAGCCCAATCAAAACTAAGCTACACTCGACAAGTGACAGGCAAATGCAATAGCAGCAGGGGGTAGAAGCCCCGACAGCAAAACCATAGGAAACCCCGATTCAACCCGGGTCGTACAGGGATTGCAAGCTGCGATAAGCAGCAGGCAAGGCAGCTCTGCTCAAAACACGGCCTCACTTGAAGATGGGGTCGATGTCCAGCGTCTCCATGCGGAACTCGGCACCGCTGTAGGACAGCGTGCGGCTGACGTAGGTGCCGGTGGCCTTGAGGCCCATGCAGAACATCTCCAGCGCGCCCAGCCCCGAGCTGCGGGGTTGCGGAGATGGAGTGAGGAGTGGGGGAGGGAAAGTGGGTAGGAGTGGGCAGCATGGGAGGGGTTCATGGGAGGGGTGCAACAGGCGGACGTGGAGGTCGGACTGTCGCAATGCAATACACACGCCACGCACGCCACGCCAGCGGCCCCCGGTCAGCCTCCAGCCCCCAGCCACCCCAGCCCCCTCCCCCCAACCCCATCGCCCGGCGCGCCACGCACCGCTTGAGCACGTCGATCATGTTGCCGATGTGGCGGTAGCCGAAGGAGCCCAGCCGGCTCATGTAGCGCAGGTTGTCGGGCTCGGAGGCGCCCGTGGCGCTGCTGTACAGCACGCGCGCGTTGGGCAGCTGGTCCTGCAGCGCCTCCACCGCCAGGCCGGTGCGGGTGGAGGCTGCGGGGGCGGGGGGCGGGGTGGGGCGGGGGGCGGGGTGGGGGGGGGGGGTCAGGGAGGGTGGCTGCGCGTGCGGACGATGTATATGGTAGTAACGGTGATAAAAGAGAGGAGCGGTGTCGGCATCGGCGTCGGGGACCCCGGTGTCCCCCTATCCCCCTCCCCCTCCCATGTGTTTGCAATCCCCATTGCCACCCCCTCCCCAGCCGCCCGCCGCACTCACACATGGCCAGGTCCAGCAGGTTCTTGGCCTTGTGGCTGCACAGGGGGTGCGGGGTTGGGATAGGGGTTGTGAACACCAGCCCAAGCTGGCCAAACCTAACTGGGGGCACGCGAGGCATTTCAGCTGGGCGTGCACGACAGGGACGAGGTAAGGCCAAACTGGCAACATGCCCACCCCCAATAACCACCACTACCACCACCCCTACCGCCACCGCACCACTGCCACGCCCGCGCCCCGCCCGCGCCCCCGGTCCTACACCCCTCAAGCACCCGCCGGGCAGCTAGCCAACCCCGCCCCCCATGCATTGCATTTGTCTGTCCCTCGTCCGGTTTAGCTTGGTATAGATTGGGCTGGTGTTCACAACCCCCCCCCCCCTCGAGCACCCGCCGCCCGCCCGCCTGCTGCTCACCACTCGTCCAGCACAATGAGGCAGTCGCCGCGGCCGTCCGGGCCGCCCAGCCACTGCACCACCTGGTGCAGCCGCGTGCCGGGGCCGAACAGGTAGCGCGCCTGGGGGGGGGGAGCCGGGGGGTGCGGGGTGCGGGGTATGAGCGTGGGGTTCCATGCATGGTTGGTGGCAACCGTTGGTGGCAACCGTATTGTGGGCTGTGAATCGGTGTGCACCTAGCGAGAGGCAGGGTGGGTGGGGTAGCTGCCCCCGCCTCACCTCGGCGCGCTTGGCCTCGATGGCGGCTGCGGTGCATGGAGGCGGGGGGTGGGTGGGGGGAGGAGTGCGGCGGAGCTCAGGCGCCGACACGTCAGCACGCGTGTCCGCAGGCGCATGCAACTGCAGAGCAAAGCTCCCAGCCCGACGTGCAACCCACATGGCTGCAAACAGCAGCCACGCCCCCAAGCCCCCACTTTCAATCTCTTTCTGAGACACACATACGCCCACACATCTCCTCATGTGGTAGGCATCCGTAACTCTGGTGACCTTTGTTCCGCTCTCTTAACATACACACACGCCAGACTCATCCTCATCCTCACCCTCCGCCAGTTGGTCGCCCTCCTCGTTGTGAACCAGCGCCGCCAGCCCCCGCCGCCCGCGGCCCCGGCCCCGGCCGCGGCCGCGGCCGCCCTCGCCCGGCGCACGCGGCGGTGCCTGCAGGTCCGGCGCGTCCGGGCGGTACAGCATGTGTAAGGGGAACACGGATTGAACACGCCATCCCAGGCAACCCACATGCGCTCGATCCCCTGCCACTGCCTCCGGCACCTGGGTCCCGCTGCGCCCTCTCATCCTTGCAGTCCCACCCTCGACCATACACGCACCCCACCACACACGCACATACACACCACCCCCATGTGGGCTTCGTTCCCTTCCTTTTCTCAACCCCACCCCCGCCCACACGACCCCCACACGACCCCCACACAGCCCCGCCCCCACCTTGTAGGTGCCGCGCGACACCAGCAGCGAGTAGGTGATGAACAGCACGGTGCCGTTGGGGTAGGAGCGCGTCAGCGGGCCCGCGGGCACGTTGTCCTTTTTCTGTGGGCGCGAGCGCGGCCAGAGAGCAGGGGTGTGAGCAGTCGGGGCGGCGGCAGAGGTCGGGCGCTGGCGCTCCTGCAGGAATGGCTCGGCAGGCATGATGGCCCTGTCCCGAAGCCGCGCACTCCGCAACACGCGGCCCGTGTCCCCGGCCCCCTCTCAAACCACCGTTCTCAAGGACGGCTAGCCCCCGTGCCTGGACGCCGTCTGCTGGTATTCGCTTTAGCTTGAGCCGGTAACCACCATGGTAAACCTCCCCCTCTCCTCCGGCCCCCCTCTCCCCCTCTGCTCCGACTAACCGGCGGGTTGAGCGGGATGTGGTCGGCGCCCAGGTCCTCCAGGTCGCGGCGCGCGTCGTAGCGCAGGTCGTTGGAGGTGGACACCCACAGCACCTTCCGCCCGCCGGTGGCCCAGAACTCCTTGATCACCGCCGCGATCTGGCGCCCCTTGCCCACGCCCGCGCCGTCGCCCAGGAAGAAGCCCGCGCGCGCGCCTGGGGTGGGTTGCGGGTGGTGGGTGATGGTGGGTGGTGGTGGGGGTTGGGGATGTGAGATGGCGGTTTGCGCAAATGGGTGGGGGAGCAGGTGGTGCCCACTTGGTTGCGCTGCAATGGTGATGGGGGTGCGCGGTTGACAGGGGTGCGCGGCATCCGCACCGAGCAGTCCCAGTGCCGCGTGCCCAGGCGAGCCTAGCTCAACCGGCCAAACAGGCACTCGCCCGCTGCATTTAGATCCCAAGCCCCCCACCCACGCCCACCTCCCCACCTTCGCCAACCCCCCCCCCCCCAACCCACATCGCCCCGCCGGCCCCTGCCCCCTCCCCCACCCCCACCTCCTCCACCCACCCACCCTCCCCTGCAGCCCCCTCCCCCTCCCTCGCCTTCCCCCTCCCCACCGTCCGGCAGCCGCTGGTTAAAGCGCTGGAAGGCGTACAGCACCGTCTCCAGCTGCGCATTGGACACCTGGCCGCTGGCCACATTGTCCTGCGGGGCGGCGGGGCGGCGAGCGGGCGAGAGGGAGAGAGGGCGCGGACACACACATGAGGCGGCGAGGGGTAGCGCCGGCGGAACGTGAAGGATGCGGGGCCGGGCGGGATGGGCGGATGGCGGCCGGGGTGTCTGAGGTGAGCGCCTGATGAAGTCGGGTCCAGGTTGGACCTGCCTCCACGTGGGTCCCCACAGCTACTCCGCACCCTTGCCCTTCCGCCTCTGCCCCATCCACCTGCATCCTGCTTCCCTTGTACTGCCTGCCCTCCGCTCCACTCCAGCTGCCCACCCACCCCTCTGCTGCCCCCGCCCCCCCCTCCGCCCCCCTCCGCCTGCCGGCATCCCGTGCCCGTCCGCCCGCTTTCCCTTCCACCTGCCCACCCTCCCCCGCTGCTGCCTGCCCTCCAAATCCCCCTCCCCACGTGTCCTGCCCTGCACACCTGCAGGTGGTGCTTGTAGGTGATGTCGGGCGGCGTCACGGACGCCAGCGAGGCCGTCTCCACGATCGGGTCGGGGTGGGGCAGGCCCTCCTGCACCTTGGCGGGCCTGTCGCGTTTGGGCGGGTTATGGTTGAGGTTGCACTTCCCGGTTGCCGTCCCATAGCAAAGTGCGTTGGGGGGATCAAGGTGCTGCGCGGGTGCTGACGCTGCCAGGCCCGCTGCTCCTGAGGCAGTCGAGAACTCCACGGTTACGCGTGTCGCCGCTTAGCTCGCTGGAGCCAACATCCTCCTCCAACTGCCCGAGACAGCGGCAAACCGATGTAACAGTACCAGACTATTGTTTAGAAAGTGCCCGCGGGCGCAGAGCGCGTGCACTAGGTCATGTGACCGTTCATCTTGCCCTGCGCGCACCTGTAGAGGTTGTAGATGGTTTCCTGGTCCTGCTCGAAAAGGAAAAGCGCAAACAAAGTCGTCAGGTCGCCGGGTCGTGTCCAGGCTCTCAAGCATCGTTCAAGTTTTCAAGAATTTCCCGCAGCGCAAGCCCGGCGCGAAGATTTCTTACCCCAGTCTCGTCCTCATTTTGAGCTGCGTGTGCTGCGTCGTCTGCCTCTGCACGCTGCTGCTCCAGCTGCTGTGCGTCCCGCCTGCGCGCCTCTTGCTCTGCTGCCGAGGGCCCCGGTTGGCGGTAAGCCGGCAGGTTCAGGTTCACGCCCGGCACAGCAGCCCCCGCGGCACCTCCAGGAGGAATTCCGGCTCCTGCTGCGGGCGGAGGCTGGTTGGGAACGAGCGTGCCCTCGCGAAAACGACGATTCGCCTCGTTCTGTGCCATACGCTTCGCCGCGCTCTTGGAGAACCGTGACTCATAATCTCTCCTGAGCGCATGGAAAGCTTGGTAGCCCCCCGGCAAGCTGTAAATAGCGTAGTCGAGCCCCATCCTCTGTGTTGGTTTGGTTTGGGGCTCTAGCGTGGGTTTCGTCGGGCCATGGAGGGAAGGATTGAATATGGAACACGGAACTGGGTAGTGTACAAACAAGACTGCAAGAGGCGTCGCGCGGCAAGCATGCAGTGCTGCGCTCGGCGATCCGGGCACAGCACGTCTGCCAATCCCGCGCCGGGGCAACGCTCGCCGGCAGGCCCGCGCAGGCCCCGGCAGGCCCGACACTCTTGCATCCTTTCCACGACTATTATCAACCGTCCGTATTGTTGGTCGCCCCTCCAGTCCATCGCGCCGCCTCATACATCCCCAAACCCGCACCTCATGAAATCGACCAGCCGGACCGCGCGACATGCACCCACGAGCGGGGCTCACTCGCCCCGTCCGATGCAACCGCGCACCGCAACGACCTGCGCCGCCCCCACCGTCAATGCAGCACAAAAACAAAATCACCGCGCTACCTCCTCATTCCACTTCCCCCTCAGGCAGCGCGAGCGTTCTCCCCACCGTCCAGCCCGCGCCCTGGCACTCGACCAGCCACAGCCCCTGCCCGCCCTCGCCGCCGCCGCCCTCCTGCTTCTTCCCGCCGCCCCGCTGCTTCCCCTCGCTCTCCGCCGCCGCCGCGGGCGCCTGCGCCTGTTCCGCCGCAGGCGCCTGCTGCTGCGGCCCCGCCGCCGGCCCCGCAGGCGCCTGCCGCGTCAGCGTGAACTTGACGCCGGGCAGCAGCTGCTCCGCCACCACCATGGCGGTGCGGGTGTGCAGGCTGGGCTCGGCGCACAGTATGCGCGACACGCCGCCGCCCAGCGCCATCCAGATGATCAGCTGGTCCTGCATCCTGTAGGTCCAGGGAGGTGGCGCCGCAACAACACACGTCAGACACGCCGGGGCCTTCTGGGGCCATGGGGCCTTCTGGGGCCATGGGGCCTTCTGGGGCCGCTTTTCGGCTGACTGACTTCTGACCCCAAAATGTGCTAGGGGTCACCAGAGGACGCCACGTCACCAGATGCACACACAGGCTTCGTGCCGGCGGGTCGTGGGTTGTACGGGCGCGTGAGTGCATGTAGGGACCAACTAATGTCAACCTAAGGGGTGGTGCGCAAGGCCCCAGACGTCCTCCCGCTCCCATACCCACACCCACATACACCCCCCACACACATCGACAATCTCATATCGCCGCGACCCACCACTGGTCGACGCAGGTTCCCGCTTCCAGCGCCTCCGCCAGCTCCGCCGCCGCGCGCTCGCCCACCTCCTCCGCCGGCACGCCCCGCTCGCCCTTGGCGCTGGCGCCTGTGGGAGTACCGCCCCGTGCGCGTGGGTGTCAGCGGGGGGGTGCAAAGATGGTACATAGAAGTGGGGCATGCGGGGTGTGCTGGCGAGGCCAGTCGTACCGCATGGACATACACCCGGTGCATGCTGTGATTGCTGTCGTATGATAAGGCCAGGCAAGAACGTGTGCATGCGGCATGCCAAACAAGAAGCTCGCCAAGCCCGCAGGAGCGCAAGGCCAGCGCGCGCCGCGCCGCCCCTACCCCCGCACCGCACGCTGCCCACCTAGCCGGCAGCCGGTGTCTGTGTCGGCGTACACCAGCACGCCGCAGCCGTCGCCTGTGGGTGGCGGTGGTGAGCCAGGTTGTGAGGCCGGGTGCAAAGCGGCATGGGAACTTCACCCTGCAAGCGCACGAAGCGAGCGGCAGCACCACCACCATGCCTGCATGCTCCGTCCAGGCGCACCGAATGCGGTCTCCGGCGTCTCAACCGTCGCCTCCACCAGGATGGGCGGCGGGCCGCCGGCGCCGTTGGGCAGCTTGCGCAGTGTCCGCCGCAGCGCCGCCTCGGCGGCGGCCGCCAGGCGGCTGGCGACGTTGGTGGGCACCCGGCCCGCGCTGAAGGCCTTCACAGTCACCTGCGTCGCGGGGTGGGGGGGGAGAGCAACGGGCGCTTGTTAGCATGCCCGGCTTGCTGACGCGGCGCCCATAGCGCGGCGCACCGACACACCCATGGGTTGCAAGTACGGTAGTCTCCACAAGGCAAGGTGGTGTGGTATGGGGCGGCCGCACCTGCGTGATGTTGCCGCGGCGGGAGAGGTCGATGGGCGGCAGCGGCACGCCGGGGGGCAGCGTGGGCACAGTCGCCGTCACCACGCCGCCGCCTCGCGGGTAGAAGCCGCGCCGGACCTGGGCAACACGGCAGAGGTCGTGGGGATGGCGGGGCGTTCGAGGCGGGGGAGAGGTCGTCGTGGGATGGGCCGGGGCTTAGGAGGCGGGGTTAGCGCACAGCATCCGTCCCGCAGTGCGCTGTGTGCGCTGTTGCGTGCGCCTGTGCCAGTCGGCGCCGAGGCGGCGCAGGCCCGGTACACCGCAGGCTGCCGGACCCACCGCGAGGCCCACCACCGCGCCACCGTCAGCAGCCGAGCATCACAGCCGCCCCATTCCCGTGGCCCTGCACCGCTTGGCTGACCCACCCCCGCCGACCAGCTGGCGCCCTGTCCCTCCTTGCCTTCCTGGCCGTCACCCCCTTGGGCTGGAACTTGCACCCCCCGGGTTGCCGTCGCCACTCACCGCCCCCGCTCCCGGGTGCCCCCTTATGCGTGAGGGGCGTCCGGGCTGGCAGTGTTGTGGGGAGCCGTACGCGGCCCGCACGCTGCCTGCCGCATCCCTTGCCACTAACCGCCCCCATGCCGGCAGCGCCTACCTCTTAACCCGTTCTGACGCCCCCACCTTTCTCTTTTGCCACCCAGGCTCGTGCGTGATATACTTTGTGCTGTCCATACCCTTTACCTTCTGCCGATGCGCCTCGGCCCTTTCACTGTGCCCCGCCCTTTCGAACCTCGCCTTTCCCCTTAACCGCATGTCGCTCTTCTGGCCCGGCGCTTGCTGCCTGGCGCCGGGGTCATCTTCCTGGTCGCCAGGTAAGTCGTGTGTTTTGCATTTGCATGTTCGCGTGTCTGTTTCTGCTGTGCGCGAGCCGAGCCTGGGTGGCATTTCGTCGACGGCGCGCCGACCTCGCCCCGTCTACGCCCTCCACCCCGAAACGAAAGAGTACACCGTTACCCTGTATTGCCGCAAACTGCATTGCCTGCTCCTTGTCTAGTTCAGCTTGGTTTAGCTTGGGATGGTATTCACAACCCCCCCCCTCTGGTACCACCAACACCCACACCACCACAACCAACACCCTCCCCCCTCAACCTCTCCCCCCTCACCGTCTCCACGCGCAGCCCCTCCATCAGCGGGCCGTACAGCCGGCCCAGCAGCGGCGCCAGCACCTCCTGCAAGTAGCCGCCGGGCGGCGCCAGGTCGGCGTCCGTGCCGCCGCGCAGCTCCAGGCGCGTCGTGGCGGGGCCGGGCCGCCTGGGGGCCGGGGGGTGGCGTGTGGTTGATATGCAGCAGCGTTGGACAGCAGCAGCAGCAGTAGCGGAAGCGGAGAGGCGGCGGCGGTGGCAGCCGATGGAACGGAAAGTCACGTGCGTTAAGGCTGCACATGCGCTAGGAGCGGCCTCAGCCATGGGCGGTACTACGGTACTACACACACGCCAGTGTGCGGCGCTCCAGGCATGGGCACGAACCGTGTCGAGATCGGCTTTGGAACTCACCCGCTGGTGGTCGCGCCGCCGTTCGCCTCCAGCGGCGGCCTCGCAAAGACGCACACGGGCATCGCCGCCTGCGGACACATCACGGATGCAGAAGGGCTGGGGCTGAGGGCCCTGGGGCAGAGGGTGTTGCGGTCACTCGGCACAGCTTCCGACCTACCGCGCACCCCCATAACCAAATATACACACACCATATTACACTCCACATCCCTCCACCCCCCTGCGCCCCACCTGCACCATGAGCGTGCAGCTGCCCGCGGTCTTGGTGTCCGCCACGTAGCTGCCCGCGGTGGGCGCCCCCGGCGTCAGCACGATGCGGCTGCTGCCCACAGCGCCGCCTGCGGAGGCATGAGTGTCATCCGACGGTTGTCACCCGGATACCGTATGGGATGCGGGCCAGCAGGTTCTGAAACTAATGAGGCCGCCTAGCAAGCGCTCACTGGTTGCCGTCCGGTCTCCAGATTGCGTGCAGCTTCCCATGGTAAGCCCCTCATTTCTCAGAGCCTGCGCCTGCGTGTTTGCACCCAGCAGCGCCTCCCCCCCGTCTCCCCCGCGTCCCATCATCACAGCCCCCGTGCTGTGTGTCTCACCCTCCAGACTGCCGCTGCACAGCTGCTCCACCAGCCGCAGCGAAGTGAGGTGCTGCGGCTGCAGCCCGGGGCGGGTCCGTTTGGCGCGCACGCGCTCCACGCCCACGGCCCGGCCGCTGATGGCTGACAGTGCGGCCGAGTAGCGCAGGATCTGGCCGCCGCCCTCCAGCATGCTGCCTGGGCGGGCGGAGGGGTGGGTGGCGGAGAGGTGGAGGATGAGGCGTGGGAGGAGGGCTGAGAGGAGGGGTTGGTGGTGGAGAGGGTGGCGTTCGGGAGGGCAAGAGGGCCCAGGGCTCGCAACATGCAAGTGCCCGGCTGCCAGTTTCCTCCCCATGTCAACCCGGTGATTGGCCCTAGGTAATGAAAAAGAAGGCTGATTGTGACGAGCTGAACCACGGGCGCAGGCCGGGTCTGGCGGATGCAGCCCTCCGGGTTAACGCACCGTCAATCATTTTCACGCCTGGCGGCATTGTCGGCTTTTTATTTTCACTCAGTTCACCCAATTTAGGCATGCAACAATAGTTCAACAGACGTTCTGTTGTTGAAAGTCGCTCGGGAAGTTGCTCGCGGGCGCTGTCTTTATGAATTACAATTCAGTGCACGCTCCTGCAAACAAGTACTGTGTAGGACTGGCGATTTTCGCTTTTTAAATAAACGCGAACGGAGCGACAGATCGGCGCGCACCTGCAGGCAGGCCCCAGGCCAGCTCCCGGACGCCCGATTCCTCTCATCACGTTCTCTACTAATGTGAATTGGTTTTGGACTACAGCGGTGAGGTACGGACAGCGTGCTTGTCAGGCACAGCTGAGCGCGACGGTTGGGCTGGGTGGGGTCCTCCGCTGTGGCGCCAGCCTGGGCCCCGACCGCACGCTCTGGTGCACTGCTCGAAACGCTTAACTTGCCCCGTCCTTACCTCCCCTGACCGCACACACAATGCAGGCTACTTTCACTGCGGCAACACCTGGAGCACATGGCGGCTTCGGCGCAGCTCCTGCGGCACGCCGGGGCGCTGGCGGCACGCCAGCGCGCCTGCTGGCCCTGGCCCTGGCCCCGCAGCAGCACCAGCAGCTTCCCCTCAGTGGGCAGCGCCGCTGCAGGTGCGGCGGCAGCACACGCAAGTCAAGCAGCTATGGCGCTGACACAGTGCTTCTCCAGCGCCGCGCCGCGGCCGGGCGCGGTGAGCGCCGTGGGGGGCAGCAGTAGCACATGCGGCGGCCCTGGCAGCGGCAGTAGCGGCTTGCCGCCAAGTGCGGCCTCGGCACGCGCCTTTCGCTCCTCCGCATCTGCAGCCGGATCCTCCAGCAACAACCGAATCCCGCTCGCCACGGACTGGCTCGGCAGTAGCAACGGCGACCGCGGCGGCAGTAGCAACGGCAGTAGCAGCAGCGCTCGCGCCACGCCCAAGGCGCGCGGCTTCCGCATGCCGGGCGAGTGGGAGCCGCACGCGGGCACCTGGATGGCCTTCCCGCACGACCGCCACCTGTGGCGGGCGGCCGCGCGCCCCGCGCAGCAGCAGCTGGCGGCGGTGGCGCGGGCCGTGTCGCAGTTCGAGCAGGTGTGGCTGCTGGTGGACCCGCAGGTGCGCGGGGCCGGGGGGGCGGGGTAGTTTTCTCGGCGGGGGGGCGGGGGTTGTAAACACCAGCCCAATCTAAACCCAAGCGAAACTAGACAAGGCACAGGCAGGTGCAGTTTGCGGCAATACAGGGTACAGGGGGGAGAGGGTGTGTGTGTATGTGTAGGAGCGCCGCGAGAGCCGTGGCTGGCAAGGCTGCTGTCACCAGCTGTCTTCCCAACTGTGCTCCCAGCTGTGTCCCAGCGGATCCGGCAGTGGGCCACCGGGTAGCGTGCCAGCCCTCCGCCGTGTGCAGCGCTGCATGTGAGGCACGCGCGTGCGAGCACCCGCACGTGAGGCAACCCAGCATGTGCGGACCCGTGTGCGCGGGCGTGCGGCCGCAGGTGCGGGCGGAGGTGCGGGCGGCGCTCCGCGGCGCCTCGGGTGTGGAGCTGGTGGAGATGCGCACCAACGACGTGTGGACACGCGACTGGGGGCCCACGGTGCGCGCCAGGCGGGCATGCATGCCCCCACGTTTGTACAAGTGTACGGTGCCCGGTGTGCAAGTGTACGGCACAATATTACAATGTACTGCGGGGGGGGGGCAGAGCGTGTGTGAGGAACAAGCCTCGTCGTGGGTGGCCGTGGCCGTGGCCGTGGCGGGGTCGCAGCGGTGCCACTCTTGTGTCGCTCAGTGCTTAATTTTTTGGGCTGAGCCCCCCCAGCGAAGCGTTCCAGGGGGGGGCGAAGCCCCCCAGGGACACCCCTGTCCGTGCGTGGCTGCGTGGCTGCGTGGCTGCGTGCGTCGGCAAAACATAGCATACTGGCACAAACCGCGACTGCTACGTATTAGTGTTTGTTAATGCCTATTGCATGTAAATAGGAGGCGGGGAAAATTCGGGCAGAGCGAGAAGTGCCTTGGCGCGTCCAGGGACAATTGACTTTCGCGAGGTCGCGCGAAAAGCATCCGATGCCCGCTGATATGCAGTCTATAAGGCAAACTATGTTGGCGGCAAGCAAAGCGGGAACGTATATCGAAAGCTTTGGGCGACTTGCCGAGCCATGCCTGCCGACGCGCCAGAATGCCGAGAAGCCTTGAGGTCGCCCCCGCCCCGCGCCTAGCCCTTTGAGTGTGGGGCGCCGGGGAGGTGTTGAGTATGGCAGGAGGCTTAAGAAAGGCTTGGGGTGTTTGGTAACGTGCCAAGGCACACATGGATGGCGCGGGAAATCCCGCCCTGGCCCCCACCCGCGTGTCCCTAGCCACGCGCCTGAGCTTCGTAGGGGCATGAGGCTCTGGGGCCCGTTACATGCCTACTAGCTCCCAAGCGTACGGGGGCTCAGCCCATTTTCCAGCTGTACAAAGCTGACACCCCTTGTTTTGTGTGTGGTTACAAGGTGGTGCACCAGACGTGCTTGCCTGTCCTCGCAAATACCAAGGCAATTATTGACGTGCGGTGGGTGCCTGAATTCCCCGGCGCTGCACCGCACCTGCGCAGGGCCTGGTGCGGGACGTGCCCGGCGGCGGCGGCGGCGGCCGGCGGCGGCGGGAAGTGGGCGCCCTGCACTTTGACTACAACTGCTACGGCGCGCCACTCAAGCCGCACCCGGTGCGTAGTGCCGGTGTGCCACCCGGCGCTTGCCCCAGGCTCGCAACGCACTGGCCCCTCGGCTCTTCTCAAGCACTCCTCGCATTGCTGCCCTCACACTCACCCAACCCCCGCACACCCAGCCCCAAACACCCAAACACCCAAACACCCCACTCACAAACACACAACCCACCCTCACACGCGCAGCTGATGCCCGACTGGTCGCTGGACCGCGCGGCGGGCCGGGCGCTGCCGGCGCTGGCGGGCCTGCGGGCCGAGCACGTGTGGGCGGCGCCGGCCGGGCTACACCTGGAGGGCGGCGCGGTGCTGTCGGACGGAGAGGGGTGAGCTAGGCGGGCGGAGGGGGGTTGAGCGAGGCGGGCGGAGAGGGGTGAGAATGGGGTGAGGCAGCAGGCGAGGTGTGCGCCGACGTGTGCACGTGCGCATGGGGACTACCACGGACCACGGAGCTGGACGCACGGCGCGTGTGCCAGGTGGCCAAACTCCAGGGCCTCCGCGCCACGTGGCCACGTTGCTCCTGCAGCCGCCCCCGCGAAACCCGCCGTGTCGCTTACCCGCCCTCGCCCCCGCCCGACCCACACGCCCGCCTGACCTTGCCCCGCGCACACGCGCAGGACGCTGCTGGTGACGGAGGAGTGCCTGCTGCACCCCTCCCGCGACCTGCCCCCCGCCGGCTGGCGGCGGTGGCAGCAGCAGCCGCAGCAGCCAGACGCCGGCGCCATGCGCCTGGACGCCGCAGTGGAGGGCGTCGCCGCGCAGCGGGAGGCCGTGCGGCGGCTGGAGCGGGAGGAGCGCAAGGCGGCGATAGGCGGCCTGCTGTGCGAGTACCTGGGCGCGGACAAGGTGCTGTGGCTGCCGCACGGCATGGCGGGAGACGAGGAGGTGGGGCGTGCGGGTGCGGGTGCGGGTGCGGGTGCGGGTGCGGGTGCGGGTGCGGGTACGGGTGGATTTGGTGGTAGCTTGTTTGTGATGAGTGGGCGGGGCAGTGTCAGTGCCGTTCATCAATGGGGCCCGGACGCAAGGCGCGGCTGGAGGGCTGCTGTGGCTTATTGGAAGTGTACGCACGTGGGTTGGAAAGTGACTGGCGCCACTAGCGCGCTGGGTGTGCGCGCACTGGGATGGAGCTGACACGGCGCATCGCTGGCACCCACCCATCAGCGCCACAACGATCATGCTGCCAGGATGCGAGCCCCAAATCACCTGCAAACCCGCCCGCACGGCCCACCAACCACCACAGGGCACCAACGGCCACGTGGACAACGTCGCCGCCTTCGCCGAGCCCGGCGTGGTGCTTCTGGCCTGGTGCGACTCGCCGGACCAGGACCCGGACCAGACCAGACTCGCCGCCGAGAACCTGGCGGCGCTGGCGGACCAGACCGACGCCCGCGGCCGCAAGCTCCGGGTCGTGCCCGTGCCCTGCCCGCTGCCCGTGCTCAAGGTCAGTGACGAGGAGGCGGGCGGCGCGGCTGCGGCTGCGGCGGCGGCGGCGGCCGGGTACGGCAAGGTGGCGGCGGGCGCCCGCCTGCCGGCGTCGTACATCAACCACTACATCGTCAACGGTGGCGTGGTGGTGCCGCTGTTCGGGGGGGAGCAGGTGAGTGTGATGGCGGGGCGGGGGTTTGGTTGTGAACCCAGCCCAATCTAAGTTTGGGTGTTGGTGTTGCAGTTCGGGTAGTCGGGGGAGAGCAGGTGAGTGGGGGGGGGGGGGATGCATGTGCTGGGCGGGGTAAGTGGTGTGGGAAGCGGTGGTGTGGTGGTGGTGGACCGGGGAACGAATGCAAACCCAATCACTCATCGCCAAGGGCTCGTTTTCGTGCCTAGGCCTTTGCACACACCAACGACACCAGCACATGCGCCAACACACATCCCCTCCTCCACCTGTGCGCGTGTGTATGTGCGCGTATGTGCGCGTGTGTATGTGCTCATATTTGTGCCTGTGCCTGTATGTGTGACACACACCCACACCCACACCCACACCCACACCCGCAGCGCCGCAGCGACGACGCCGCGCTGGAGGTGCTGACCGCCGCCTACGCGCCCAGCGGCCGGCGGGTGGTGGGCGTGGACAGCCGCGAGGTGCTGCTGGGCGGCGGCAATGTGCACTGCATCACGCAGCAGCTGCCGGCGGCGGAGTAGTTGTGGTAGTGGTGCGAGGTAGTGCGTAGTAGTGCGTGGCGGAGGATAGAGGCGGGTGGGGGTAAGGAAGCGGAGGATGCGAGAGTAGGTAGGGGGCGGGGCGGCTCGCTGGGTGCGGTGCGTCGGTACGCTATTGGGTGGACCGGTGGAGGCTGAAGGTTGTTTGTCTGTGTTTTGGTGTGTTGGAACAGGTTGGAAGGCCAAGTGTAACAGATGTTGCATGAAGCATACTGGTGTGTGGTACCAGTCGTCAGGACCAGGACAGGCAGACAGGTTACACGCTGGAAGCCGTCCGACTGACGCATCCTTATTTGGGGACCGGCTCTGCCAGGCGCCGCCCTACCTCCGTCCTCAGCAGGCAAGCCGCACACCAGTCCAGGCTAACCGTACAGCTGTACGACGTCAAAAATTGGGTCATCAGCCACCCGAATACACCCACGCACGTGCGTGGCCGCATGTACGCGCACACACAAATATACGCACACAGACACAATACACAAAACACGCGCCGCCGTCATTGCTGCGGCTGCGCTCATGATGATCATCAATGGGAACGCACGTTTGCAAGTAATAGTGTCACCTCCACGTCCTACACCTCCGCTTCCACTAGTTACTCGCTGCACGCACCCGCGCACACATGCTTGTGCGTGCACCTCCGCCCGCCGTACGCCCACATGTTCTTAGCAGTTCACTCCCCGCCGGCTGCTGGCTCGTGTTTCCCGACCGACCGCGCCGGGCCTCCTACTACGCCGCAGTGTCCGGCGGTACACGAGTCACACGAATGATGAATGGCTAGGCCTCAATTTGAATCACCGCAACATGCATGGGCATGGACACAACACACCCTCTCCGTCCGGCGCCGCAGCTCGCGTCCACATCCTCGGTCTCCGTCCCTCTACCATCCAGACGCCTCCGCACCAGCCAGGCTACTCCAGCTTATTATCCGCCCCGGCGGCTGCCAGCAGACGATCATTTCTCACCACTCATTCTCACTACTGCAGCACCACGTTGAGGTTGGCGGGCTCCTCGTTGGTCGCCTTGTTCAGCGTGCTCAGGCCGGCATTGCTGTTCTGGCAGGCCACCGCGTGCAGCACCTGGTGAGGATGATAGGATGGCGGTGGAAGTGGGGGTGGGGGTGGGCGTGTCAGTACGTTAGTTCGGCAAGCACGCGGTTGATTGGGGGTTGGGGCGGCGGGATGGAGGCGGCGCCCGGATGCGGGTTTTCAGGTCCAGGGTTGCTGGTGGGTTGCTGACAGACAGGCACCCATCCGCCACCCACTAAAGGTTTTGAACCCACCTGCCGCAGCTGCTGGCTGTCGGCCACGGGCATGAAACCAGCCAGCAATTGAGTCGCCTGTGGGTCAGAAATGTAATACCGTAATTTACCGTGTACACTAGAGTGTGGTCATGTGCACGCATCCGGCACGGTCACAAGCTATGAACGGGATGTCCATCGGCATCAATAGCATCTACTAGGCTCACCCTGTAGGTCTTGGTGTCCTTGTCCAGGGCCCACTGGCGCCAGTCCTTGCGCGTCTCGCCGATCTGGGGTTAAGGTGGCGGGCAGGCCGGTCAAGTGCTGGTCGATGCTGCTGACGCCATGCTCGCATGCCTAATTCTTTGGTTGCTATCATCGCCAGGTACGGGGTGGGGGGCGGGGAGGCTGGCACGCCCGGAGAAGAAACATTCGTGCCCACAGTCAACACACGCGCTAAAGGTGCCTGACTAGATGCCCGCACGCGCCGCTCACTGTGCGCGTGAGGAAGAGGTTCGCCTTGAAGCCGTCCACGTTGGTCTCGCTGTGTGTGTAAAGGGGGGGGATGGTAAGAGAAGTGTAAAAAAAACAATGTGCGGGTGTGTGGGGGGAAGGGGGATAAATCCTATGGCGGGGGCTGTCGGTGGGGTTGCTTCAAGTCATCCGCGCCACACTTCATTTCATGCAAGCCTCATGCCTGCGCACCTTCTGTCCAACCACCAAGCGCTGCTGATCACCAAGCGGTGCTGACGGGTCATCCTAGTCGTCAGATAGGTCATCCGCTTCCAGCTAGGCGGTATATAAGCAAGCCGCCAGCTCGGGTGGCGGCCTATCTTTCTACCGGCGGGCCTACCTCCCTATCGCAGCGCGCGTCTGTCCATCTACCGGCGGCACCGTACTCACGAGCACAGGCAGGAGAGGCAGGAGACCTTGGTGTTGTTGGTGTCAATGGTGAAGACCACATCTTTAATCTCGCGCCGGTCGATAAAGGCCTGGGGCGGCAGGTGGGTTGGAGCAAACGGCACACCCAGCAGGCGCGGCAACACCACACCATCGTCAAGCCACCAGGACAGTAATCATAAGGCAGCGGCGTGCGGTAATGCGTGCCTGGGCGGGATCGGGCGCACGTGCATAAGTGCGCATAGCGTGCACCAGTGGCGGTAAGCACAGCCGCCGGACTGCAGCGCAGCGCGTGCAAGGAACGTGGGCGGGGGAGGGCTGCCGGCCCGCCCACCGGCACCCCTGCACCCCTGCACCCCGCTCCGGCGCATGCTCGGGTCAAGGTGGAGGTCACCTTTACGAACTTACCCCGCCCCCACAACCAGCCCATAACCACCCCGCAACCACCACGCCCCCCTGGTCCCCCCGCCCACCTGGTCCTCGAAGCCGTTCTCCGACTCGACGGGGCAGCAGAAGAGGCAGGACGCGAAGTAGCAGCACTTGCGGAAGCCGGGCTCCTTGGTCAGGTTCTTGTCCCGGATGATGATGCGGCTGCGACATGACGGCACAGCGGCATGGGCAGGCATGGACGGGAACGTAAGTTCGGGGGTCACTAGGGTCGCGCACGCACACGCACACGCACACGCACACGCACACGCACACGCACACGCACACGCACACGCACACGCACACGCACATGAATGTACTTAAGCGACCCGCCTAAGTAAACCACGCAGCACTCACTAGTTGGTGACCAGCATTTGCGTCTCGCGCTTGATCTCGGGCACGCTGCACTCGCACAGGCACCTGTGTGTAGCGTGTTGGTGAGTTGGCGAGTTGGGCGCGTGCGGGCGCGGGGGGCGCGTGCGGGGGCGAGATACGGAGTGCGGGACGGAATGGGACCCCACAAGAGCCCACCACATCCCCAATTGCCCAATCTCCCAATGGACCTTCGAAAACAAAAGCACGGGCGCACACGGGAGCGAACTCACTGGCAGGTCATCCACCTCTTGAGGGTGTTCATGAGTTGAGCCGCGAACCCGTCACTGACGCGGATAGTGGACCGATACGAGCACACGTACCTGCGTAACCGGCAAAATCGGGTATGACAGTGAGCATCAGTGTTTGTGCTTCAGCCTAGGAAGCCGGTTGCGTTTGGCAGGCTGCCCTCGAGCAACTAGTCAACGCGGACACACATGATGCGAGCCAATGACACGCAAAAACACCCCCTAAACATAAGCGGCGCCTCAGCTCCAATCAACCAGGATTGTTTTCACTCACTCCTCGACCTCGCCGGCCATCAGCTCGATGCCGTTAGACGACTTCTTGCCGGAGAGGCCCAGCGAACCACCCGCGGGCGCATTGGCACCGCCGTTTCCGTGCGTCATCGATGGGGTCACCTTGACGAGTCCAGCGGCCATTCACGACGAGTGTGGGTCTTGGGCACCTCGCGCGCTGGGTTTCTATGCTTCGGAAGGTTGCTTCGGTGGCAGTGCAAAGTTGGGTTTATGGGTGGGTGTGGATTTTCTCAGCTGTAGTTGTTATGTGAAATTAGATCAAGTCGCGTATTACAGTGCATACGCACTTATATCATTTGCGCCTCAAAGGACAGGAGGACGGGTCCGACTCGCACCGTACGCATGCCTCAACAGGCTTGCCAAACCAGGCGTTCAGAACTCTTACGCAACGTCTCCTCGCGCTGTTCCCGAGCATCGCGACTCCTCACATTCCATTCATAACAAACATACGTCCTCATTAACTCGGGCCTGCCACTGCGGCGAGTAATAACCCAAAGGACCCACTCGCGCGCTTCTCGACAGCTCACAGCTCAACTGCTGGCCGGTCGAGCCCGCACACCAGCACATGGGCGCCAAACCGGCCACCCACATTCTCCAACTCTCCTGCTGTAAGTCCCACACCCGACACAACCCGCACGCTCACCTCCGCGCGCACGCAGGCCCCCCTTCAGGCTGCCTCGCTCTACAGGCGGCCGCAGGTATCCTCACTCCCGCCCTCACAACAAGAACGGGTTGTCGTCTGTAGTCGGCGGCTGCGTCGTCGCCACCGGCGGCGGCTGCGAGCTCAGGCCTCCCAACAAGTCATCTGTGAACGCGAGGAAAGGGTCCTCCGCCAAGCTGCCAGCCGCGCCGGGCCCCGGCCCCACAGCCGCCAGGGGCGCCGCTGCTGCCGCCGACGTCGCCACCAACCCCAGCCCAAAGAAGTCGTCCACGTCGCCGAGCCCGCCGCCCACAGGCGCCGGTGCGCCCTCCACGGCCGCGGCGTCCGTAGGCTGTTGCTGCTGCTGGCTGCTGCCACCTTCATCGCCGTACGCCGCCGCCGCTGCAACAGCCGCACCGGCCGCATCGGCAGCGTCAGGGTCCTGTGGTAATAAGCCGGGCGCCAGTTGGCTGAGCCCCAAGAGGTCATCAAGATCAGGAATAATGCCACCATCGCTCGCCGCCGCCGCCACCTCCTGTTCTACGGGTGCCGGCTGCACCGGCTGCGCCAGCTGCGCCGGCACCAGCTGCGGAGACGGCTGGTCAGCGGTGGCGCCGTCGGCGGTGCGCCCACCACCCTCCTTGTCAGCACCGACAGCGCTTGGCGCCGCAACCGGCGGTGCCTGCGGCTGCTCTGCAGCCGCCGCGTCGAGCACCAGCGACGCCTGCCGCCCGATGCCCAGCCCAAAAAACAAGTCGTCCTCCTCCTCCTCTGCCGCTTCCGGCTGCAGCGGCAGGCCCGCCGCTACGGCCGCCGCAGCCGCGCCGCCGGCGGCAGCAGTCGCAGTCGCTCCCTCCGCCACCGGCGGCGCTGCTGCACTGTCGCCGGCAGTGGCGCCAACGCTGCCACTGGGGGTCGCCACAGGCGCACGCGCTGCAGATAGCTCGTCGACCGCTAGGCCGCTCGCCTGCGGCAGCTGATGCTCCTGCTCCTGCGGCGCCGCACCCGCCGGATTGGCCGCATCCGCTGCCGCAGAGAAAGCGGCTGCTAGCTCTGCAGCAGCTGCGCGGGCGGAGAGGGCGCCGCCGCCGCCGAGCGCGCCATCAGCTTCTCGCACCCCCCGTGCCGCCTCCTCCTCCGGAGGTGCAGACGCGGTGGGTGCGAGGGGCGGCACGGCACCCGAGATGCTGCTGCCGTAGCCGTAGCTGTCGGCGGCAGTAGCAGCAGCAGCAGCGCCCACGTCGTACGCGGCGAAGGGGTCATCGACCGCCGCCGCCGCCGCAGGGGCGGCCGGCGTACCGGTGTGGACCGTGGAAAGTGGCTCAGGCACCGCCACCGGCTCGGCGGCCAATGCGCCGCCGGCCTCCTCCAGGCCGATCGCCTCCGCCTCCGCCACCGCTGCCTCCGCTGCCTCCACCGCACCACGTACCTGCACGCCGCTGTCAAGTCCCCCGCCCGGCCGCCCGCGGTGCTCGCTGCATGGCCCCGCGCCAACGCCTGCCGCCCCACCCGCCGCCCCACCCCCCGCCCCATCCGCTGCCCCGCTCACGCCCCAAGCCGCATCGCCACCGGCGGCGCCGTGGCCATTGCTGGCGCCCCAGCCCTCCGCTCCAACGCCAGCAGTAGCACCGCCACCAGCGGCCGCCCCGCTGCTGCCGTACGCTGTGGCCCCCCAACCCTGCACCCCGGCTGCCGCAGCCTGCTGCTGCTGCTGCTGCTGCTGCTGGAGCGACCGAAAGCCGCCGGCCCCAGCCCCAAACTCCTCCTCCTCGTCGTCAATGCCCGCACCCTCGCCGTCGCCGTGGTCGCCGCCCATCATGCCGCCGCCGCTGCTGCTGCCCTGTGCTCCAGTGCTGGTGGGGGGCGCGGCAGTGAATGGAGCGGACTGCGGCAGAGACACCGCCGGCGGCGCTGGCACTGGTGCGAGGACGGCGGATGGCGGCGCCGCCGCCGGCGGTGCCACTGGCGCTGTGTGTACCGGCACGCCCGCAAAAAAGGGGTTGTCCACCGCCGCAAACGCATTGTCAGCCGCCGCCACTGATGTGGCCGAGCTGTCAGCAGCTTCCGCGCCCGGCACGTCCGCAGCAGCAAAGGGGTTGTCGGGCGCCGACGGCGGTGGCGGTGGTGCGGGTGCGGGCGCCGGCTGCTGCACGAGCGGCGCCGGCGCCGGCAGAACCGCCGCAGGCGGGGACGCCAGGTGCTCCTGCGGCGCAGGCGCGGGCGCGGGTTCCTGCCCCTCCTGCCCCTCGTGCCCCTCCCGCCCGTCCAGCTGCCCTTCCTGCTGCTGCTGCTCGGCCTGGTCGTCGGGGTGGGGTGCGTCCGGCGCGAGGCCCATGGACTCGAGCATGTACTCCACCCTGGACACACACACCGGGGGACAGGGGCGGGAGCCAGTGGGGGGGGGGGGATGAAGGGGGGCAGGGCGAGGCGGGCGGCAGTGGGGGCAGGGGGGCAGGAAGAGGCAGGGGCGGTGGGAGCGGATCAAGAGGTGGGCGGGACCAGGGGACACGGTGACCGGGCGCCAGCACGTGGAATAAACCCGATGTCCCTGACCTCTGTAGGCAAGCCGAGCAGTTGGTGGCCCGCGCCGCCCCCCACCCCTCACCCCACCTTCACGCCTACTGTCTACGCCACTACACTTCTATGTACCATCTTTGCAACCCCACCCCACCCCCACCACGGCCGCTATCCCAACTCCCACAGCTCCCCACCTCCCCCCCCCCTGCGCCGCATCCTCACATGAGCAGGTCCATGTCGGTGACCAGGTCCGCCGCGTCCGCAGTGGAGCGACTGCTCACGTACACGCCCGTGCCGCTACCGCCGCTGCCGCCCTGGCTGCCGCCGTCGCCGTCCTGGCTGCCGCCGCTCCCTGCAGGCACGGCGCGGCGTGGGGGCGCACCACAAGCGAGGCAGCCGGTGAGCCAGCGGGTGCGGAGGCATGCGCTGCTTGCGTTGAGACAGCACGCACACGCACACACTCACAAATGCACAGTCTTGGTTGTTGGTTCTTCCTGGCTTGTATCTAACACAAACACACAAACTCGTCATCCCTCCCAGCACAGTCGGGCAGGCAGGCAGGCGCCACCCACACTCGCGGGTCACGCACCGCCAAGCCGCGTCACCACACGAGTCACCAGCTGCCGCCCCGCGGTGCCGCCCCCGCCCGGCGCCGCCTCCCCCTCCGCCTGGCCCGGCCCCGGCCCGGCGCCGCCCGTGGGCGATGACGCGGCGGGCGACAGGAAGGGGTTATCGTGCTTTCCCGAGCCGGCGCCGGGCTTGGTGGGCGACAGGAAGGGGTTGACGTAGGAGCTCTCGGGCGACAGGAACGGGTTCCGCACCGCCTCCGCGCCGCCCTCCGCCGCCGCCGCGGCCGCCACGCCGCCCGCCGCCGCGGCGGCCGCGGACGGCGGGTCCAGGAACGGGTTCACGTAGCTGGCCGCAGGCGACAGGAAGGGGTTGGACCCGCCGCCACCTCCGCCGCCCGCGTCGGGCTCCAGGAAGGGGTTGGCGGCGGCTGCGGCCGCCGCCGCCTCCTCCTGGCGCTGCCGCTGCAGGCGCGCCGCGGCCCACTCCGCGCGCTCCGCCTCCCAGGGCGCCTCGCTGTGCTTGACCGCCTCCACGTCGCGGTACTCGCGCAGCACCTCGGTCTTCACCAGGCAGCCGCCGGCGCGCCTGGTCGCGGCGTGGTCGCCGGCGCCGGGCTGCTGCTGCTGCTGCTGGTGCTGCTGGGTGAAGGGCGTCATGCCCACGGGCCCCACCACGTTCAGCCCCAGGTCCAGCAGCCGCAGGGCGGTGTTAGACTTGAGCACCTCGGCCAGCAGCGCCACGCCTGTGTGTTGTTGAGTAGGTGGGTGGGTGGGTGGGTGGGTGGGTGGGTGGGTGGGTGGGTGGGTGGGTGGGTGGGTGGGTGGGTGGGTGGGTGGGTGGGTGGGTGGGTGGGTGGGTGGGTGGGTGGGTGGGTGGGGTGGGTGGGTGGGTGGGTGGGTGGGTGGGTGGGTGGGTGGGTGGGTGGGTGGGTGGGTGTGGATGGCTTGGTTGGGTGGGTGGGCAGCCCGATTCCCAAGCCCAAAACAGATCAGGCAGAAGGAACAGGGAGCAAGTTCGGGATGTAACAGCACACCGTTGTCTCTTTTCCTTGCGCGCACGGGCAAACTACCGTAACACACATCGAGCCCCCAGCTTGTCGCCCGCCCGCTCACCCCGCGTGGAGATGTGGTTCTCCGCCAGCCCCAGCTCCGCCAGGCAGGCGTTGACCTTGAGCGCGCCACCCAGCGCGTAGGCCGCGTCGTCGCTCACCTCGCAGCCCGACAGCACCAGCCGCCGCAGCCGGCAGCGGCCGCCGGGCGAGGTGAGCACCGCTGCCCAGTGCTTGGCGCCTGTGCAGGGGTGGGTGGTGGGGGTTGCGGTTGCGGTTGCGGAGGCAGTGGTCGCTGTCGTGTCGTGGCCAGCGCTCACCACCGCCTTCTTAGCCGTGCACGCCTATTCCCACCTTCACATGGACGGCTGCCCATCCCATCACCCACCCACTCCCCACCCCGCCCCCTCCCCCACGCACCCTCCTCGCCCACTTGCGCGTTATAGCTCAGGTCCACGTCAGTAAGGCTGCAGCCGGGCCGCCGCGCCGCCGCCGCCAGCGCCGCCGCGCCGCGCGCCGTCAGCCGGTTGTGCGCCAGGCTTAGGCAGGACAGGCAGGCGCCTGCGCGGGGTGGGCGGGTGGGGGTAGCTAACACAAGCCCAAGCGAAACCCGGGGGCGCGCGGGGGGCGCGGGGGCGCCGGGGGGCGCCTCACCCAAACCACGCCTCGCTCACACGCACACGCACAGGCACACGCAAACAAACCCTGCCCCATGCCTGCTCCGTTGTGCCGCTGACGCCCGCCCACACGCGCGCGCTCACCCGCGGGGCTGACGTTGAGCATGAGCGGCCCGCGCGCCAGCGCCTCCGCCGCGGCGTCGTCCGCCCCAGTGGCGTCCAGGCGCAGGCTGGTGACGTGCGGCGCGGCGGCCAGCGCGCGGCACAGCTCGCGCACCGCCTGCGGCGGCCACGCGCAAATCAGTGCGCAACATATGAGGAGCAGGCGCCGGCGCGGCACCCCGCACGGGTGCGTGGCCCGGCCAGCACGATGGAGCTACACAGCAGGCGAACGCGCCGCTGAGCCCTGCGTTTTGCGTCCAGCGACTCCGGAACTATGCAGCCTCCCCACCCCCCCTGGGGTTTGATTTAGGTTTTAGGCTGGTATTTACAACCCTCTTCCCGAGTCCTTCTCCCCCTCCTACTCCTCTCCCCCCCACCCCACCCCACCCCCCACCCGCCGCGCACCTCTGGCCCCAGCGGGTTGTGCGACACGTCCAGGTGCCGCAGCGACCGCACCGCCCGCACCGCCACCGCCAGCCCGCCCGGCCCCGGCACACAGCCCGGCCCCGCGCCCGTGTGCGACAGGTCCAGGTGCGCCAGGCGGCTGGGGCGCAGCGCGGGGCCGTGCGGCGGGGCCGTGCTGCGGATCAGCGCCTGGAGGGGGCGGCAGGGAGGGGCAGAGGGGCAGCGGGGCAGGAGGGCGCGTGAGGCAGCGGGAGTGGGCCATGGGGGCAGGGGCAGGGCTAGGGGCAGTGGGCTCCGTGCATCAGAGGTCCGGCGCAGCAGCCAAGTGAGCCCACGAGCACGAACCGCCCATGCGACCGCCCATGTGCAGGCCACCCGCCAGTCCGTTTTCGCAGTCTTTGCTCCAATAAGCCCTGTCCCCATCCAGCATCACCACCACCACCCAGCCCCGCAACCGCCCCGCCCGCCGCCACCGCCCGCCGACCCAGCACTCGCGACCTCCGGCGCACCTTGCACACCTCGGCCACGCCCGCCTCGCCCAGCCGCGGGTTGCGCGCCAGGACCAGCTCCGCCAGCGCGCCCTGCTGGTCCGCCAGCGCGGCGCACAGCGGGCCCAGCGCGCCCGCCGCCTCGGGCTGGGAGGACACGCAGTCACGCAGCCTGCAGGCGGTTTGGGTGTGCGGATGTGGGCCAGGCGGAAGAGATCCACGCCCACAAGGGGCAGTGGAGGGTGGCTGCGAGAGTACACGCGCGGCAAGTGTGAACGCTATTTCGCGCCCTCCAACTCGCCTCCATCCCACCCGTTCCCACCCACTACCCCCTGCCATCCTTGCAGCCCCCCTCCTCGCCACCCCCGCCGCCCGCCCCACCTCAGGCTGGTGAGGCTGGTGTTGACCTTGATAGCCGCGCCCAGAGCCGCCCAGCCACCCACGCTGGCCCACACCGTGTCCAGCACCAGGGCGCGCAGGTGCTCCGCGCAGTGCAGCGCGCCGCACAGGTGGGCTGCGGCGGAGCGGGGCAGCGCGGCGGTGTGCAGTGCGGAGGTGTGAGGCAGTGCGGCGGTGTGGCTCAGAGGGCTCAGAGCGGGTTCCGGCGCCAGTGGGTGCGCGGTGTCAGGAGAGAGACGTGCATTTGCATGTCCCCTGCTAGGTTAGTTAGCTTGACCCTGTATTCACAACCCCAACCCCAACTCCCCACCCCCCCACCCCACCCCACCCGCTCACCCATGGCCTCGTCGTACAGGTTCAGCTCCTGCAGCTTGAGCGTGCCGAAGCAGGGCCAGGCCGCCAGCGCCAGGCCCAGCCCGCGGCCCAGCACCTCGTCCACGTCCAGCTGCCGCACCACCAGCCGCGTCGCGCCCAGGCGGGCCGCCTCCGCCATGGAGGCCTACAGAGCGGCACGTGGGGCGGTGACACAGTGATGCAGTGACGGTAGCGGTGGCGGTGGCAGTGTGGTGCTCGAGAAGAAGAGAGCGGGCGGAGGCGGTCAGAGAGTGCGATGATGTAACGTATGGGTTGTAAAAGGCGGAGGATGGGAAGGCTGGCGGCTCGAGGTGGCTGTCCGCGCGTCCGGGCACGTGCCGGGGCGCACATGCCGGCGTAGGGCCCACCCACTCCCTGCCTGTCAGCCAGTCCACAGGCGCCAGCTAGCCAGCCGCCACGTCTAGCCGCCCACGGCATGGCAGCGTCCCCCCACGTCCCCCGCTCAGACAACCCCCCATCCACTGTCGTCCAGCCAGCCCCCGCCAGCTAGCCACCACGTCCCCCACCGTCAGGCACCCCCCTCCACTGCCACACGTCGCTTACCATCTTTGCAACGCCCCGGCATCCCACCACCCATCACCTTCCAGGGCCCCCGTCCCCACCTGCAGCGCGACCTTGAGCTGCTCATGCGTTATCTCGCAGCCCTGCAGCGCGCCCCAGCTCAGCTCCAACGCCTTCCACCCTGCGCGGTTGCGCACACACGTGAAGGACAGCGCATTGGCATTGTGGGAGACCAGGCCTAGGATGCCGTTGCCGTGTGACTGCACTGGCGCAACGCGAGGCAAAGCAGCGCCCCCCGAATCCAAAGGTGCAGCATCCGGACCAGCTCCGCACCTGCTGTGCAGCTGAGCCAGTCCTTAAGCTGCGCGTCAGAGATCCGGCTGGCGTGTGATGCGGAGGCCTGTTGGTTGGAGAGAGCACAGCAGCCACATGTCTGAGCACATCGGCGCGAGCGACTTGGAGGGGTGGCTTGCGATGCGCAGGTTCGAGGGGGCAGCCCGGGCACGGTTTGAACTCGGTGCCAGTCGGCTGTGCAGCCCCCACCTCGTCAGGAGCCGATGGCAGCGGCGGCGCGGCACTCCACCAAATAGCTCCCTGACGCGGCGGGCTTGGCTTCGGCCCCCCCTCGCGCGGCGCCAAACCCGTTCTCATTCTCCCGTGTTGTGTCCAAGTTGCGATCAAATCCTTTCCTCACTTGCTATATAATAATTTCATCATATTCGCATTTAGTGCCCAAGAAGTCAACGCCGACAGCGACCGAACATAATTGATGTCGCTCGGCGTGGCACAGGCGAGTCCGGTGCAAAACTACAGCGCGCGAACTATTAAGACACGGTTGTCAAGTATGATGGCAGACATGTGAATGTTGATGACCAGGAATCAGCATTCCACCACGCCCACGTTCTGGAATGGACTAACCCCAGCCCCCGCCGTCCCCCCGCTCCCTCGTCAGGCAGGTCCGGCCGCTTGCCGGGTTGGCGCCTCCCAGTGGCGCCTCCCGTGTGGGATATGGCGTGGCTCGCACGCTGGCTGACTTGTATTCTGGCAGGCGCCGGGTGGTGCAGGCTGGACTGGCCGCGACCCCGTGCCGCGACCCGGACCCTGCGTCGGCGCAGGTGCTGGGTGACTTCAGCGGGCGGCTTGAGGCCATTGGTAGCTTAGGCATTCGCGTGGAGGGTTGGGATGCGCCGTGCCGAATGGGAATCCCATGATTGCGCGTGCCGCTCCTGGTGATGATATGGTGTCCGGCCGTGGGAGGTTTGCAGCAACCCGGGGGCGGGGGCGTCGAGTTGGTCTCACGGCAGCATCGGATGGCCCTGGCGTCCTTGCACGCTTCAGGCTGTCCCCTCTTGTGGGCCTGCCTTTGAACGCTCAGGGTGATGTGCCCCAGTCTGTCCCCGATTCCACATTGGTATCAGCTGCCGGAGGTGAGGTGACATGCATGCTGCGGGGGGCGTGCGCATTGCGTATTTGTGGGGCGCTGGTGTGTGGCGCGGGGTTGACGTTCGCAGTGATTGTTTTGGCGCTGTAAGTGCAAGAGTGCATTCGATGATGGGTCCTTCTCGCACCGAGCCTAGCAAGCCCTCCTTTGGGCGCCCGACTACTGACTACTGCTACTCATCCTCCATTGTCTCGGGGACGTTTCCCTCCACGATTGGAGGTTTGAGCGAGGAGAAGTAGAGTTGAGGACTGAGGCAACAAACAGGGCTGGACTCAGAGCTGAGCTCAGGCAACCTGCATGGGGGAGTTGGGCCGCGTGGCGGCATCCAGCTCAACTTCGTGTCTTCGTCAGAGGCCGGAGCCTGCGCCCACCCCCTAGAGGCTTCCCTAAGAATCCGACCAAGCAAGGGTGCCCCGCACCGTGGTTCCCTGAGGCCCTCTTTCTGCATTGCCCTTCTCCGATGCCCTCCTGTCCCCTCATCAACATCATCGCCACCCGGTGGTCCTAAGCTGCCTCCAGCGAGTCCCTGGCACCATGGCATTTACCACGTGCCCAGCCGCCTGGCCATTCCCGCATTCCCGGGCGCCGTCCTGCGCCGTCAGCGGTTAGCCCCAAGCGCAGTCAGTCCATTCTACCGTACCTCCTCCAGTCCTTCCCAGCTGTCCCCTGTTCACAGCCGTCCTCCACTGGGGGCTCGCCGCGGCCGGGTGCTGATCCGGGGTTCCCCTGGTGCTGATTGCTGTGAATGCAGACGCTATAGCCATATACGTTCCTGGCGGCGCTGCTGTGACCACGATCACCTCATCGTGCCAGGCATTAGCACAGCGATTGCAGTATCGCATACGCGTTCATTTACACGGTATTGCACCGGTGCAGGGCCCAGACACAGTCAGGTCCTCATTTGTCCTGTCCACCAGGCGTCAGCCCCTTCACCCCGTCATCTGCTCCTAGGCCTTTACTGCACGCGCGCTTTGTACAGGCGCGTGCCTGCTCTTGTGCCAATCCCTACCTGTGCCCTTCGTGCCCTGCCCTAGGCACGCACCTGGGTGCCTCTTCACACACAGCCCTTCGAACAACAGCGGAGTTCGCTCGCCATACATTCGATTCTTTCCCGGAAGCACGCACGCCCACATCAGTTGTGTATTTGCCTGCCCGCCACAGGCTTGGCTCACCGGCCCACTCCGCATTTTGGAAATGATCATGATCGTCCCTTGCGGCACCCTGCCAGCCGCACGCTCCCCGCGCTGAGGTCATTCCTGCAAATGTTCGCAATGCGCAGGGGCCCTCACAAACACCCACAATTCCACCGTCCGTGCCATGCACATACATATCCCTCTGGTTGCCGTTTACAGCGTCACACATACGCACATGCACACACACACTCAAACGCATGTACACACCACGCACAGTCACGGGGAAGGTCGAGTTTACGGCCTGACAATCATTCGTTGAGCGTTCCGCTATAATAACATTGACCAAGTCACTTGGAGCGAGCTGCGCGGGCGGTAGGCAAAGGGCAGCACCCCTACACGTCCTACACCCATACCTGCTCCGGCGCAAGCGCGCCTGCGCCGGGTTACGATGTGCGGAACCTTCCGTCCAATTCGATGTTATCCATGCCCTGCCACCCCTGCAATCTTCACCGTCGTCAATCAATGCTCGAATGTGCGAAAACCGCGCATCGCTCGCCCGCTGCCCACTCTACTACGCTCCGACCACTCCCAACCCCGCTCCCATCCGGAGCACGTGCCGCATGCACCACCACCCGTCCTCGCTGCTCCCGGCGCCACCCCGCTCCACCGCCCCGCGCCATCCGCCCTTGCTCCAGCCAAGCGCGCCACCTTCGCGGCTGCGTTGCACTTGGCTGCCCCCGCCCAGCTGGCGCCGACGCGCCGCGCTCAGGCGTACGAGCGGCCCGGCGTGCCGGGGCGCTGCAGCCCCAGCACCGCGCGGCTGAGCTCGGGGCCCACCATGGGGCCGCCGGCGGCGTTGCGCGCCGCCGCCGCCTCCAGCGCCGGCTCCTGGCTGATGCCGAAGTCCAGCGTGCTCTGCATGGCGCGGCTGGCCTTGTAGTTCTTGATGCGGCTGGAGCAGGCGTCGCGGATGTCGTGGAACGGGTCCGTGCCTGCTTGGCGGTTCGTGGGGACAGGGTTGTCATGCGACAGGCGCAAGGCAGCGAGTCGCGAAGGCGGGGAAGGCTGCACATGTTCACCTGCGAACAGCCTCCCAGCCCCCGCCCCGCCCGCCCGCGCAACCAATCGCGCCCGCACGCACCCGAGTCGCTGCACTTGTTGAAGAACTTGCACACGCGCTTGCAGAACGTCAGCAGCCGCGTGTACTCGCCGCCGTCGTGCTGCAGGCTGTAGTGCTCCGCCGCGATGATGAGCACCAGCAGGATGTCGCGGATCTCCTGCACCTCGCTGTCCGCCAGCACCAGCCCCGTGGCCCAGCCGCCGCCCTGCGGCCCGCCGCCGTGCTCCGGCGAGTCGCGGCCGCTGCCGCCCGACATGCAGCAGCCGAACATGCGGCTGAGCAGCGCGGTGTTGCGGCTGCCGGCCTCGGACAGCAGCTCCTTGGGGTGGGGCGCGCCCAGCAGCATGAGGCCGCGGATGGCGTGCTCGGTGAGCAGGCGGAAGTAGTCCTCGGTGTCCCAGTACTCCAGCTGCGTGTTGAACTCGTAGCGGTGCTGCAGCACAATGCCTGCGGGAGTGGGTGGGTGGATGGGTGGGTGGGTGGGTGCGGAGGTGGGGATGGGGGCAGACCAGGTGGGCGGGGAGACGCGGTTGCACTACGCCTGGCCGCGGAGCAGTATATGCTTGACATGCATCCGGGGTCGCAGGCAGTTCCCCACCGCGAAGACAGCCCGCCGAACCCGAGTCCTTCCCATCCGCTCACCCAGGCAGCACGACGCCATGGACTTCTCCCACTGGCTGCGGCTGAGCCGGCTGATGAGCGCCCAGTTGAGCGCGCCCTTGAACGCGCTGCCCACCGCCGTGAAGGACTGGTCCGTGCCGTCGATGCGGCCGTCGGTGCTGGTGCCCGTGCCGCCGTCGGCGTCCTTGCCGGCCGAGGCGCCGTCGCCGTGGCGCCTGAAACCAAGCGAAAGGCGGGCGGCACGCGTGCACGTTTCAAGACACGTCAGCAGGTCCATCGGTGGGGCGATTTGGATCAGCAACCGACAATGCCCAAAGCAGATTGTGGGTACAGGCCGAGCATGGCCGAGCAATTGAGTTCCGCGCCTGCTCACCCCTTGTGCATGACGTTGATGCTGCCGTTGGTCATGGAGCCGCCCATGCTCTCGGCCAGAATCTCCGCGATCTGCGCCGCCTTCTGGTACAGCTTGAGCGCCTCCATCAGGCTGCTGCCGCTGTAGGCCGCCTCCGCCGCGCGGTGCCTGAGCAATGCAGAGCGGGCGCGGGTGCGGGTGCGGGAGTGCGGAAGTGGTGGCCCCTAGCTGCTGATTCTGTGTGGACCCGTTCCTGTACGTTTACAAGCGACAGCGGGATGCACTGCCCTGGCCCTACAACACCCCCCCCCTCCACCACCCACACATGCACATGCACACACGCACACGCACCAGAACTCGATGGCCTTGAGCGAGCACTCCACCTCCGTCACCTCGTGCCCCATGCAGGCCTGGTTCCAGTGGTAGGCGATGGTGGTCAGCGTGGCCACGTGCTGCTCCTCCAGGCTCTTCTCCAGCTCCTGCGCCAGCTTGGCGTGCAGGCGGCGGCGCTGGTAGTGCGGGATGACCTCGTACACGATGTCGCGCTCCACCATGTTGAACTCCCACACGCCCTCCGCGTCCGTGGGCTTCAGGAAGTTGCCTGCGCGTGGCATGGTGGCGTGGCGTGGCGATGTCGTGGGTGGAGGTCGCAGTGCGGCCAGGTAAGGGCAGTGGAGGGTTGTGGAGGGTAGTGGAGCGCGCGGCGAGGAGGATGGGACAGCGTGGGGGGAAGCGGGTGCGAAACTCCCCCCATGCAGGCAGCACCACGCGGCGTTGCAAACAGCATTTGGGCTGGCGCTGCAACGCATCCACACCATCTTCAACGCCGCGAATCCCCAAGCCTCCCTTCCCAACTGCCACCCTCTTTGCCCCCCCCCACACGCATTGGTTTGGTTTGGTTGGATTTAGCTTGGGATGGTATTCACAACCCCCCTCCCCTGCCTTTGCCCCACCACCCGTCAGGACGCGCGCTCACCCCGCTCCAGCTCCTGCAGGTGCGCGCGCAGCTCCTCCTTGCTCTTGTTGATGGGGTAGAACTTGTGCAGGATGTCCAGGTCCACCCACTGGCCCATCACGCTGGCCACCTTGAGCGTGAGGTGGATGCCGGGCTTCAGCCGGTCCATGCGCTCGATGATCACCTGCGTCAGCGCGCGCCGGCAGGTAGGTGGGGCGGGCGGTTGGTCGGTTGCGATGCACAGCACAAACAAGACGCGTCATTTTCTAGCACCGGCAACAGCAATGTGACCCAAAGCTCGGGCGTCGTGTCGAAATGGCCAGGATGCAACCCGCCTCGATCCTTCCTCGGTAAAGTACAGCCGGCGCCGCCCGCCCGGTCGCCCGCCCGCACCTGCTGGAAGTTGAGGTTGCGGATCATCTTGTTCACGTTGGCGGAGAACTCGCCGCCCTGCTCCGGCAGCCAGGGCCGCTGGCTCTGGCACAGGAACTCGGTGACCTTCTCGATGTACAGCGGCATGCCGCCCGTCTTTTCCATCACCGCCAGCACGTACTGGTCCGGGTAGTTGATGTCCGCCACCACCTGCATGAGGCTCTTGGTCTGGTGGAAGTTGAAGGGCTCCAGCACGATGCGCGTGGCGGACGGCAGCTTGAGCAGGTGGCGGTACATCATGGCCACCTTTTGGTACAGCGCCGCCTGCAGGGGTGGTGGTGGTGGAGAGGGGAGGGCAGGGGAGGGCAGGGGGTTGTGAGTACCAGCCCTGGCTGAACCACGCCGAAAGCAAATCCTATACGTATGCATGCGAAGGAGGTGAGTTTGCACACCATGTGCGAAGGGGATTTCATGTGTGAAGGGGAAGGGCCGGTGGAAGGAAAACTGGTGGGAAGGCTGGAGCTAAGGCTGCACGTGTCAGAAGCGAGCGATGGTTTTGTTGTTGGGCCCCCCACCCAACGGCCCCTGCCCCTGCCCCTGCCCCTGCCCCTGCCCCTGCCCAGGCCCAGGCCCAGGCCCAGGCCGCGCCCCGCCCTGCCCCTGCCCCGCTCCTGCCCTGCCCTGCCCGGCCCCGCCCCCGCCCTCGTCCTGGCTTGTCGCGCGCGGCCGCCCGCCCGGTGGCCTACCTTGCCGTGCAGGTGGTGGCTGGAGCCGACGGCGGGCAGGTCGTTGGGGCGCGTGGTGGCCAGGATCATGCAGTCGGTGGTGAGCACCTCGGCCGCCTTGACCAGCAGCTGCCAGGACCAGGTGTCGAAGTCGTGCAGGTTCTCCAGCAGCACCAGCGTGGGCCCGTACAGCGATATGAACTCCTGCATCACGTGCACCAGGAAGTTCAGGCTGTTCTTGCGGATGGGCGCGCCGACCTGGCTGTTGTGCGTGGCGCCGCCGTGCGTGCCGCCGGGCGCCACGGTGCCTGCGTGCGGCGGCGGAGCGGGCACCTCGGCGTTGGCGGCGGCGGCCGCCGCCGCCGCGGCTGCGATGTTGATGGTGCTGGCGTGCGCGTGCGCGTCCAGTAGCACCGGCGGCGCGCCGGCCACGGTCATGCTGGCGTGCCGCACGCTGGGCGACTTCCACGGCCCCGGCGCGCGCAGCATGCTGCCCGCGTGCGCCGTCGCCGCCAGCGCCGCCGCCGGCCCCAGCACCGCTGGGTCGCTGGACGCGCCCGCCAGCGGCGCCGCGCCGGACAGCGTCCCGCCGTTGGCCAGCGGGTGGTCCGCCACCTCGCCGTCGACGGACTCGCGCCCCATCAGCAGCGGCGGGTGGCCCGACAGCGAAAGCGCGGGCTGTGCCGCGCCGCCGCCTGCCGCGGCGCCGAAGGGCGCGGGCGCCGCCAGCGCCGCCACGTACTGCGCCTGCTCTGCCTCCAGGCTGCCCAGCGGGATGGAGGGCAGCGGCAGGTCCAGAAGCTCCGCCAGGTGCTGGCGCCACTCGGTGTCGTAGTTGGGCACCCTGGGGTGGGAGTTGGGAGTCGGAGGTCGAGGGTTTATGTAAGATACGACAGTTGGGCTTCAGGACTGGTGCACAGGTGTTATTCTTACATCATCATTCAGTTTGGGTTGGAGCATGAGCAGCGATAGGAGCTACTCGAGCCGGACTCACTTGCTCAACCGCTCGCCGAGCGGCGTGAACAGCGCGTGGCCCGGCCCGTCCTCCGTCCCGCGCCGCCGGCCCGCCTGCTGCTGTTGCTGCTGCTGGCCCGAGGTGCTGGTGCCGGCGCCCAGTCGCTTCTGCTGGCTGCTGCCGCCACCGCCGCCCATGCCCAGCACGTTGGTGGCGGACGCCGGCGGCGAGTTGCCGGAGCCCAGGTTCTTCAGCTTGAGGTCCAGGCTGAAGAGCTCCTGGAACACGCGGCGCCAGGGGTGCAGCTTCTGCGACTTGTTGGCGGTGTCGGCCATTCCGAAGACCATGTGGAAGGCGGGCCGGCTGGAGATGGAGGTGTCGGCGTTGATGCGCTCCAGGCTCTTGCGCACCTCCATCAGCAGCTTGGTCTTGCCCATGCCCGTGTTGCCCTCGATGATGATGATGCCGCCGTGCGACATGCCGCTGATCATGCTGGCCGCGTGGTTGAGCGTCAGCGTCATCTCCGCGTCGCGCCCGATCAGCGGCCGCTCGCCGCTGCTGACCTCGGCCGCCTCGCGCCGCTGCTGCGCCGCCTGCGCCTCCGCCGTGGCGTCGTGCGCGCCCACCCTGTCAAGCGGATCAAGCAAGAGCACGTTTACCGTATGCCACGTGCGCTGCCGCGTTGGCGTTGCTGTCGCTCCAGCTCTCCTCATGCGACCAGCAGCCGCCTGTTGCTTCCTTCCCCACTTCTAGTACAAACGGTTGCAGCCCGCGAGCCCGGACAGCCCACACCACGGCACTCACCGGTACACCTGCACCGGCTGCGCCTTGCCCTTGACGGGCAGCGGCTCCAGCTCGATGAAGGACGCCTGGTACTTGGCGCGCAGGTAGGTGGGCTCGTCGCACAGGATCTGCAGGAGGGTGGGGGCAGGGCGGGAGCCGCGTGACGGAGGAGCGCGCAGGAAGGACAGTGAACCCACGACAAAAAGCTGATGCGAGACATCAAGACTGCCCCGACTCTTGAGCCCATCACATCCTCCCCACGAACGCGTGCAACCCCGCCCCGCCAACCAAACCTCGCGCTCCTCAACCGCACTCACGTCGCCCATGGAGGCGTCCTTTTTGCACTTGACCATCAGGCGCGCCGACAGGTTGATGGCGTCGCCGAACACCGTGTACTCGGAGCGCAGCTTGCGCGCGCCCACGCACGTGCACAGCAGGTCGCCGGTGGTGACGCCGATGCTGCAGCGGTGCCCGCCCGCCTTGATTACGCTCGCCAGCTCCAGCGCCGCGCGGATGCCGCGCGTGGGGTTGTCCTCGTGCGTGTGGCCCGGCAGGCCGAAGGCGCAGATGCCCACGAAGCCCTTCTCGTCGCTGCGGAACTGCAGGAACGAGCCGTCCCACTTGCGCATGACCGCCTGCACGCTGGTGTAGGCTAACTGCACGCAGCTGACCTGGTCCTTGTGGCTCACGTCGTCTAGCGGCTGCATGAGGCTGGGGAAACCCAGGAACATGCACGTGAGCGGCCGGATCTCGTTGATGAAGTCCAGGTGCCCCGCCTCCACGCGCACGCGCACGCTGCCCAGAACGTGCATGCGCAGCAGCCCCGCGATGCGCCGCTGCACCGGCTCCGGCTGGTTGACGAACTCGTGCCGCAGCCGCGGCGGCAGCGCCGCCAGCGCCGCCGCCAGCCCCGCCGCGTTGGCGTTGGGCGTGGCGGCGGCGGCCGGCACGATCGCGCCGGGCGGCGGCGGCGGCGGCGCGCCCGCCGTGTGCGAGCCGCTGGTCTGCGAGATCAGCTGCTGCTGCGAGTGCGACGCGCGCTGGCTGGTGTTGCTGGCGGTGGGCCCCGCCGGCCCGCTGTTGGTGCGCTCCATGTTGTCGCCGTTGGCGGCGGCCGCGCCCGCCGCGGCGGCGGCGCCGTCGCCGGCGGCGAGCCGGTCCGAGTGCGAGTTGCGGATGGCGAGCAGCGACTGCGGCGGGTGGGATGGCGGCGGCGGCGGCGGCGCCTGCGCGCCGCCGCTGCCGTTGGTGGGCCGGTCGCTGCTGCCGTTCAGCGACGTGCCCAGCGACCGGTTGTGCGGCCCCAGCAGCGTGGAGGCGGGGCCGTTCTGGCCCGTGCCCGAGCTGGCCTGCCGCATGCTGTGCAGCGTGCTCAGGTCCTCAATGGCGCCGCCCTCCGCCCCCGCCCCCGGCCCCGCCTCCGGGCCCGCCTCCGCCGTGGCCGGCATGGCCATCATGGCGCTGCTGCCCAGCGCGCCCGCGTCCGTGGTGCGCACGTGCGAGGTGTGCGAGGTGCGCACGCTGGTGTGGCTCATGCGCACGTTGGCGGCCGCGCTGGGCGCCATGGGCCCCACCACCCGCCACACGCTGTCCGGCAGCGGCAACAGCTCCCACTCGCCCTGGATCAGCTCCACCACCTCGATGCTGGCAACCACGCTGCCCGCCGTGGCCTGGTCCTCGATGGCCGCCACCTGGCTGACGCAGCGCCGCCGCTGGTTCACGTCCAGCAGCGGCGCCAGCGGCCGGTCGCCGATGAAGAACTCCCAGCGCGGCACCTCGGGCAGCGTGGGGTCGGTCACCTCGTCCACGCCGCCGCCCACGTGGAACACGCACACGCTGCCGGCGCTGGTCATGACCTTGAGGCTCAGCCGCGAGTTGCTGACCTCGTCCATAATGGGGTCACCGCGCGGGCCCTTCCCCAGCGGCCCGCTGCCCACGCCCATGCTGGGCGGCGGCACGCGCGCGATGCCCGAGGCCAGGCCGGTGGTGTAGTTGAAGGAGTTGGAGGCGGAGCCGGGCGCGGAGGGCGGCTGGCTGCCGCCGCCGCCGCCCGGCGCGTCGTTGTGGCCCTCCGGGCCGCCGTGCCCCGACGCCTGGTGCTGCGCCACGTTGGAGAAGGAGTCCACATACGAGTTGCGGTTCCGCGCGTTGGCGCTGAACCAGCTCACCACCTTGTGCATGAAGCTGCCGCCGCCGTCGCGCTCGCCGCGGTGCTCCACCTCGCTGTTCCGCGAGCGGTACTCCTCCGCGCCCTCCGCCACCGGCCCCGGCCCCGCGCCCAGCGCCGCCTCTGGCTGGGCCGCCCCCGGCGTGCCCATGCCGCCCAGGCTGCGCCGCCCGTTGGCGTCCTCCTTTTCCGAGTGGCTGGCCCGCAGCAGCAGCTTGCGCCGCAGGTCCACCGCGTGCCCCGCCCCCCGCGCGCCGCCCAGCGCGCCGGTGCTCTGGCTGCCCACCGGGCTGTAGCTGCGGTCGCCGGCGGCGCTGCTGCTCGCGTCCGTGCTGCCGGTGTGCGGCCCGCTGGTGCGGCCGAAGCCCACCGCGTTCATGGGCTGCCCCACCACCGACATGGACGGCGCCGCCTCCGCCTGGATGGGCGGGTAGCTGGCGTCCTCCTCCGCCTCCTCCTCCACCTCGCCCTCCTCGCCGCCCTCCTCCACCGCCTCCTCCTGCTCCGCAAACTCCGCCGCCACCTCCTCCTGCACCGTGTCCCACCGCACCGCGCGCGCGCTCTCGCTCAGCCGGCTGCGCTGCGGCGCCAGCGGGTCCTCGTCCGGCCGCCCGGGCGCCTGCACGATCGCGGTGCTGAGGTTCTGCAGCTTGGAGCGCCAGTCGCCGGTGGGCGTGTTGCTGCTGACCATGGGCGGGTTGCCCGCCATGCGCCGCTCGCTGCGCGCGCCCAGCGGCGCCTTGCGGAACGACCCGCCGCTGCCCGCCGCCGTCGGCTCCGTGAAGCTGCGCGGCGAGCCGCCGGGCGTGCCGCTGCCGGGCGCGGCGCCGGACGCCATGCTGGCCAGCGCGCCGCCGCTGCCCGGGTACACGCCCTGCGCCAGCGGCGCGCTGGTGGGCCCCGCGGCGCCGCCGCTGGTCGCCACGTTGAGCGGCGACAGCGTCTGGCTAGCCCGCGGCTGCATCGGCCGCAGCGGCGGCGGCAGGTTGAGCTTGGTGGCCACCGACAGCTCGCGCCGCACCACGCCCTCGCCGCCCGCCCACAACCCGGCCGGCGGCTGCGGCGGCGCGGCGATGGCCGCCGCGCCGCCCTGCGCGTTGGTGTCCGTCCCGCCGCCGCTGCCGCCGCCGCCCACGCTGCCGCGGAGCGCCAGCCCCAGCCCCGTTTCCGTCTTGGCCCGCTCGCGTGCGGACATCCGGCTGGCCCCCGGCTTCTCCGCCTTGTCGAACGACACACGCGATGGCCCACTGGACCCGGCTGGCGACATGGACGCTGCGCGAGGGAATGCGAGACAACGGCAGGAGGGTAACCTACACAAGCAAAGCATCATAACAAAGATAGCATGCGCGCGGCCTGAGGGACCCAGAAACCGCGGCGCCGCCGACCCCGACTGCGCACCTGGCGTCATAGCCGCTTCGCTCTTTCGCCCCATCCCGCGCGTGCCCTTCAGCAGGTTGGCCATGAGGTTCCAGCTCTTGCCGCGCTTCCGCGCCGCCGCCGCCGCGTCGTCCCCGCCTCGCCCGGTCGTGTCCGTCCCGGATGGGCTGCCCTCCTCCCCCATGCCTGCCCCCGGCACCCCCAGCGGCTGGTTGGTGGCGCTGCTGCGCGGCGAGTCTCTCCCGAGCCGCCGCCCCATCGCCGCCGCCGCGCCGCCGATCGGCCCGCTGTTGTTCCGCAGCACGTCCGGCCCCGCCGCGCTGTCCACCGGCTCCACCTCCCCCGACGGCACCGCGCCCAGCCCCTGCGGCGCCGACATGAGCGGCGCCGACATCAGGTTCGACGGCTGCGCCGGCAGCGGCGGCGTGGGGTCGGGCGTGGGCGGCGGCGCCGGCTCCACCTGCCCGTTCATCTTCATGCGCATGTGGCCCAGCTTGGTGGCCAGCTGGTGGGAGCAGGCCATCATGCGCAGCGTGCAGGCGCGCAGGCCCTTGTCGGGGTGCCGCCGCTCGTGCTCGTTGGGGTAGAAGAGGCAGATCATCGAGTCGCCCGCGAACTTCACCACGTCGCCCTCGTAGGCCATGATCATGTTGATGGCGCGCGTGAAGTAGTTGTTCATGCAGGTGGTGAGCAGCTCCACGCCGGACGTGCCTGAGCGGCAGCAGACCGCATGGCGGCGTGCCAACATAGCGTCAGTGCGGTTAGCAACGGAACGCGGCCAGCCAGCCTCGCACCCACCTTTGCTGCCGTAAGCTGCCGCCCACCGGTGCAGCACCCACAAACGGTCGAGCGCTGCCCAGCGAGAGCGCACCAGTGCCATACTAGCCCCTGCCCGCCCCCCCTGCCCCGGCGCGCAGCCCTCCTGCTCCTCCGCCTCACCCTTCTTGGACAGGATCTCCGTCAGCGCCGTGAAGCCGGTCACGTCCGCAATCATGACCGACGCCTGCAGCTCGATGATGGACGGCTGCAGCGTCTTCGACGCCGCCGTCAGGTCGCGCCCCGCCGCGTCGAAGCCCCGGTACTTTTCGTGGTTGAGCGTGATGTCCTCGATGAACAGCCGCGGCACGAACGGCGGCAGCGTGGACAGCGGCCGCAGCACGCCCTGCTTCATGGTGCTCTTCTTAAAGGACACGCTGGTGGCGGCGCCCATCATGCGCAGCTCGCTGGGGCTGGGCCCTGCCGTGCTGCCGCCCATGCCCCACGACGCGCCGGCTGCTGGCCCTGCGAGCACGAGTTAAAGAGAGGCGCGCAAAGCAGTGGGCAACCGCACGCGATTTGCCGCTGGTGTGGCGAGCCAGCGAGCACGCACTCGCCAGCGAACTCATGCCCTCACTCCCGCAACCAGCAAGGCATGACTGTGCCCACGGCCCTTCCCTGCCGTCCAGAAAAACAACCACGCACTGTCCCATGGCACCAAGCTGGCGCCCATTTGCCAGCTGAAACCATCGGACCCCGGTAAACTCCTGTCCGCTCACCGCTAGCCCGCACGTCCACGTCCTCCTCGTCCGAGTCGTGCGGCACTGGCCGTCCTGCCCCTCCGCTCGTGCTCGCTGCCGCCGCCGCCGCCGCCGCCGCGGCGGTGGCGCCAGTTGCTGTTGCTGCCGCCGCCGCAGCTGTCGCGGCATTCGCTGCTGCTGCTGCCGCCGCAGCTGCCGCCAAGGGGTCCTCCTCATCCTCAGATTCAAGAGCCACGCCATCCTGCGCATGCACGGCAGTATCCGAACGCGGTTATGTGAGTCATGCGCTCTGGTACAGCTCGGCTCGCAGCAGCGCCACCCAAACATACACACAGTGCGAAGGCGCACCAACCGCAACAAGCCCCGCTTCAGCTGCCCTCACAGCCCGTCAGGATTGACTCCGACCTACCTGGCCTGGAGACTTGGCAGCAGGCTGCGCCGACGAGCGCTGCTTCGTCCGCTGAAGCGACATCATTTTGATGAACTTGCGGCGGATGCCGGCACCCTCCGGGCTCGCCCCCTCCCCTGGCGCACCAGCGGCGCCCCCTGCCCCGTGCTGACCGCTAGGCCCCGCCGGCTGATCCCGCCCATTCGCCAGCCCCGGGGGCGGTGAGCCGGGCAGGTTTGAGCTGGGTGACAGCGCGCCTGGTGACGCCCAGGGTGCGCCCCCCGCGCCCTGTTGCAAGCCCTGGACCGACATGCTGGGCACTGGGTGCGCCAGCTGCTGCGAAGGGTCAGCTGCTGCGTTTGCCAGGTCCTGCAACGTGGCCCGCCGCGTCGGCGGTCTCCGCGACGTACGCGGCGACTCCGCTGCGTGTAACCCAGGAGCCCCCTGCTGGCTGACAGAGCCTGATGGCCCCGGCCCCAAGAGCAAGTCCAGCGGCAACCCTGCGAACAGATAATGCGATAGAGGGCCGGTCAGATCTGGCAGGTACGGGGGGCAAGCGGGCCGTGCAGGAGCCCAAACAGCGAGTGCTCACCCGGCGTCTGTGGCACAGAGTAACTGTTCCGTCTTTGCTTTGCATGCCGAACCCTGTAGGCAGCGAGTCAGCAAGCCAATAGGCGCCATAAGTTTGCTATCGAAAGCTAACGATGCACGACTGGTGTGCGTCGCACGGCGGCGGCGGCGTGCACAGGCCCGCCCGTGTGTCCCGTGGCCCCGACCCCTAGGATCCACCCCTGCGCCTGCGCAGCACACCCATTGCCCCCAGACGACGAGCAGCTGAAGCGCGCAGCACACGAGAGCACTGCTCGAGACAGTGAGCGCCGGCAAGCCGCGACGCAAACCCGCGAGCAGTGTCGGCCGCATGTGACATGCATACAGAGCACCTCCCTCAGACCATAGCGCGACCATAGCGCGACCATAGCCTAATGCACACCTGTCGCTAGGTGACACCTCCGAGCTAGAGGGGTCCACGGACGGGAAGCCTGCGTCCAAAACGCAGGGCCCAATTGTGAGCGACATGCAGCCCGGAAACAGTTATTTCCAACTTGCGCGCACCTTTACGCCCATCAATCGACGTCAAGCGCAAACGCGCAGCCTGATTTGATGCGTGAGCGTGCCGCGCAGGCGTAAGGAGGCCCCTGGTTAAGTCCTCGGGCCCCGGGGCATGTTTCCTCAGCTGCCCCAGACCGTCCTCGTCCGCTCCTGAGCCTGCAATCCGCGTGAACTCTTAATCAAATTGAAAAACGCGGCAAAACTATGAACCGCTGCGACGAGACTGCCCGGGCGCACCTGCTGCGCCGTCTGGCCCTGGCGCCTGCTCGTGCAGAACTCCACCCCGGTGAACGCTGGCGTCCTCTGCTGCTCGAGCTCTGTCCCAGGCCTCAAGGATGTTCGCAGCGTCCACGTCCGTGTCCCCGGGCGTCGCTGGGGGGGGCCTGTCGGCTCCATCCCTGCGAAAGGAGCCGACCCCGTTTGGGACATGGCCCTGGCGCGGGATTCCGCCTGGCTGAGAAGCAGCCATGCTCCTAGCCGAAGTCACCCCGGCGCCATGCTCCTATAGCCTAAGCCGAAGGAGCGTGTTGCCCTCTCCTGTGGACCTGATCGGCCTGAACACATATGAAATCAAAGCACGGCCAGTCGTTCAGCACAAGGGACCGAGAACAACGTGGGAGTCTGATGCAGTTATGTGACCGGCAAACCGCAACCATAAGCGCTGCCTGCCACAGCATCAAGTAATACCCACAGACCTGAGAAAGACCTCTCGAATCGATCCCTGAGCGAGCTCGCGGTGCGAGTCCTAGCGCCTGGCCGCTAGCCCACCCTGCTGTCGATGCTTCTCACAAATATAATATTGATCAGTTCGTATCTAGTTTCCAGCCGTCAACACCTGAGGGCTGCGTCAGGTGCGGCAAATCGAGGCAGCATTTCGCTTGTGCGTGCACGCATTAGATAACGTGAATGCTCAGTTTACTGACTGTTGCTATCCTAATGTGCTGTAATTTGCCTCCATACCTTGCAGCCTCGCTCGCTCTGGAGCCGGGCGGGGGCTCATTGCCCAATGGGCCCCAGGACTCGGCCGGGCCCTGCTCCCTGCGTTCTCTGAAATATCATACAACGTTTTACGTTTGGGGGCCAGCGAGGGCGGGTTACACAGGCACGCACAGGAGCCTTCTGGACGCCGAAGGTGCCCGCCAGTTAAGGCCAGCGCAACGCGGTTTGCCAGCAACGAGCTCGATACTCTTTATGGTGTCGCGGGAAGACGCCAGCACTGGTCCCGCTGATGCGGGACCACGCAGCACACTTCTCGTCGACAAGCATGCAACCTACATCAAGTCCTTTTCCCGGCTCTGGGACGTGAGTTTTCTTGAGAATAAGGAGGTGTGCCAAGCGCCGGGAGCGCTGATTGTTCCGGGGGGTGAAGGGAAGTGCTGGCTTTTGCTGGGGTGTCCAAAGACGTGCTGACAGCTGCCACGAACCCGCACGGTGTGCACAGACCCCCGACAAGCTCGAGTTCGTGGCCACGGAACATTTTTGGATGAGTGGCATGTACTGGGGCCTGTCCGCCATGTACCTGATGGGCCGGTTGGACGACATGGACCGTGACGCCATCTTGGGCTGGGTGCTGCGCTGCCAACACCCCAACGGTGGCTTCGGCGGCAGCGAGCGCAACGACCCGCACCTGCTGTACACGCTCAGCGCGGTGCAGATCCTGGCGCTATACGACAGGCTGGATGACGTGGACGCGGATAAGGTTGCGGCATGTGCGTTGGCCTGGGCTTTGGGCGTGGTGCAGGTTAGGGGGCACGCGTTGGTGCAGCGCTATCGCCAGGAATACGGGCGCATGGGTCGCGGCGTGTGCATACCCAGCTTTTGGAGCCGTGACCTTGCCCTCCGGTCCGGGTATGACGCGCAGACGTGGCCAGCCTTCAACGACCAGACGGATCCTTTGCTGGAGACGCCTGGGGCGAGATCGACACCAGGTAGCCATCCCCTCTAGCATTTCACACATTTGCGCGCTCAGAAGCACTGGAGCATGTTGCGAGTCCCAACCTTCACTGCCTTCAGGTGCTGCATCGACTACTGTAACCCCCTGTCTTCCGGCCTAAGTGCCTGGCTACCACCAACACCCAGCACCACCCCACCAACAGGTTCACCTACTGCGCGCTGCTGTGCCTGTCCATCCTGGGCCGAACCGCCGCTATCAACGTCCCCGCTGCTCTGGACTTCATCGCCAAGTGCAAGAACTTCGACGGCGGGTTCGGCTGCACGCCAGGTAAGAGCTGGGAGATCGACTCAGCCGCCCTAGCCGCCCTTGCTGTCGCAGTGCCGCCCTTGCTCCATGCCCCTGCGCCTGCAATGCCGCCTGCACGCCCTTGCAGGCAACGAGTCGCATGCGGGCCAGGTGTTCACGTGCATCGGGGCGCTGTCGCTGGCTGACGCGCTGCACCTGGTGGACAGCGACCTGTTCTGCTGGTGGTGAGATGGCGGGGGGGGGGATGGCCACCTGCAGGCCTGCACACATCCACTGGGATACGAATCCTCCCCTGAAGAATCCGGTGGTTTGGGATTGCAGCTGGGGGACGGGGCAGGGATCAGGGGAAGGCTTTCGGGCATTGAAGGGGGCTGGTAGCGAATGCGCATCGTGCTCAGGCCGTGAGGTGCTAAAAGGGTACCGTAGCTTCGGCCAAAATCTACCTCCCTCGATGCGGCATCCACAGCTCAGCGCTGCCGCCCGCGCGTGTGCATCACACGAACAGGTTGTGCGAGCGGCAGACCAAGTCAGGCGGCCTGAACGGGAGACCGGAGAAGCTGCAGGACGTGAGTCATGGCATGACGCGTGCGCTGATGCTGTCTCGAACCTCCCCGTCGCTGCCCGGCTACTGTTCATCGATCAGGTCATGCAGCCGCTTACGTGCGGTGACGCCCTTCGCCGTCCCCTGCCGGCCTTGCGACTACCAACCAGCCCTCTCCTGTCCGGCTGTCCCCTCCCCACCCGCGCAGGTGTGCTACTCCTGGTGGTGCCTGTCCTGCCTCAGCATACTGGGCCGCCTGCACTGGATCGACCGGTCCGCGCTGACGGCGTTCATCCTGGACTGCCAGGACGAGGAGGACGGCGGCATCAGCGACCGGCCCGACGACATGGCTGACGTGTACCACACCTTTTTCGGCATCGCCGGCCTGTCGCTCATGGGCTACCCCGACCTGGCCGCCATCGACCCCACGTGGGCGCTGCCGGTGGAGGTGGTGGAGCGGATAAAGCGCCGGAACGCGGCAGCGGCTGAGGCCGGCGGGAAATGAGAGCGCATGAGGCGAGGAGGTGCTAATGAAGTACTGGGCGGTGTTGGTGGTGTAATGTATATGGGCGGCAAAGCCAGGGAAGGCCGCGCAGCCGGGATGCAGGGGTACACGGTGTGGTCGGTGGGGCGCCGGAAAGCTGCTGCGGTATAAGGGCAGGCTACTGGGAAAGTGAAGCTGGGTTCGGTGTGGATGTGGTGAAGCTGGGTTCGGTGTGGATGTGGGGGCGCACGGCACGTTGGGCTGCACGTCATGTTACATGGTATCGGTCCAGGCCCGTCTTTACGCGGGGATGCATGCCATGCTCAACACCATGGCCATGCCGATAGTGTGAATCGCCTGAAGGTGCATTTGCCTTGGTGTAACAAGAGTGGCCACACGTATCTGCCATTAAGAAGCGTCCGCCAACTAGGAGAAGGCGAGCCAGCAGTGGTGGTTGGAGTGTATGACCAGAGAGTTGGTATGCCCCAGTGGTGATAGATGCGAGCCAGCGAGCCAGCAGCCGTGCTACATGCACTGTAGCAGGGCGTCAGACGCGGCCTTGGCGACCTCCTGCGGCACCAGGCGCCTCTTGCCGCGCGCCACCGTGTCCTTGAGCACCTGCACGCCGCCAGCAGCCCTGCACGGACAAACCGGTACCAAAAGCAGGGTTGTACGCGGGCCACATCACGCAGCTGCACAGGACTGCACACAATGCACACGCAGCAGGGGCCGCTCCAGCAGCTGCGGCCAACCTGTCACCACGGATCCAGGTATCCCTGCCCTCGCGCCTCACTTGATGGCCTGCACGCCTTCGTCGCTGCCCGCCAGGCACTCCAGCGCCTCCGCCACAGGCAGCAGCACCGCGACCGGGAGCATCCCGCCCGCCTCCGTGCCCGCCACAGCCGCGGCCGGGCCAGGCGACGCAGGGGCAGCAGCTGCATGCTCGCTGGGCGCATCCATCAGCGCCAGCAGCGCCGGCACGGCGCCGGCTCGGATGAGCGCTACGCGCGGCTTGACGGGACCGCCGTTGGGCAGCGCGGTGCAAGGCGGCAGCTGCACGGTGCCCGCCACGGCCAGGTGATAGATGGCGTCCGCGGCCGCAGCCTTGGTGCGGTCGTCGCCTGCGCACGTGGGCAGGGGCACGGGGGCAGGGATAGCGATTCCGCAGTGCACCGGTTCATTGCTGCATAGTACGCGCACAAAGATTCTCACGCGTCCCGCCCAGCTTCTATGATTATCCTAGGCCTTGCTAGAATCATCGACGATTCCACCACTGACCTCCCGCCCATCTGCGCCGACTGTCACGACTGTCCACCGTGTACCTCTGAACGCGCACAGCCCCCCCATTGACGTTCCAAAGCCGAGCCTTGCTCTGCCCCGCCCTGCCCCTGTTCCCACCCAACCTGTCCTCACACTTACCCAGGCCCAACAGCCGCACCAGCGGCTCCACCACGTCCTCCGCCAGCGCCGCCTCGCGCCCCGCCGGCCCCGTGGCCATGCGCGCCACCACCACCGCCGCAGCCGCCACCTCGGACCGCGTGGGGCCGCGCACCAGCATCTGCCGCAGCACGCGCGTCGCCTCCGCCCGCGTGGGCGCGTGCATTGCCACCAGCGCCGCCAGCGCAGCGCAGGCGTCCTCCCACAGCGGCACATTCGTGGGCGCGCCTCGCGCCAGCTCCAGCAGCAGCGCAAGCCCGCCGTGCGCCACGACTTCGTCCCGCGCGGCCGCGCTCTTGCGCACCAGGGGTCCCAGCGCCGCCGCGGCCTCCACGCGCAGCGTCACGTCCAGCGCCGGGGAGAGGCGCTGCAGCAGCGGCGAGGCCGCTCGGGCGGCCACGGCGGCGTCCACGGCGCTGCCGCCGCCGCGGCACAGCGCCCACAGCAGCCGCACCGCGCGCTGCTGGACCAGCTCCAGCACATCCTCCCCCCCGACGGTGCCGGTGCCGTGGCTGTTGCTGCTGCTAGCGGCAGAGCCAACGCCGCCGTGCAGCGCGACAGACATGCGGTAGGGGTCGCGACCCGCCTTCGTGCTGGGGCCGGGGCTGCGCGCCAGCTGCCCCACCAGCGGCTCCATGACGCCCACCTCCGCCAGGATGGGCCCAGCCGCTGGCACCTCAGCCAACAGCAGCAGCAGCGCGCCGCAGGCCGCCGCCGCCAGGCCCAGCGAGCTGGAGCCGGCAAAGGCGCATAGCTGCACGCAGATGTCGCGGCGCATCTTGTCGCTGCCGGCCAGCGCCGCCAGCGCCTCCGAGGCCGCGTGGCCGACCTGCAAGCCAAGGCACGCCGCCAGTCAAACTAGCATGCGGGAGAGCCCGGCGACCTCAATGCACACGCCTCAACGGACATTGGGACGGACCCAGACAGCCGCGCCGTACCGTGTGCGGCGAGCAGATGGGCGGCGCCAGCGCTGGCTCCGGCAGCGCCTTGGCCTCAAGCTTCACGGCATCGACTAGCGCCGGCACGCAGCCCGCGGCGCCCAGGGCAGCCCGTGTACTGGCGCTGCCGTACACGGCCAGAGCGTGCAGGCAAGCCACACCTACACGCCGCAGTCGAGGTGACATGAGCCGAGTCAACGGTGTCAGCAGCGTTTCGGTTGCAGTGGCATGGGCGTGGTAAACATCAAGCTGATTACGTACGCCTCTGTTTACTGGGCCCTAGCTTAGCGTCACAGCGCGCGCATTCACCTGCAGTTCTGCAGGACATGTCGTTGCTGGCGGTGAGGTCCATGGCCGCCCGCACCGCGCCACAGCCCTCCGCCTCGCTGCAGGCCTCGCCCGCCCAGCGCAGCGCGGCGCGGTCGCGGCTTCCCACTGGCCGCAGCACATCCGCCAGTGCCAGCGCCAGCTGCGCGCTCTGCTGCGCGCCAGAACCGCCACGGCCGACCGAGGACGAGCCCTCCACCAGCGCCTGCAGTCAAAGTAGATGTGGGCGAGGCCGGGTGCTCAGTGTTAAAGGCCAGCCGCATCTGGTACGTTTGTAAGACGTTCACAATGGGGCTGGTTTCGTGCAAAGCGGTCGAGCGTACGCATACCTGTGCAAGCAACCTCACAACCGCTGGCTTGGTCTGGTCCAGGCTGCCGCCAAGGCGCCGCAGGACCGCGGCTGCGCCCGCATCGCCGGCTGCCAGCGGCCGCAGCAGCCGGCGCAGCGCAGCGCCCTGACGCAGCGCCGCGGCGCGGTTCTCAGGCGAGTGCAAGCACGCGGGCAGAAGGTGCACCGCTGCCGGCACCAGAGACCCTGCGGAACACAAAGAGCACGTCCACGGCTTTGTACTCGACCAGGAACCATCAACAATGACGAACCTGAACAGCCCTCGAACTTACGCCAGTCGCCGATGTCGCTGCTACCGCCCACGTCTCCCACCACCAGGTCCAACAGGACGGTTGTGCTGGCCGCGTCGCAGGCCCGGCCCATTTCCACACACAGCTGCTGCGGGCTGCTGCTGGCGCCCGCGCAGTTGCCGTCGCCACTCGTGCTGCTGGAGGCACTGCCGCTGCTGTTGCTGCAGATGATGCCCTCGGCGGCAAGCCTGGCAGGGTGATGCATCAGCGCTGCGAAGCTGGCGTAGGCGAGCCCGGCCTCCGACGCCCTGGGCGACAGGGCCAGGTCCGCCAGCGTGACCAGCAGCCGCTCTTGCAGCATCTGCGCGCATGCCCACAAGTTTGGGATGATCACAATTTGGCTGGCAGTATTGCTCTCACAGCTGCCATGCTGCACGCGCAGGTGCAACAGGTCCTACCTGAACTGCAGCGGAGCCGTCCTGAGCCGCATCAGCCAACGCCGCCATTGCAGCGCTCACGACCCGGCCACCGCTCGGCAGTGCGGCGCAGCGGCATAGAGCCTTCACGGCCCCCGCAGACATCAGCTCCGCCTGCAACCCATCCGGCAACAAAGCTGTTAGCTTCTATCCCAACGCATACATCGTCAAGAGGTTGTGTGGCCAGGGCGGCCTCTCCATGTGCTCACCATGTGCGGACCACACAGTATGTGCCGCAGCAGGGCGATCGCCAGCACGCACAGCTCCTCCTCCGACACGCCCGACTCCTCCCTTGCGAGTGCTGGTGGACCAGGTAATGGCGAGGGGGACACCGGCTCCGGCCGCGGCGACGCCACCTCCAGCGCGCCGTGGCCCTTCTTCGGTGTGCCTGTGCCCAGACCCTTGCCCGCTGGCGAGGCCGCCGCCACCACTGCTACGTGCTGCGCGTCCACGTGACCCATGCCTGCCTCGCCTGCGGCGAGCGCTGCTGCCACGGCGCTGCACTGCAGCCCGCCCTCGTCGAGGCTGGTGACCACCTGGTGCACAAGCACACTCAGCCCGCGCGCCGCCACCAGCTGCTGCTGAGCGCAGCCATCGGGGTCCGCCCGCAGCATTTCGCCTAGCAGCCGCAGCGTCGCGGCGCGGACGGCGCGGTTGCTGCTCACGACCAGCCGCAGCAGCTGCCCCATGCCCGCTCGCTCCAGCGCCTGTTCTTGAGCAGGGGCAGGGGCGGCGCGGCAACATGGCAATCGTGGAGCGCCCCGAACCTTCGTGCACCACCCTTTGAAGCCTTGCCCGCGCCACACGTTTGCACTGGTCCCGAGCAAGCGCTGCATTACCTGAGCAGCCTCCTTGTGCTTAGGCCCGGTCACCGCCTCGCACACGGCCTCCAACGCCGCTACGCGCTCCGCGTGCGAAGTCGAGTTGTTGCATAGCCGGTCCACCATGGCCCCGACGTCCCCGCTGCAGCTGGCAGCTCCTACAGAGGCGCACGCCTCCGCCTGACTGTTCTCATCAGTCCCCAGCTGCAGCCGCCGCCGGCGAGAGGACATCGCCGCACCGGTCGCTGACGCCCTCGCCCCACGCTCGCCAGCCGCCGCCGATGACCGGCGCGGGGTGCCACCGGGCGTGCCGGCAGCGGCTGCGCGGTCCGCGTCGCCGCGTGCAGCATCCGACGCCGCACCGGCCGCGGGTGAGGGCAGCGGCAGGGCCGGCAGCAACGCCTGTACCACGGTGCTGGCGAGTTGGAAGAAATGTGCCTCCACGTTGCGCCCCGCCGCCGTAGCCTCCTGAACCTGTTGCGCCAGGAAGGCTGCGTCAGCAGCGAGCTGCGCCCGCGGGCAGCGCACAGTCAGCCGCGTCACCAGCGCCGTGAACGCCCCGTTGTTGTCATCGCCCAGTCGCGCGCGCTCCGCCTGATGGGTGGCAGAAGATAGATGATTGGCAGCGTGCTGTCAACACAAGGGGTTGTATGGCAGCCCGTGGTACGAATACGTCCTGCGGTCGAGCCACTTGGCCGCACCAGCAGGCTGAACCACAAAACAGCTCTGCCGCGAACTGACCCACCTCCTCCTGCAGCTCAGAGAGTGCCATCGCAAGCCGCCGGAGGGATGCAAATGAAGGCGTGGTCTTTTCCAGCTCGACCGCAAGTAACTTGGCCTGCGCCGCAACCACTGTCGGCAGCTCCGGGCGCTGCAGCGGCGTGAGCGCCTTGCCCAAGCACAGGCAGGCGTCAACCATACCGAGATGCAGTGGCGCCGCGGTGAGCAGAGTCTCTGCGTTCGGGAGTGTAGCAGATCAGACCGCCTCATTGTGCATCGTCACTGATACTGTCACTCCTACCTAGCGGCCCACAGTTGCGGCACCGCTCGGCACCAGCCAGGAACGTCCGCAGCGCCGACTCGATTGCCAGCAGAGTGGACTCATGCTCTCCTTCCGTTGCAAGTCGCCTCGGCGCGCTCAGCTCCAAGAGGAGTGGCCGCAGCTCGCGCAGCTGGGTCGCCATGCTCGCCGCTTCCACTGCAAACGCCGTGGCGTCATTGCCGGCCCTTGTAACTGCTTCCAGTACACTGAGACACCGACGTGCTATTTGTGACATGGCGCAAGAGGCAGGAATACGCAAGCGGCGACGGGTCAAAGCTGGGTGAATGGTGAAGCTGTCGCTCGCTTCAACTGTGTTTCCATTTTGGTTGCCACACAATTGAGCTTGAAATGACCTTCGATCTTTCCATGGAAACCTGAACGGCGCTTGACCAGGAACCTGAGAAGACCGAATCCAGCGTGCGGTTCCGATGTCTTCCGCGAACATGAGCCGACACGAGCTGAGCCCATTGAGCACAAACATCTGTGACCTACGCTGAGCCCCGCTGAGCACGCTTACCTGGACGCAAACTTGTTCTGATGTTGGGGCCATCGCTCGGTCTCTCCGTGCTCCATGGCGCATCCGCTGCACGCTCTGTGTTAATAGGCAGCATCCAACACAGCGATGCGTTCCTGGGCGGCAGTTTCTTTGGCGATTTGGGCCTGATGCACACCGTTCTGGGCTCCAGTCTCACCTTTGAGAACGCTGCGCAGCTCCAGCAGAATCGCAGTGCCACGAAGAAGGCCGGAGGCTCAGCCAAGCAAAGCGTCGGGTCCCTGCCAAAGAATTTGGGAATGAAGCTCACAGCCGGCGAGCTCGCGTTCCCCGGCATGATCATCCTGCGCCAGCGTGGAACAAAATTCCACGCCGGAGCCAACGTGGGCATCGGTCGCGACCACACCATCTTCGCGACCGGAGTCGGCACGGTGCGGGTGGACGCGCAGCCTGGGCCCCGCGGCGAGCGGCGTGTCATCAGCGTGGAGCCGCTGCCCGAGGCGCTCGCAGCTGCGTCATCGCCAGCCGCCCCCGGGGCTCCTCGGGAAGCGGACAGCGCGCTGCGCCTGCGGCAAGTGGAGGCGGAGCTGGTGAAGCGGCGGGCAGAGGTTAAGCGCGCTATGCTGCAGGGCCGCACGCCGCTGGAGCCGGCCCTGTACTTCCCGCTGCCACGTACTGCGGACGGGCGGATGTCGTGGCTGGAGCGCTCGGTGCCCAAGGCTCCGGCCGTGGCACCTGCCACCACAGCTGCTAAGGAGGGGACATCAGCGAAGCCGAAGGCAGCAGCGAAGAAGGCAGCATGAGTTGTGCGGGGGAAGGACGCCTGCAGTGGGCAGGGTGTTGGAGCTTGATGGCGGGCCTCCAATCGACTTGGGCAACACTGATGGCGAATAGGAATATTGGACGGGCTATTACAGCTTGGGACTGCCGGCGTGTGCGCGATGCTTAGTGCTAGCAGGGCATGCCGTTTGTTGTGCGGCGTGATCATGCATGAGAGCGCAGGCGGACGTCGTGCGATGGAACTAGGGAGGCCGCAGGCAAGGCGTCGGCGGCATGCATTTGGCTTATCATATCTGGAATCAGGCTAGATTAAGTTGTGGGCCATATGATGCTTTTGCTAATGTTTGATGTGCTTCATGGGGTCGCGCGCAGGGCCGTGGACACAGACTACCGTGTTGTAGGCCGGTCACTGAGCTGACCTGCACACGTCGGACAGGAATATGAACACAGCACTCCCGTGTGGTGTGAATGCCTGTAGAAGGGAAACGGTGATCAGGGTCCGCATGGCCGTGCGGACATTGCCCTGGCGTTGCTTGGTGGGGCTTGGTCAGGTGGAGGAATGCTAGGTCCAATCCATCAGGTTAGACAGCCAGATCTGATCATCCGCGTGTTGCAATGTGGTGTAATTTTGCGGGTTCATGCGGGTGCATATTCAATTTCTGTGGGTGCGTGGGGTGCATGCCAGATCCAGATTTTTTAGTACCAGTGCGACAGAGTCCGATGAGAGCCCTCTCTGGCCCAGCGCAAGCCGCCATCCCCACTGTGTGTTGCCAAACTTCTTCGATACTGCTCAGAGCGAGTCGCGGACTGCTATGCACGGCTGCACCTCGGGGGTATTCGATGCCCGGTGCCCAGGGGGTCGGGCTGACATCCCTGAAAAGTGCTTGCCTGTGGCAGGTCGCCAACTTTGCACAGCTCAACGTGCGCTGTGGTCGGGGCACACGCGCATATGAATAGACCAAGCCCCGAAGCAACAAAACTCGCAGCGTTGTTGCCGCGCATGCGATAGGCAGCTAACGGCCGAAGCACGACGGGCGCCTGTCCGAGTCTCAAACACAGTACTCTGCTGTGGTTTCCAGTGGATACTATTAAACTCCATATAGCCAACACCCAGTGAGATTTCCAGCTATCAACAGTGATTGACGCGCGGCACAGGCCCAACCAGAGCCCAAGTAGTGTGGAACTTCATATAAGCTCGACCGCGCTCACAATTGAGTCCCGGTGATCATATCATACATTATTTGGGCCCCAAAAGACCAATGTCGCCACGGTACTGCGTTTGTCGATAAAGCCGAAGCCGAAGCTTCGCCCGTGCAGCGTGGGCACTAGCCTATCGCATTCTGCAGGTGAGTTGGTACACATGGCGCTAGCCGCCGGCTGTTTAACCAGGGCTTGAGGCAGCAACAATGGAGACACATCTCTTTAGTCGTTTGCGCTGCACGTGCGCTCGGCCTAATGCCTATGCTTGTAATGAAGCCGTATAGCTGTATGGCATGCGCTGTCTCACAAAGACTACAACAGCCAGGCGTGAGGTAAATGCATAAACGCGCGCTGCGGACGGCAAGCCGGCCCTGCTCTGAAGCATCGCTATGCACTCTGGCATGCAGGGTTCCAGGGGGGTGGTAAGCTGGTATCGGCAGCACAGGGTTTCCCACAGGGGTGGCGAACCGACGCCGCACAAGTTCACGCCGCAACCCGCGTTTCTCCCTCACCGCGCCGCGTCGAGGGTTCCCCGGCGCCACGTTGTGCCCAATGCAGGTCATGATGCCCTTGGCATCGGCTCAGTGGTCGATGCCTTCGAGGAGTAGGACGAATCCAGCTTGGCACGCCGCGTAAGCTCTGGCGGCTACACCAGATAATGGAGTCGGAGGTTGAAGTCAGCCCACACCGACCCGCCAGCGCCCGCCGCAACCCGTCTGACCTGCTGGGCCCAATACGGCAGGTCAGCGGTGTGGCGGGCGGTCCGGGTTCAGGGCCGGGCGGCAGCCGCGCCATCCGGCTGGAGGGAGCGGCGCAGCGCTGGCGCTGGCGGCAGATGTGGCGATGGGCGGCACACAAGGCGCGGGGCCTTAACCCCCTGCACTTCCTGGACTGGGCGTTACCCGTCATGCACCCTGCCTCACGCGAGCGCGTCATGTGGGTGACTATAGCGATAACTGGCAGGGGGGAGTCGGAGCCGGTGGTGGCCGCCAGGGGGCGGCGGAGTCAGGGGGGCCAGCGACTAGGGTCAACAAGGGGCGGCAGGGTCAGGGGCGCCAGGACGAGGCGCCTGGCGTGCGGGTCACGTGCGCGTGTCGCGTGCGCATCGCATGCACCGCAGCTGCACAGCTTTCTGTTTGGTGTGACCAGCGTCCAGGGCTGTGTTGGCCTGTGTCCTTCAACCACCACAAGCAAGTGCGCATGCGCTTCCCAAATGACGCACGCGCCCCACCGCCGCCTGCATGCTGCAGGTGGGACGCCGTCATGCTGGTGACGGTGGTGTACGTGGCGATGCTGGTGCCCATGGAGGCAGCATTCAGCCGCGTGAGTGTGCACGCTGCACGTGCGCGCGTGTGCGCATGTGCGCATGTGCGCATGTCCGCGTGTGTGTGTGTGCGTGTGTGTGTGTGTGTGTGTGTGTGCGTGTGTGTGTGTGTGTGTGTGTGTGCGTGTGCGTGTGCGTGTGCGTGTGCGTGTGCGTGTGCGTGTGCGTGTGCGTGTGCGTGTGCGTGTGCGTGTGCGTGTGCGTGTGCGTGTGCGTGTGCTGTCCGCTGACTGGCAAACAGACGGTGTTGTCGGTCCGCCCTGCTGCGAACATACATGCCGCAGGTGCGTGAGAATGCCGTCATCTACGGCCTGAGCTGGGTGGTGATGGCGCTGCTGGCGGCCGATGTGCTGGTCACAAGCAGGTGAGGCCGGGGTCAGCAGAAGGGAGCTGTCGGCATGCTGGGACTGCCGTGGGGACCTTGTACCGTGCAGAACCGGAACGCATGCACTTTGTCCGCAGCCGCCGGTGTCTGCTGATGCTCCCGCAGGACGTCCATCATCACGGCGCAGGGCGACGTGGTGCGGGACAGCCGTCTGGTGATGCGGCATTACGTGCGCAGCGGGCGCCTGGCGGTTGACGTGATCGCGTGCCTCCCTTACGGCCGCATCGTGACGTCCAGCCCAGCCGACCAGTACGTCATACTTCTGGTGCTGCTGAAGCTGGTTTACTTGTTCAAGTACATCAGGTGTGCGAGGGGGCGAGTAAGCGGCGTCTGCTGCTGTGCTTCACGTGGGTTGGTGGCCGAGCCCGGAGCAGGCAGGCAGGGCCGGTACATACGCGGAATTCGAGTTGGACACGAGGCGGCTCGATAGCTGGGATGCCTCGCACATGGGAGCGGGGGATGGGGGTAAAACGGGGTGGACGGATCAAGCCACGTGTATTAGCTAGGCTGGCCCACATGCATGCGACCCTGCCCATGCTTGCCTTCCCCCTCATCAGGCTGATCCGCAGCAGTGGCCGACTCATGAACCCGCTTGCCCTGATGCGCCTGGTCGTGTTCATGTTGCTGATTGCGGTGCGTGAGAGTGCGGGCGAGTGCCAGGGCGTTGGCGGGGATACGAAAGGACACTCGTGAATGATCGGGTCAAGCAACGGGTCGCGCGGTGCTCATGACCTTTGGCCCGCGAGCAGCGTGGGACGCACCGGGCACGCCGGACATGCCACACTGCCCAACACCACGCACCGGCATGGGCCAACGTCTGACTGCTGTGCCCCGTTGCGTGTTGGATGCCTTCACAGCACTGGTCGTGCTGCCTGTGGCACCTGCTCAGCGAAGCCATCCCACGTAGGTTGGCGCAATCGGCGGCGGGAGGGTCATACAATAAAACGAACCGCGGGATGGGACAGCCGTCCACGCAAACAGCGGTGGCAACTGGTGGACTTGGAAGGGCGGGGGATGAAGCCGATGCAGGTTGGGATGTGCATCCTGCGGGGATCCGGCAGCGCGACCGGGCGGCGGCCTCTGCGGGAGCTTCACGTTCCGATCGGAACGTGCATCATTGCTGATCACTCCTCAAGCCCGTCAACCACCTAACCCGCACCGCAGGCGAGCCGTGGATGTTCTCCGAGGACTGCAGTGGCTGCTCCGACGGCGCGCACTACCTCCTGGGCTTCTACAAGTCCTTCCTGCTGCTGCTGGGCGACAAGCCCCAGGCCTACAACAACATCGAGCGCATGCTGGTCACCGCCCTGCTGTTCATGGGAACGCTCTTCTATGCCATCGTGGTGCGTGGGTGGGTGCTGGGGCAGCCAGCTTCAGCTACCTTGCGAGCAGTGCCTGCCCTGCATCCAAAATGCAAGTTTGTGCGGTTGATGTGCGCTGCGAGCCTCCACTTTCGCCCACCTCACCTCACGCCCCCATCGCATCCACCTCACCTCACGCCCCAGCCCACGGCCTCAGCCCAACCACAACTCCGCCCCCACCGCATTTCTACTACTCGACGTCGCTGCGTCATTCTGAATTCCTCCCACACGCATTGGCATCCATGTCCGTGAAACAGGTGGGCAGCATGACGCTCCTGGTCGCCAACATGTTTGCGACAGCCACGCGGCACAAGCAGCGGGCGGCGCAGGTGAACGACGCGCTGCGGTACAGCGGCGTGAACCACGACGTCCGCGAGCGGGTGGGCGAGTTCTACGACCACCTCGCCACCTTCCACCACCCCGGTGAGCGAGTCCGGCGGAGGATTGCTCTGCCTAGCTAGCGTGCGCAGCAGCACGTGACTGGTCTGGGTTGGAATGCAGCAGCAAGCAACGCAAGTGCGGCGGGCGCGGGCACCTGGGGCTGAGGAATGCGAGAACCAGACGGCAAGCAGGGGTAACACACTGGCAAGCAAACCACACACACTAACCCCCGGCTGAACGAATGCGTGCAGGCTCCGAGGGCGTGGCCTACCTGCAGGAGCTGCCGGTGGGGCTGTACGGCAGCGCCATGGCGGAGCTCTTCGGCCCGGTGCTGTCGAGCGTGCAGCTCTTCGCCTACTGCGAGCGGCCCTTCATCTGGCGACTGGCGCAGAAGCTGCGGCTGTCGCTATTCATGGCGGGAGACGTCATCTACGAGCTGGGCAGTGTGGGGCACGACATGTTCATCATCTGGAAGGGTGCGGTGGGGCTGGTGGCGCCGGACGGGGCATACGCAGCGCTCCTGACGGACGGCGAGCACTTTGGCGAGCTGGGGCTGATGGCCGCCCACATGCCGCGGCCGCACCGGGCGGTGTCGCTGCGCCCCTGCGACGTCCTCATGCTGAGCCGCTGGGACCTGCAGGTGGGTGTGTCGTGTCGGCTAGCGGCCGCATAACTGATTGTGCAACATGTCCACACCGGCCACGCCTTGCCTTATGGCGTGTCATGCCATGTCCCACGCATGGTGACCTCCACATGCGCGGACGCGGCTGTTGGCAACGCGCAACTGTGCCCATGTCCCTACACGCAGGAGGCGATGAAGGACTTCCCCGAGAGCGCAGCGCTGGTCAAGGACCGCTCGCGCAGCCGGGTGGAGGACCACGAGCTGGCAGGCAACCTGTGGTCCTTCGCTCTGGCGGTGCTGGGCGGCTACGCGGATGAGGAGGGCAATCTGAGGCTGGACGCCGATGTGGGCACTGTGGACTTCACCGGTGCCGGAGCCGGCTCCGGGGCTGTGTTCCGGAGGCGCCAGCGGCAGGCCCTGTCGTCGCAAAGCGCAACCCATGGGATACAGCAGGACGGCAACAACCGCCAGGGCGCGCCGCAGATCTGGGAGGAGGAGCTTGGGGAGGGCACCAGCGCCAGCAGCTACCCGCGGGCTGTGGTTCAGCCGGCATCGCCGCCTTCAGGCAGCACCTTGAACAAGGTCGGCACGGCCGCTGATTGGGACAGCGACTGGGCCTTGGGGGGCTTGACAGGTCGCCCTGTGGCGGAGGCGAGGGAGCAGCCCTCTGCGGTGGCAGCGGAGCCTGGGGAGGGGGCCAGGAGCGGCACCACTGGCAAGGGGTCGCCTGGTAAGACGTATCTCATGTATTTTCTGGGGAGGAAGAAGCAGGTGGAAGCCGCAAAGGTCGCCGCCGCCACAGCAGCAGCGGCGGCACAGCGCTCTCCTCGCTCAGAAGGCGCCGCGGCTGCTGGAACCAACAGCAGCCGCATCGTCCCGGCTGGTGAGGCAGCCAACGCCGCGGCACTCCCGCAGCAGCACCGCGAGTGGACGCCAGCCGCTGCCGCGTTGCAAGGTGTTGGGGCACACCTCAGCAGCGGCCGCGGTCCCTCGCCGGAGCCGCAGCGCTCGCACCAATCACAGCAACCGCTGCCAGAGCGGCCCTCCTCCCAGTCACCGTCCCTGGGCGCCCGCATCCTCAACAGCATCCGCCGCCGAACCTCCCAGACCAAGCTGGAGCCAGCAGGCAGCGTAGCCAGCAACACTGGCAGCAACACCCGGCGCTCTTCCCGGCGCAGCTCCACTACCGCAGCCGCCGAGCACGACGGGGACCCTGATTGGGCCAGTGGCGGCGAGGATGAGGAGCTGGGTGCCCCGGGGCCGCAGGGCCCGGCCAGCAGGGCTAGCAGGGTCAGCAGCGCCACCGGCACGTCGCTGGGGCTGGCCTCGCGTGCGCCGTCGTCGACCTGGAGCGCACTCGCGCGGCGGCAGCCCAGCATGCTACAGCCGCTCCCGCCAGGGCTCTTGGCGCAGCGCACTGGCTCTGTCCTGTCCACCGCTATGCAGCGGCAGGCGCTCGCTGCGATGGCAGCGGACGGCGTGGGCGGGAGCGTGCCCGAAGGTGCGGACGCCGCGGGAGCAGCATTGGCTGCGATCGCAGCTGTCTTCGGCTCTGTCAGCAGCCCGGTGGGCAGGTCGGGTCGCAGCCGGCGGGGCAGCACCACCAGCAGCTACGGCATAATGGGCGCGCCAGTGCAGGTGCAGCCCATGCCGCAGCCCTACAGCGGCGGCACCAGCCGCACCGCCAGCAACACCGGCCACATGCACCTCCCGGCGGCGGCCGCGGCACACATGGTGCCGCTGCTGCCGCGCAACGTGCTGCTGCGGCAGCCGTCCGTCATGGCAGCGCTGTCCATGCTCGGAATGAACGGCGCTGCCAGCGGCGGCAGTGGTCTTGCCGCGCCCGCGCCGGTGCCCCCCGACCTGGGGCCGTTCTCGCCGGTGTGGCCCGACGGCGGGGGCGGGCGCGGCTCGGGCGGGCGCAGCCCGGCGGACTCGGGGAACGGCTACATGTCCATGCGCGCCGCGGCGGCTACGGCACAGGTGGGCGGTGCCGATGTGCTGGGATCAGGAGCAGGTGCAGCTGGTGGGCGCGCAGCCCCACTGGCGAGCCCGCACGGCCATCACGCAGCAGGGGCGGCGCCGCTTGCGTCGCCCTCGACGGGTGCCGCGTATCACCCGCACTCGCGACAGCAGCAGCCGCATCCTCGCCAGCGGCCGCGGCGTGCGTCACTGTGGATAGACTCCCTGTTTGAGGAGCTGGAGCAGAAGCCCGGCGCTGCGCAGCCGCCGGCGTCGCCAGGCGCGAATGAAGCCGCGCTGGCGAAGGCAGCCAGGGTGCCTTCGCCGCCGCCGCCACTACCGCTGCAGCCGCCGCCACAAAATGGAGGCCACGGCGGCGGCGGTCAGCTGCGGAGCTGGGAATCCTTGGCCAACGAGCTAGCAGCAGATCTCCCGTCGCCCTTTGCGTCAATCCAATCTCCCATGGCGTCCGTCGATCCACCTGGTGTGCCTGGTGGTGGCGAGAGTGGAGTAGCAGTAGCTAGCGAGCCCCAGGGTGCGGGTGGGGCCGGCGGCGGCGCAAGCCCGCAGCAGGCTGCTGTACCGCCGAGGAATGGAGCTGGCAACCAGAGGCGGACTCTGCAGCAGCGGCGCAGCCTGGCTGAACCGTTGTCACCATTGCGTGGCGGCGGCGGCCGGATGCCGCAGCAGGTGTCGCCGCCGGCGGCTGCAGGAGCGGCCGGCGGCGGAGGCGAAGGGGCCGAGGCTGCATTGCAGCCCTCGCTCTCAACTGACGAGATATGGGAGCACATCAAGGCGGCGGCAGCAGCAGTTGCCGCCACCACTGCAAGCTCTGGCGCGCCTGCTGGCAGTAGCAGCAGGGCCCTTGCCGCCGGGGCTCGTGGCGCAGCGCGCGATGCTACTGCTGGTGGCACTGCAGCCAACTTCAATGACGCACTCAACTCGCTGCTGCCCTCGCTTTTTGTGGATGGTCTGGACAGCGCCACCGTAGACGCGCAAAGCGCCACCGCTGCTGCTGCAGCCGCTGGCGGCGCCCAGCCCGCACCCGCGGCCCTGCTCCGCACGACAGGCAACGGCGTCATGCCGGCCGGTTCACCACTTGCTGCGGCCGCGCTGCAGCCCACCTCCTCCCTCTCGCCGGTGAAGCACTTCACTGCGCATCGACCGCCGCCACTGGACTCCCGCCTGTCTGCGACGGGGCTCGCAGCCCTGGCGCCTCCGGGTGCAGGCCTCTTGTCGCCTCATGGGCACAGCCGCGGCGCTGCCGCCGCGGCTGGAACGGCTCGGTCCGCATTCGGTGCCAGCTTGCTGTCGCCTGCGGCTTCGCTGCAGCAGTACCCCCCGCACCTGCAGCCCCGCAACTCGGCGGCTGCGTCCCCTCACGGCGCCGGCCACCACCGGCCGCACCTCTCGCCGCTGCCGCCGCAGGGCATGAACTCGCGTCGCAGTATCGGCAGCCGCGCAGCGCGCAGCTCCGCGGGCTATTCACACCCAAGCGGCAACCGCTCCAGCGGCCTCGGCATGCATTTGGCGCAGGACCAGGAATCTGATTTCCGTGTTGGCGACGGCATTACGTCGGGCGATGAGGATGACGGGGACAGCGGCTGGTCGTCTTCGTCCTCGTCAGAAGCAGCTGGCAACGGTCGGGGGAAGAAGAGCAGCCAGCGGCGCCGTCTGCAGCAGCAGGAGGTGGAGGCGCTCCGGCGGCAGCTGGGTGCCGCGAATGCGCGCACAGTGGCGCTGGAGGCGCAGCTTGCGGATTTCCTTTCCGACCCCGGCAAGGTGCGGGCGTGGGGTGGGGTGGGGTGCGGGCGTGGCATTGGATGTGGAGGCGGTGTCAGGCACGGTGCGGCATGCATCGCGTCATCGCATCAGGGAATGCCTGGGTTGATCTCCGGTGCAAATCCGCACTGCACCGCCTTCTTAGGTAGGCGTCCCTGATGCCTATGCACGCCTGACCCGCAGCACAAGTCCCACAAACACGTGAAGCACGCATGTGGCGCCCCTGCATGCTTGCTTGTGCGCAGGTCCCGGTGGTCGCGGCGCTGGTGCATCGGGAGGTGCAGGCGGCGCTGGCGCGGCTGTGCGCGGCGGTGGATGGCAAGCTGTCGGCGGTGCGGGATGCCATGCTCAACATCACAGGTGAGCCCGGTGTGCATGTCGCTAGGGCAGCAACTGTGGTGGTGATTATCGATGGTTGTGCATGCCAATGGCATTGGGTATAATGAACGAGCCCACGCGCCAGCACCGACCGCCTGCTGCATGCCCGCGCTCATGCCCCTGCCCCTGCCCCTGCCCCTGCCCGCACGTGCCCATGCATTTCGCAGTGCGCACGGAGGACCTGACGCAGCAGGTGGCGGCGGCGGATGACCGGCTGCAGCGGCTGGAGGAGCTGGTGGACGCGGCGGCGGAGCAGGGCGACGGCGCCGGTGGAGTCCGGGTGGGCGGCGGCAGCAGCAGCGTGCTGGGCGTGTCCATCGACCACTGGGTCGGCGGCGGCGCAGAGCCGGCGGCGGGGCGCACGAGCAGCGGTGGCGCCCTGCACGGCCAGACGCAGCAGGGCGATTCGCTGAAGCGCGGCGCGCAGCACGCGCGGCTGCAGGCGCCGTCGCGGCGTGCCAGCGGCGTGTTGGGCGGTAGCGGTGCAGGGGACATGCTGTTTCCGGCGGCAGGCGGCGAGCGGAGGGGCAGCCTCTCAGGAAGCGGATTCTTTTCTTCAAGCCTGTCAGGTCTGGGCCTGGCCCTGGGCCCGGGACTGGGGCCGAATAGCCCCGCCCGCAGAGGCACGCCCCAGCAGCTTGCGAGCGGCCGGCGCGCGTCCACACTGTCACAGGTAGGTGAATTGCCCAGGGCTGCAGCTCCAACCGCGCTTGGCCCACCAGAGTGCCGTATTCCTTGACGGAATTGAGGGCCACGTGTTGTGTGTGCGTGGGCTGGGGTGGGGTGGAATACTGAGAAAGGCATCAAGAGCTGCGGTGTGCTGACTCGTCCTCCTGCCCGGCACATGCTTGCACCCTGACTGCGGCCAGGTGCCAGTCCAAGGAATCCTCAAGAACGGCTCCGTCACCGGGACCACGGCGGCCGCCAACGCCGCAGCGGCCGCCAACGCCGCAGCGGCCGCCGCCGCAGCAGCTTTTCGCAGCGGCAGCAACACACCTGCTGCCTCTGCGGCTGACGTCACTCCGCTGCCGGGCTCCACGGATGGGCGCGGCCGCTTCATGGCAGACGAACCCGTCTCGCCTCGGACTCTTTCCGCTGAGCACGAACAGAGGGCGCGCCGCAGTGGCGAGGGTGCGCCTTCGCCTTCTGAGGCCACAGGAGCGTTTGCATCCCGCGCATCAGCTGGTGGCCTGCTGCTGGGGCCCGAGGAGGCAGCGGCCACGGCCGCAGCCGTGGTTGCGAGCGCGCTGGGAGGCAGGCCTGGTGGCGGCAGTAGCAGCGGCGGGCCGCTGGCGGGCTTGGGCCTGGTGATGGGCGGAACGAGGGCAAGCCTGAATGGCGGCGTTGGCTCGGGCCATGACCAGTCGCGCCGCTCCCGCATGGGTTCCTCATCGCAAGCCCCTGCCCTTGTGGTGGTGTCAGCAGCAGCTGCGGCCGCTGGGCCTGAAGCTGCCAGGAGTGCAGGCAGCCGCACCGGCTCCGGCCCGCCGTCGGGCGCTGGGGGTCCGACAGGGGAGGCAGCAGGTTCGACCGGCGGCAGTGGCGGCGGCATGGCGTCGCAGCTTAGCAGGCGCATGAGCGGAGCTATCCGTGGGACGGCCCCGGGCGCAGCGGGATCCCCCATAGCAGCACCAGGCACGCTGCCAGTCCCCACGCTCATCGATGACGATGAGGCCGGCGACATGCTGTCGAGCGGGGGCGAGGACGGATCGCCTGGTGGGCGCAGCGGGCGGGGCGGCAGCCGCAGCGGGAGGTGGTTAGAGCTGCGCCGCACGCGGACGTCCACACTGAGCTGAGTGGCATGCACGCACACTTGAGCTGGGCTGCAGGAGGGCTGGGCACGACGCATAGAACGTACATGCGTGTGTGTATGAGTGCGGCATACATATGGGGATGGCAGGGTAGGCACTAACAGAAACAAGGTGGGCCATTGATCGCCCGTACGTTTTATCTGCGCTGCCACATGGTCGGCGTTTTTATGCACACGAAGCCGGACGCTGTAGTAGCATCGTGCATAACACTACTGTGGGCAGCAGTTCGGTCCCACTACTGCGACAGTAGTGGGGCGGAGCTGCGGCCCCCATCACTATCACATCTTGCGCACATTGGCGGCCGCATCGGGCATACTATTGGGGGACACGAACCTAGTTCTAGTTCTTTTTGCAGTGCCCTCCACCGACATGCCGCGACGGTGTATTAGGGCCATCCGTGGCTCACGCCTACGCCGCGTCCCGACTATCCCGACACGCCGAAACAATGTGTGAAGTTGGCGCCCTGAACAGACGACCATTCAGGACGCTGTATTGGGACCAGCGCTCATTCTTTTTACATATGATGCAAGCAAGTGTTAAGTCAAGCACGTAAGCTTCAGTGCTTCAGTGCAGTATGGTGCGCTTTTGTGACGAGTCATGACGGTAACATCCGCATAGGGTGGAGCGGGGCGTGTGTGAAGCAACGAATCGCGTAGGCAAGGGAGTCTGCCTAACGCTCGTTGCAGTCCGCCTATCTTGTTATTGCATGGATCATGCCCGCCGAACTACTACTGTATGGAACTTGCTGTGGGGGTTTCAAGGAAGGCCCACTGCACTCCCTGCACGCAGTTTGCCATATGGCTTGCATGGAGCAGGCACGTCGCTAGCTGAGGTGCACGAAGGTAGCCCTTTGCATGGTACAATAGACGTGTCCATGTAATGCAACCGGCCGTGAGAACACGAGCAGATGGAGTGCGGAAACCTTTCCCAAGAAGGCGTGGCGTGGCGGGGTGTGGGTGACTGGGTGTGCACCAGGCGCAATTGCATGCGCAGTACTGTGTGGATCACCCGTGCCTCAGCCGCAGGCATTGTTGCTGTCCTTGCGGTGTGTACAAGCTGTACGAAAGGGCCTTGCCTCAAGGCCCTGGCAGACTGGAGCTTGCCTTTGACCGCATGGAGCATAGCAGAAGCGGATACCGCCGGCTTACTTACGTGTGGAGCAGGGCTGTGGCGGACCTGACTGGGACGGAGGCGGCATTGAGCCATTGCGTTACGACACAAACCGTGGCTGACTGCTGCTGCGGCCCATCCGCACGACACGGCTCTCCGATTCCTGCGCGGTTGCCCCGCACCAGACAAGCGAAGCTATGCAATTACAGTATTCGTGTCTTCGTGTCGCACACCATCCACCAACTGCATTCTGCGTTAAATGCGTCTCCGCCCGTCCATCCAAAGTGTTCCCCACCGTTTCCCGTTGGCCGACGCTCACGAACGAGTGGTGGTAGGACCAGGGCATGGGATGAGAGCGGCATGCCCCAGTGGTGACAGATGAATCCCCGAACCCAACGAGCCCTGGCGCGGTAGCAAGACAGGAGTTGCGGCTGTGCGACGCGGTTACTGTACCGCTCACGAATGAGTTTTACATAAGTTGATGGCTCTAATCGATTACAGATCCCCTCAGCAACCCTTGCCTGCACCAGGGGGGTACATACCGGTAACCCCGGCCTGCACGGTCATACCGGTATCAGGAGGGTGATGTGGCTGTGGGCATGAGATCTGTGTTGGACGCGTGTGTGCGCCTGCCGCCCAGGCATGCGCATGGATGGTAAATATACGGTATGCGAGGTGCGTGAAGCAGTGCATGCACCAGAGCCAATGTGGTCTAGCCCGCCTAGCCCGCCCGTGTCGCCTGTGTCGCCCGTGTCGCCCGTGTCACCTATGTCGCCTATGTCGCCTATGTCGCCTAGCCCGCCCGTGTCGCCTGTGTCGCCTGCTTTGGGCGCACGTAATGACGATGCCATGCATGGCAGCGTGTTGCGGTGTGATGTGTGCGTGGGTAAATGCGGTCCCAAATCAGCCAAGTTCGATCGGAGTAGAGAAGACGTTATGTGCTATACCCAAACCCACGAAAACCCTAGGTACGTACCCTAGCTTTATCATCCGTGCCAAAGCAGGCACACACCACAACGTTTAGTATCCCGTGTGTTCATGCCTCTAAACGTTCAGGAAAATTTGTTCTACCCCGGCTGGAAACTAAAGCAATTGCACACGAGCGACCGGATACTCCTGGATACTCATTCCATCACCGCCGCCGCCGCCGAACTCAAGGCCTGGCCTAGTTCGCTAGTGGTTGTGAGGCGTGCCCGAGCTCCTCAGCCCTAGATCTGCCTACTTGAAATCACACCTGGTCTGCGAAACTATAGGAACACACCAGTGCCCCCGGGCGCCGCGTGCGTGCGTGATGATGAAAGGTGCACCGTGTTGACAAGCGTCAACCAGCAGGGAACGGTATATGTGCCGCGTGATGCTCGTCTGCCCCCTATATACACCATCCCACAAGGTAAGTAGCGGTGCCGGCGGCCAACCACGTGCGTGATAGATGCTTGTTGCTTGCGGCATGCTTTAGTGGCGGAAGAAGAGGTCGAGGAAGCCGGTGGGGCAGCAGTTGCTGTCCTCGGCGCCGAAGATGGAGAACAGGCACCCCGACTTGCCGCGGCCGTCGCACAGGAAATCGGCGAAGCCACAGGGGCTGCTGGCGTCGAGGCGGATGCACAGGTCGATGATGGGGCTGCCGTTGGGCTTCTTGGGCGCCTTGTCGAGCTTGGTGATGGCCAGCACGGTGACCTCTTCGCCCGTGGCGGCCACATGGTTGGAGTAGGAGGGCGAGATGGTTCTGTTGTTGACGCTGATGCCGCGGATGGCGCGCGGGGAGCTGTTCCGGCACTGAGGGCCTGTGTGCGGCGGGTGGGCGGACAGAGAGCGGGTTCGTGCGGCGGTCTGTGGAGGTTCTGTGATCCCAATCAATTGTAATTTTGGGTGCTCACTCCCTCTGCTCCCATTACTACCGCAAGCCTGCGTACTACTCACGGATTAGCATCTCGAGCTTCTTGACGCTCATGTTGCAGCACGGCGCGGTGGTGGTGTTGCAGCGCGCGAAGGGGCCCACAGCAAAGCAGTACTCATTGTAGGGGATGCCCAGGGCATCTTTTCCAGCAAGGATCGTGCCGTGCCGAAGCGGCTGCTAGCTCTCGGACTTAAATAGACTACGCCACAATGTAATCCTCTGAAGATGTTCACAAGCCATATGACCGCGCACCGAGAAGGCATGTTTGACGAAGAGCGAAAGGGGGAGCGTAAGCGTGCAGGTAACGCTGTACTGTTGTTGCTCAACCTCTGTATGCTATTCGCAGTCTGCCACTGGCCGCGAGTTCTGAGCGCGTTGTCTGCCGACCTGTTTGACCATGACCCCGGGCGGAGCTCCGGCTCCGCTGCCAGCAAGTTTGGCAACGGGACCGCACATGGTCATCAGGCGCACACGCATCACTCAACTCGCTCAGCCTGGCACCACGCACAAAACGCCTCTCGAATGCCGCAATGGTCACCCTGGAACCCATCCAGCGACAGTCCGCTCCACCGCTGTCGCTCGAACCGGGCAAATGAACACTCTCAACACCCTGCGCCTCGCACGGCACAAGCAGGGCCTGAATACTCACCAGACGCGCACGCGATGGGACCAACAGCCACGGCCAGCAGACAGCGGGCAGCAGCAGCAGCGGCTATTCACACAGCAGCGGCTACAGCACAGCCCCATTGCCAAAGCACAACCGGGCGCGACCAGCGACTGAAACGCAGAAAGCAGAACAATGCGCGCCCGACCACTCGCCCTCCCCAGACCGCGACGGGCAACAATAGCAATCTGCATCCCACACGAATCTGCCGGGACTGCAGCAACTATAGGAACTTAGAGCCGGAGCTGGTACGCCTCGCCTCGCCGCCCGGGACGGAGCCGCTGTCGGCATGCGCAAACGACAAATCGAAACTCTGTAATACTCTGCACGACTGGTTCGGCGACTACGACCGACTAAGCGACACAATTTGGCGTGGCACGGGGAATCGACCAGCGCAGACTAAACGACGGACAGCACCGCACAGACTCAGAACAAACGCGTCAGCAAAGTCTGTCAAGAATACGTTGCTACATAATACACCGCCACAGAACAAGCCGCACAGCTTACGAGCCGCATGCAAACATGGGGACAGCCTGCGCTACACCACAACACTGCCACCCGCACCAAAACTAAAGTACACACACAAAATGGACCCCGACGCTGACCCCGAATTAAAGCTGTTCCGCGCTGCACAAGAGGAACTGCCAAACGTGCGCTACTTTGACAACGACCACGAGCTAGAAGCCTACACGGTCAATGTTAACCAAACGATGGCACCGGGGCTGGAGGACCCACTAAACCTAAGCGACAACGCCAAGCAGGGGCTGATCCAGGGCATCAACTTTCTGGACCCGCTATCCAAGCGCAGCGGCACTGCAGCAGCGCTACCACAGGGTCTAATGCCTCTACACCAGGGGCTCAGCACTCTCATCTTGTGCGCAACCGGCGCCCCACAGCGGCTCCTACGGGGCAGCGGGCCCTCGGCGCGGGCGGAGCTCAGCTGGACCGTCCCGCTGGCCAACACGACGAGCCACGCGCCTCAGATGGGACGCACAGGACCTGGCCGCGGGCGCGTGAGCGCCGACGCGCATGCGGGGCCGGACCTGGGGCGCATCCGGGATGCACTGGAAAACGCGCTGAAGTCGTTCGGGGCCGCCGACGTGCAGGTAACTCGTGAACGCGCACAAAGTAAACACATGATCTACCAATCAGGGATACCCAGCCAGGCACTGAATGTGGGAATCGCAAACTTGGAATCACTCCAACCCAACCACGCAACAATATCACCCCCGCAAACTCACCCCCGACACCCTCCCCACGCTGACCGCCACCTGCCCCAGGTCACCGTCAGCACACCAGACAACACCAAACCGGGCGCCCGCAGCGCCACCATCAGCGCCAGCGGCCACGACCGCACGCTGGCCAGCGCCACGCTGCAACTCGTCGCCGCGCGACCGGCCACACTGTTCAGCCGCGACCAGCCGGCCAACGCGGCCACCGTCAGCTTCAGGGCCTTCCCCGGCAACCCCAGCACGCTGACCGACACGCCCATCCTGGTGGTGATGCGCCAAATTGACGGCGACGGCGAGGACCACCAAACCATCAACATGCTCCGCCGCGCCGGCGAGGCAACGCTCCGCCAGCTCCTTGGGGGTAAGCACGCACACGCCACGAGGGAGCAGGGCGACATAGGGAACACAACCGCACGAACGACGCTGCGACAAACGAACCCCCATACGAACCATAAGGACTTCGACACAGCACGCAACCACACAGCTCTGCCTGACCCGCCCGAACACGCTCTCACACCCGAACCCGTGCATCGCCCACCTGCAGAACCCGCGGACTACGAGGAGCTCGAGGCCTCAATGCGCAGCTACGTCGGCAGCGTGCTGTGGAGCCTCCTCAACTGCAGCGTGCGCTCGTATGGCCGCACCGACGCGGAGCGCGCCAACCTGCAGCAGGCCTACTGCCCCACGCCGCTGTACAAGTACGTGGTCACGCTCACCTACTCCACGCCCTTCCAGGCCGCCGTGCTGCAGCAGGCGCGACACATCATCCTCGGTGTGCGCGGGGAGAGCCTAGTCGCACAAACCGCCCTGCCTTTCACGGCGCCAGCGGTGAGCCTCGACGACACCTACGTGGTTCTCCTGCGCAGCGGCCGCTTCAGCAGCAAGATCGACAGCGCCGCACTGCAGCAGCTCCTCGGTGCACTGCAGCAGCGGGCTGCCGCACAGCAGCTCGCCTGCGCCGGTTTCGCAAAGCGGGCGATCCGCAAGGCGCTCCTCAGCCTGCCCACAGCCCCGGGCGTCGACGCGGTGAAGGTTGCACCCGCACGGCACTTCGGCTTCACCTCCAGCACCAAGAAGGGCCAGGCGCAGGACGCCGCGCCCGCAGCAGCTGCAGCAACCGCCTCAATCCCGGCGCCCTTGCGGGAGGCCGCCGCCCGCCCCGGCAGCGGCCGCCGCGCCTACGTCCTGAACAGCCGGCGCGACGGCTACCTACAGCTGCTCGGCGACGGGGCCCTCAGCCCAAAGCAGCTCCTGGGCGCCGCCTACTGGTGCAGCGAAGGCGGCGCCGTCGTGCCCATGAGCTCATTCCTGGTGCGGATCGAGGGGCGGGAGGAGCTGACCTTCCGTGCGCCAGAGGGCAAGGCCGACATCGCCCTGCTGTGCCCGCGCGCATATGACGCCGCCAGCATCTGCGCAGCGGGCTGGTGCGAGGCCAGCTTCAACCCGCAGCGCTACGTGTCCAACCAGCCCTCCGGCCTGGAGCTGCAGGGCCCGACCGGCGAGCCCGTGCTGGTCAACGTGGGCGTCCGGCACCGCCGCTTCGGCGGCTCCTACATGCACACGGGCGAGGGCGACTTCGGTGCAGCCAGCAGCAGCAGCAGCCACAGCAGCGGGCCCCAGCTGCTGCAGATCCCCGAGGCGGTGATCGCGGTAACTCGCAACATGCTGGTGGGGGACCCCATCGCCGCGGGGATCGCGCAGACCCGCGACCTGGAGATGTATCGGTACGCCGTCGCGGCGCAGACCTGCCTCATGCTGCACCACTCGGAGCCGCCGCCACCCATCCAGCGGTCCAACCAGCTTGGCTCGCCGGCCTACGCTGCGCGGCAGGCCGACCGGCCGCGGCCCGTCATGCTCGCGCTGTCCGACGATGAGGACGACGACGGCCCTGCAGCGGCGCCCCCCGCCGGCGGGGCGGCCGCTGGGACCAGTGCCGGCTCCGGCGCGGCTGGCAGCGGCGCAGCGCACCCGCGCAGGCTGGCGGAGCAGCTGGCGGACGCCGCCCGCCACGACGTGCGCACCATCGCCGCCCTCGCGACAGAGGCTGAAGGCGCCGACACATTCGCGCGCGCACAGATCGCACGCGCCTCTGTCGGCCTAGAGCAGATGTCCAACGCGCTAACCAGCCGCAACATGCACGACCTCCGCTCCATGTCCGGCAAAGTGCTCCAGGCCCTCAGCCAGGCGCGGGCCGCGGGCCATGCCGCCCTGCAGCGCCTCGCCGACGTGGAAATCCGCATGCCACCTGACGGTGCGGACGCCGCCGAGGCTGCGCCGCACCACGCCCGGGCACGCGAGGCCGCTGCCAACGCCCAGCGCAGCCTCGAGGCGATCCCGGACATGACAGCACTGCACGACGCGGCCGTTCAACAGGGACGCAAGGTGCGACGGCAACCCAAGGGACCCTCTAACGAACCGCCACCTCCCGAATCACAATATCAGACCCCCCGCCACTACCCGCCCCAATCTGTCCCGCCCCTGAACCGACCCCCACGCCCCGCTGCTCACGCCACAAACACTGGCCCACCCACCCCGCTACGCCCTGCACGCAGCGCGGCACCGACCACGACGCCCAGCCGCCCACCGTGGAGGAGCTGCAAGCCATGGCGGTGGAACTCGAGCAGGCCCAGCGCATGGAGCTGGGCTCGTAGCCAACAGAACCTCTGCAGCATTCAGAGCACGAGTACCGGGCGCCGAGACGACAATGCCGATAGGCGTAGCAACGGTCAGGACCCAACACCAGCCCGACCCGGTTTGCACCACAAAAGTGGGGTAGTAGAGACGTACATGAGCGGCGCCCGAATGATGGCCCTGGAGGATGGCGGGACTAGCATAGCGACTGTGACAGACCGAGATGCGAATGTAAGGGATAGCGAATACCAGGCGGGCTGCAGGACGAGCGTGTTGATTGCAGGGGACAGCCAGGGAGACACGACTGCACGGGATGGCTGGTGTCAGGCGGCTGACGCCCACCGCCGTACGGGCACGAAAGGCGCCCGCGCCATGAACAAACACTCGTGCCCAACCATTCTTGTTGCAATCCTTATTGTCCTCTCTGGTTACATAGCGTGGCGCCTCACACAAACAACCCAGCCCGCGCCGTCCCACATACAGCGCAAACGGCACGCCGGCAGCAAGAGCAAGCACGACACCCGCCGCACACATCGGAAGCACAGCACCAGCGAACTTGGATCCCCCGCCCCCCACCTAGTGGGCAGAGGCCACCAGCCGGCCCCTACAGGACTCGCTCAGCCCGTCGCTGCCCAAATGCCTTACCACGAACGCCAAGAAGCGAACTACTGCCACATTCACGCACTGAACATGCTACTAGGCTACCGCGCTGTCGACCCGCGCACAGTTGTGGACTACTGGCAACGATACCAATGCCCAAACGCCGAGGGCGCCGCGCACTGGCAACACCTCTACAACCCCCACCGCGGCATGAACACCATGCTAGTCAACCACTACCTGCGCACACACCCAATCACAGACAGGCCAATCCTCCTCCGATCCATACACCCTGGCCGCACCTGCCGCATCAACCACCACACCCAACCAGCCATCGAAAACATCCTGCAATGCCATGCACCGCAAGCTCAACGCTCTGGGTTTCTGCTCCTCAGCGACACCCACGCCACGGCTGTTCGATACTACCAAGGCCAATGGTGGTGGCTCGACTCAATGCGACCAGGGCCCACACCCCTCCGCACTGAAGCCGACTGGCGCTCACTCAGTGGCAATGCGCTCGCCATCTACGAAATGGACATCACCCGAGTGCGGGGACACATGCACATCTCCCTCCTACCCGACCTGCAAGCAATTACCCGACCCGCACCCGCACCCGCACCCGCGCCCGCACCTGCACCTGCACCTGCACCCGCACCCGCACCCGCACCCGCACCCGCACCCGCACCCGCACCCGCACCCGCACCCGCACCCGCACCCGCACCCGCACCCGCACCCGCACCCGCACCCGCACCCGCACCCGCACCCGCACCCGCACCCGCACCCGCACCCGCACCCGCACCCGCACCCGCACCCGCACCCGCACCCGCACCCGCACCCGCACCCGCACCCGCACCCGCACCCGCACCCGCACCCGCACCCGCACCCGCACCCGCACCCGCACCCGCACCCGCACCCGCACCCGCACCCGCACCCGCACCCGCACCCGCACCCGCACCCGCACCCGCACCCGCACCCGCACCCGCACCCGCACCCGCACCCGCACCCGCACCCGCACCCGCACCCGCACCCGCACCCGCACCCGCACCCGCACCCGCACCCGCACCCGCACCCGCACCCGCACCCGCACCCGCACCCGCACCCGCACCCGCACCCGCACCCGCACCCGCACCGCACCCGCCACCCGCACCCGCACCCGCCACCCGCACCCGCACCCGCACCCGCACCCGCACCCGGCAAGCGGCGCACAGCCCAAAACGCCAACACACACCCGACCAACGGCAAAAAGCTCAAACAGACCACGCTGGCCGCCCCAGGCCCCTCCCCTCCCCCACCCAACACCACCGCCGCACCAACGCCGACCATTGATACAACAGCGCCACGCCCAGATGGCCACCTCTCCACCATGACACTCAACACACGCAGTCTAGACAGCCACCTGGAAATTGTGAACATTGCCATCTCTGACACCGGCACGCCCGACGTCATAGTACTAACCGAAACCAAGATTCCCTACCACAAGCGCAACATTGTTGGCCGCATTAAAGCCACCCTGAACGACCGATACCAAACGTACATGAGCAACCACAGCGCCTCACGCGGCAGCCAAGCCGGCGTGCTAATCGGCGTGGCACACCGCTTCAGCAAGCCTGCCGGGACTGAAACCGTCGCACCTCCACGTGGACTTGAAGGGTACCTTCTGCACGTAAAAATTGCGCCTCTCAACAGTCCACCACTTCACGTCATTGGTATCTACGCACCTGAAAACCCTGACACTCGCACGCTGGTGTACAACTACTGCCAGACAGTCCTCACTGCAGCTGACCACCCCGACGCACCACAACGGGTGATCCTCGCTGGGGACTGGAACGCCGTACTGTGCCCAACCGACCGCAGCAGCCACCAGCTCGACACGGCAGACCGCAAGCACCAAGCATTTGCACATGCCGCACAACTCCGCCCCATCCAAACACCATCCGCAACCACACCCAGGCAGCACACCTACACGCAACTCCAGAACGGCTACACCACCCACAGCAGCCGCATCGACGATATCCTTCTCAGCCACCCCACGCACACAGCCGTCACCGCCGAAGGCGGAGCCACTGAACGCACACATGAATGTGGAGGCCCCCTTGACCACCACGCACTCATCGCCTCCATCCCCCTGGCCGCGCTCCGCCTCCTCCCCAACCCGCCCCCGCCCCCGCCGAACACGACACCCAGTGACGCATGGTTGCAATACCACAAACCCACACTCATTCAAAAGCAGCGCGCCAGGTCGGACATGGAGACCAACCGCGGCGCCGCGATCTCCGCCCTACTCAGCAAGCTGGAGGACGCGCACACAGCCATTACCAACGCACTAGCCAGCTCCGAACGTGCCACCACGGAGGATGAGGCCGCGGCTATCCGAACCGCACTCCGCACATCACCAGCAGTCGCTGGCGCCGATGTCCAGGCCCTCAGTCACGAGCTGGACCAACTCCTCCAATCCTGCTTAACCACTCTCAAGAGCCACTGCGACCGCAAACCCCCACGCGCAACGAAACCGTACGCCAAGCGAACCGAAAGCCGCCACATACGGGCACTCCTCCGCCAGTTCAAGGACCAACGCCGACGGCTCAATAGCATCTCACCGCCACCTGCCGCATCCCCCCCGCCCGCACCCGCACCTACACCAGCGCCCGCGCCCGCCCCAGCACCCGCACCCGCACCAGCGCCCGAGCCCGAGCCCGAGCCCGCACCCGCTGCGGCACCCGCGCCTGCCGTCCCCCCGCCCGACCCCGCGCCTGGTCAGCCCCCGCCCATCCCACGCGCCCCAATACCCGACACAGCACGAGAGCAACTACAACAGGCACTGGAACAAACCAAGCAGGACCTACGGAAGGCCACTGCCGACCTACGCAAACGGCACACACAAAAAGCGATTAAGAAGATGCGCACCCTGCTCGCAACCAACCCTAAGAAAGGCCACCAACGCATCCTCAGCAACACCGACGCACCCCGCGGAACCCCTGCCATCCGCGACCCCGACCTACCTGCCACGGTGCACACAACCCCGGCCGGCATCCTGGACGCCCTGCACCGCCACTTCTCTAAGCTCGCGCGACCTATCAATGGTCGCCGCCAATCCCACTTCAACCCGCACGCTGATCGCCAATACCCCTTCACCGCACCCGGAGCCCCGGACCCCTTCCCCGCACTCGCCAAGGCAGCCGGCACACCCACCACCCTCCTCCCCGGCATGGCCGACCCCACAAACTTCCGGTGCTGCCTCAACCACCTCGGCCGCAACAAGGCCCCTGGACCCGATGATATCCCCAACGAACTCCTGCAAACCCTTCCCACTGCCCTGCAAACCGCCATCCATCAGCTCATGCTACTCATGTGGGTGAAAGCCGAAACCCCCAAACAATGGACACTCTCAGACACCGTACTCCTACCAAAGCCCGCCGGAGATCCCCTCCTCATCAAAAACAAACGCCCCATCGCCCTGGCTAGCACGCTGTACAAGCTGTACACGTCCCTTATCACCCTGAACACAGTCCTCTTCAGTGAGCAAGCTGGCGTCTTTACAGAGGCACAGGAGGGATACCTGAGGCAACGAAACACAGAACGGCAGGTCCAAAATCTTTTACACACCATTGAAGATGCGGCAATCACGGGACGCAACCTGTTCCTGCTATACGTAGACTTCTCCTCCGCTTTTAACACCATAGACCAAGACAAACTGCTGATCATCATGCACGACCTGGGCTACCCACGCGACCTCATCGACGCTGTGCAAAGCCTATACAGCACCGCACGCACCCGGGTCCGTACCGAGCATGGCACCACCGCCGACATCCTGCTGGAACGAGGCACCGTGCAAGGCGACGTCCTGTCTCCCATCCTATTCATCATCTTCATGGAACCCCTACTGCGCTGGCTGCACCATGGCGGCCGTGGATACCGCTTCGGCTGTCTCACACCCGAAGAAAACGACAAGCACAACTTTAGCTCTGGCGCATTCGCGGACGACCTTGCCGCGGCTACCACCTGCCTCTCCGACATGCGCACACAAGTCGAAAAGATTGAAAGATACGCTGCTTGGGGCGGCCTCAAGCTTAATGTGGACAAATGTCAGCTGCAAGGCGTGCTCTACGGTCAAGCAAAGACCGACCCCACCCTTGGCGGCCCGCGTCACGTCCACCACCAGCGCGCCCTTGAGCGCATGCTCCAAAATAAGATACGGGTCAATGGCGTCGCTATCCCCTACGCGCCCCCCACCGCGCCTTACAAGTACCTCGGCATCCAAATCACCCCCACACTTGACTGGGGCCCGCAAGTCGCGCACATCCTGGATAAGATCGCGGACAGGGGCACCAGCATCACCGCCTCCCTCGCATCCCCCGACCAAAAGATACGCATGCTTCAAACCACCGTGCACCCAGCAGTAGCATACAGCCTACCCTTCATGCCGTACACCAAACACGATGTTGCACGCATAGACGCCATGATTACACGTTTTGCTAAACGTTCCTACGGCCTTAAGTCATGCTTTCCCACTCGTGCCGTCATTCAGCCCGAAACCCAGCTGGGCCTGGGGCTGGGCAGCGTCCGCGCACTCTACGTACGGCGCGCCGCGAAAGCCCTGGTCCAGGCACTAAACGACCAGGGCCGTCTTGGTGCGGTAACACGCGCCATGCTACACCTGCAAAGCAGTATGGCGGGCACGGCATCAACTCAGCGCCTCACCCGTGAGTTCAGGTACTACACAAACCTGCGGCAGCTAGCGCTGGTCAAAGAAGCCGGGCTCGAGCTCACAGACAAAGGACAACCCTTCACCACTACCACTAACAGCCTCACCCGGCTGCTTGAAAGGCTGAGCCCTCTCTCCACCCCTGCCGAAGCCGCCCTCCCGTTCCGGATGATCCAGCCCCTTCTCGAACTGGGCTACAACCTGCAGGAATTGGTGGTAGAGGGCACGCACTTGATCAGCACCACGGACCTGAAGCGGCAAGGTAGACGACTGGTGAAGACACGACACATGCTCGCCCTGAACCGGCTCACCAAAGCCCTCCACCCCGCCACACGCGCAATCGCGAAAACTTGGAACAGCACAGCACCCCTGGACATCACGGAACGCACGCTCCCGGCCGAACACACCATCACCGGCCTCCTCGGCGCTGAGGCCGCCCCCGCCCCCGCCCAGTGGCACGACATCCGACGCCTACTCGCACAGCGTGCACCTGAACAAGCTGAAGCCGACGGGGGGAGCGACGAAGAAGCCGCTGAGGCAGAAGCGGCCCCTGAGGCAGCTGCCCCCGCCCACGAAGCGCCCCCCGCCCTAGGCGCACCCCCACGCAAAAGGTCCCGCCGCCAACACCACCCCTGGGCCCCCCGCGGTGCGCCCCTCCCCGACGAACACGCTGCGCTAGACTGGAACCCCGCGACTGACGCCCTCACTCTGGCACACTGCGCCGAACTGCTTGCCACACACAATTACCTGGCCAAAGGACGCGGGGCGGATAGCAGAAGCGCGTTCCTCCATCAACTGCTGCTGAAACCGAATGCCACCGCCGCAGATTGGAAACACGTGAAGGCCAGCAGGGACTGCCTCAGCGCCACCAACGCCCTGTTCGGATCCCAAGAGAAAGTGCGGGCGATCATTGCGCGAATCACCAAGAACGGCAAACCATACCTCCGTGTCGACTGGGAGCCAACCACCCTCCTCCCGGGAGCCCTACCCCTCTACCGACGCAACCACTACATTCCCCGCACGGTCACTGCATTCAACCTCCCAACCGACCCCACCAATGCCCAGCCCCGGCTGCGCGTGGAATGGGAACCCACAGACGAGCCCGCGTGCATCATTGACGACCAGGAGAATCGACAAGCTCTCCTCGATGACCTTGCCGCGCGCCTAGAAGCAGCCCCACCCACCCAAGGTACTCACCACCCAGCCGCAGATGACCACCTTACAGCCGCCCAGAAGCAGGGGTGCTGGCAAGACGAATGCACCTTCCACACACGCGGCCAGCGAATCCTGCGCAGTCACGTGCAAGTTGACGTCGAACCCTGCAACCCAGACCACGACATCACACCGCCCGGCTGCTACACCATACAAATCGGCAAATACAACCCCTCCCCCACCCCGCCCGCCCCATGGACACCCGAGGGCGACTGGCCGTCCGGCGTTGAGGCGGCACACACCGCGCAAGTCTACGACCCACAGGGGCGATGCGTCGGCACCCTCCCCGCATCCCGCCTCACCTCCCTGTGGCACCGCTACACACATGCGCGCCTCACCTGGACTGAGGCCCACCAGCAGCTCGCCTCACCCGGCGGCTTCCCTGAAGATATCGCACGCTTGCTCCTGCGATACCGGCCAGGGTACGGCAACCGTCAACACCAAATCACGGCGGCAGGTGAAAGGGCGTACACGCAGCGCCTAACGTCCAAACTGCACACCGCCATCGGCAGCAGCACGGAACTCTTCGCATCCCCCCTTAACGTAGCAGACCACACCACCACGTATTTCACCCCCCACCCCCAAGACCTGCTCTTCGGAGCCAATCATGATGCCTTCAGCCACCCCTGGACCGGCGTCGCCGTTGCACACCCGGAACCCGACCCAGCACAGCAGCTCCACGCCCTACGCTGGGCCACGGCTTGGGCGGCAGCGCGACAGGACCACCGTGATCCTACCGCCACGCTACTCCTCTTCCCGCGCGACCCAGTCGCACCCTACGCGCAGTACCTGACGCACCCACACGTCACCCACCTCGGCACATTGCGCCCCAGCGAGCGGCCCATCGGCCCCGATGGTAGCTTCAGCTCCACCATGCACTCCCTGGGCACGGACCTGCTGCTTGTATGCAACGCAGCTGCCGCGCGGCGTGCCCCTGCGTGGGCAGCCAAGCTGAGCTCCCTGGAACCCCCACGCACGCCCGCCGCCCGAACACCTGCGACACAGGAACAAGCGCCGCAATGGGTTCGCAAGCGTGTGCGCAGCATGACTCAACAGTGCACGCAAGGCACCCAACCTCCCATGCGTGTCTCCTCCGCCCCAAGGCCTGCTGGGGGCACCCCAGAGCCACCCCAACCATCCTGCACAGTGGAGGTGTACCGCACCTTCTGCGCCACGCGCCCACTACGATACGACCCCACGGAAGGCATGTATACAGACGGCTCCGTGCGCAAGGACGCCACCGGCCGATCCTGCGCGTGGGGGGCAGGAGTGTTCGACGCGCGTGCCAACCAAGGCTACCACATCGATGTGAACCCCGGCACCTCGGGCTGCAACACCATCACCCGCTGTGAACTATCCGCTATCCACCAAGCGCTCTGCCTGGCCGCCGACGAACCTGAGCCCCGCGACGACCTGGCCATCTACACGGATTCGGCAGCGTCGCTGTTCCTCGTCCGCAAAATTATCAACCAGCCGCACATGCTCACTTTTAGCAAGCACAAAGCACTCCTGGAAGCCATTAAGCTGAAACTGAAGCACCGAGCGGTGCAAGGCCGAGCAACTCGTTTGCTCAAGGTCAAGGCTCACACTGGGGTGAAATTCAATGAAGTCGTAGACAAAATTGCGGGGCAAGCAGCCGATGATAAGGCGCCTACAGACGCCAAGTGGCTGCACGAAACAGCAGACAATAACCCGAGGGCCAATTACTACTGGCTACGGAAAGCCTACAAGCAACCAACGGATGGGCCTCAGGAGCCGAACGCGGGGCACTACGTGAACGACCTCAACCGCGGGATCCAAACGTGCATGACGCCCGACGTTGCGACCGGCTACACGAACCCTACCCTGTACACAGACTTTGTCGCCAAAGCAGTGCCCGGTCTCGACCTCCGCTCCAGCACTCGCACCCTGCGAAACACCAAAGGGCGGCACCAAAAATATAAGCGCTGCTTCGACTACCTGTACGGACAGCTGTGGAATGCCAAACTGGCAGCGCGGTGCGGATTCTCCCTGACTGGCCGGCAACGCGTGCAGCCACGCGCTGCCCCAGGGACGGCCGAAATCGCTCCCTGCCCCCTGTGCTCTCACCCTGACTCCGGGGGACACATTCTCGGCGGCTGCAAACACAAGCACATGAGCAAGCTTTACATCAGCCGACACAACCGTGCGGTCCGCATTATCATGCAACACGTTGCCCGCGGTGCATATGGGGGCTGCTTCAAAGTCATGGATGCGACTGCCGCAGATGACCTGCCCGAGTACGTGTCCAGTACCCGCTTGCCCAAATGGCTACTCCCAGACTGCCCCGACGACATTCGCAAAAAGATGAGACCCGACATCCTACTCACTCCCAGCATCCCACTTGACCCCGACACACCACCCGCACCCAGCACAAACCACACCGTACACATTGTAGAGGTCGGATACTGCGCCGACACCAACCACACCGCCAAAACCCACGCCAAAGCCAAACAGCACGCCAAGCTTGCCCGCCTCCTGCGCCGGGCAGGATGGAAAGTCAAATACACCACGCAAGAGGCTGTCAGCCTGGGCTTTGCCGGCACCATTCGCGCCGACCTACCCAAACTGCTGCGGAAGTTAGGGGTCCGTCCCACGGCAGCCTCCACCTGCTGCAACGCCCTACACGACCATGCCGTCACCACCCTCAACAATATTGTCCGCTCCAGGCGACGAGGGGAACGAGGGGAACCCCTCGACACCCTACAGGGCGCAGGCGGGTGACCCTCACCCGCATAGGCGTGCGCCCGACGCCCACTGGATGCCTCCGGTAGCAGACGAGTAATGAGGCTTGCCTCTCACCTCGCCGGCTCCCTTAATCCACGCCCTGACTTACGGAAAGGCGTATACATTTATTTATTTATTTATTTATTCCAGCAAGGATGTTCTCGGCGCTTTGGGCCACGCGCCACGGGGAAACATTGACCTGTGTGGGCAGCAGGTGCATGTGACGGTCATCAGCACAGCTCAGCACTGACTCATACATGCATGGTACACCCAGTCCCATTTAACCACTTGCAAATGCTCCATGCGTATCGGCATGTGCATGTTGCACCTGATGAGGCACATGGACGACAGGATGCCCAACTGCGTGCTCCGACCCGCTATCTAACCTTCCGCGTGTGATTATCCTCATCTCCCAAACCCTTTCGGCGGCACTGCATACCTTGCGCTTGCTGCACTTGCAGAAGGGGAAGCCGCTAGGGCCGGGTGGCGGAGGGGCGGGCGGAGATGGCGGCGGAGCCGGCGGCCTGGGCGGGGGCGGGGGCCTCTTGGGGCAGCTGCAGCCGAGCGTCTGCGCGTGTCGGATGTGTGAATGAAGGTTGGCATTGAATGAAAGATTTGGTTAGGGTCGCCGCTTTGTGTGGGTGGGGTATATCAGGTAGGCAGGCGGAGCGGTGCGTCACCGCAACTGATCATTATTCAGGCAAACCCGCGTTTCACCCGCGAGCGCCGCAGGACTGGCAGGTGCGCATTTCCTGCATGCGTGAAAGCGCCCGCTGCTTTTAGTGTACCGTATGACTCACCAGGCGAGTGGCCCAAATGATGGGGGGGCCGGGGCAGATGGCGTCAATGCCCACGTAGGACTGCGGCTGGTTGTCGTACTGCAGGCATGCGTGTAACACAAGACAGCATATATACTCATAAAGCTGGGCAGTCATGGGCATGCATACCGTACGGGGCTTCTCAAGAATAGATGGCGTGCGTTACTTTATTTGGAACACCTGCGGCGCGCACATGATCACGCATCCGTTCCAAACCTCGCGCTGAATAATGTGATCCACGTGCTTCACCACAAGACTGCTTGCCCCGCAACTAACGCGCGCGCCGCCGCAGCTGCACCACCTACCAGGCCAGGTCCAGTCGTGCCAGGCAGCACCACCTTCAGCACCAGCTTGACAGCGCCCACCACTGTGGCGAAGAAGCTCGGGTAGGGGCCTGTGCACTGCGGGCCGCCGTCGGCCGGCTGTCGGGTCAGGTTGAGCTGGCTCTGCGGGATCTCGAGCACGACCTCCGTGGTGCCCTCGTCCAGGACCACCTGCACGTGCTCGAGCTTGGCGGACGGGTCCGTGAGCGCGGGGACGGCGCACACGGGGTCGCCGCCCTTGCCGCCGCCGCCGGCGCCGGGGTCAGCAGGTGGAACGTCGCCAGCGCCGGGGGGCGCATCGGCGCCGCCGCCTGCGCCAGGTGGGCCGTCATTGATGCCGGGGGGACCGCCAGCACCGCCGCCCGAGGAGCTGCTGTCTGGGTAAGCAGTCTGCAGGTGTGTAGATAGGGAGAGCGGCAGCAGGACAGGCGCGTGACTGACGTTCTCCCCTAGCTACATACCTCCCGCTGCCACGCACGTGCATGCGCCGGGTGATGACGCACGCGCAAAGCGGTCTTTTATTTGACGTGTCAATTGACAGCAGGCCGGCAGCAGGAAGCCTCACGTAGGTGAATTTGGTGTACACAGGCCACGGGCTGCCGTCCTTGGTGACGAGCTTGATTGTGAGCAGGCCGCTGGCGGCGGTAATGAAAGCGTAGCCTTGGAGGGACGGGACGTAGCTGCGGTCCGACGTGGTCTCGTTGGGGGCAAACTGCAAAATGTTGACTGCACAGCACGGGCGAGCGAGAGGGGCGGGGGGGGGGGGTGTTGCGTTAGCGGCGCCAACTGCGATGAACAGAGGCACGAAGGGAAGAATGCGATACCACGCTTTCAAGCGCCACAGCTGACATGCACAGATAGGGCTGTGCGTGTCCATACGCATGTCCCGGCGGTTGCAACATACCGTACAGCGTATGTGCCTTACGCACAATACCGGTACTGCCATCTGAGGCGTTTGCATGCTGTATGACCCTGGACTGCATCACGCACACCATCCACGTACCGGCCACGGGCTGGGGCAGGAAGATACTGGGCGGCGTGCGGAGCTCGAAGTAGCCTGTGTTGCAAGCCGGCGGCTCGATGTCGCAGTCGCAGGCTAGGTCCAGCTCGAGGAGGCGGAAGGGGTAGTAGATGCCCGGCTGCGTCCCGTAACCCGGCGCATTGCAGCTGCCCTTGTCCGCCCAGGCGACAGAGCCCTGTGCGGGATGGGTACATAACAGCAGCAGGTGTTAGTACGGACAGAGACCAGCAGGGCTAGCAGGGCCTTGCGCGTGGGCGGCAGACCGGAGGCGCTAGCTTTCTTCACGGAGTATGTTGGATAGGGAGGCTGCACGCAAAGAACGAAGCTAGAAACTAACGACATGCAACTAAGCACCTAGCGACCGCGCCGATCTGTCCAACGTCCAGCTATGCTTATTCCTGCATGTGCGCAAACCTCGCGCTCCGATGAGCTCATCTAGCTAACTAGTGCATGTGGCTACCTGGTAGTCCGAGATGGAGCTCGCCTGCTGCAGGGCACGGCGGTGGCCGCCGGCGGCCGGCGGCAGGTACACCTTGACCAGCAGGGCGGCAATCTGTGGACGTTCACACATGGGGGCGGATGGTGGATGAGCGGATGGCTTTCAACCGTACTGGGAGGCAAGACGACCTGCACGGGGTCGATGAATGGGCTCAGGCATCATAGTATGTAGTGCCATCCACGCCCATACACACCCGCATACGCCCCGCAGCCGGTGTTTTGCCCTTCGCTGTGATAGATTACCTGAGTCGCCCGCTCGCATGGCGCTTCGCCGAAAATCGAGATCCGGGGCCGTGACAGGCGGTACCAGGGCAGGGAGAAGGAGATGGTGGTCTTGACGCCGTCGGCGGCGTCCGCGGGGCTGAGCACGTTCTCCAGCGGGGTCGCCAGGTCCACACGGTCAGGTCCGGTTGTGCATTTGGCCAGGTCATAGAACAGCGGGCTGGTCTGCGGGTTTTGAAAGAAACGGTAGCTCAGGAGCTGGAATGCTGAGGCTTGGGGGGGAACACCAGCAGCGCAAATAATGGGCACCCGCCGCCGGCGCTGCATGCATGGACTGGTCCATGTCAACGCTGATGACTCACCCAGCTGACCACGGTACCGGCAGGCCAGGCCTGGCCGAACTTGTTGGTAAGCTCCACGGTCACCGAGCCAGCGTCAGGAGCGTTGGCAATAAGGCGCACGCTTCCGATCACTTCAGTGGTGGGCTCCTCGGAGGTGGGGAAGGGGCCCGAGGGGTTGCTGGCGAAGCGGACCACGGTCAGGTTGTAGGTGACCTCGGTGTCGAGCTTAGCGATGTACTCGCTCGAAAAGTCCACGTTAACGGTACCGAACTGCAGGCAAGTTCGGAAGAGGGGCAAGAAGCAAGAGGTTTTCCGCGCTGCATGGTGTTAGTGGTGTGTGGTGCGTGTAGGGTGGTAGTAGTCCGGTGCGTGGAGGGTACTAGGGTGTACGGCCCCGCCTGCGCGCGCCGGCAATCGCGCTCACCTCGTAGCTACCAGCGCCGCACTTGTAAGTTGGAATAAGGCCTGGTCCCCCGTCGCTAAACTGCGCGGAACGACGGTTTGCCAGCCCGCCGGCGCAAGCCCCAGTAACCGCCAGCAGCAGCGCCGCGAAGTGGACGAGCACGCTGCCTTGCCGACCGCTGGGACCCGCCGCAAAAGTAAAGCGGCCCATCATTGGACGGGCCGTGCGCTTGGAAGGGACAAGCGCCTGTGAGGGAGGACGCGGGCGCGCACATGCGGCACTGTGAGCGAGCATGCGAGTCGTGAACGCTGCGACAAGGTCCGCTGCGGTCATGCCTGGTGCAGCCAGTAATGCCCAACATTACTATTCGCGCGCTGTGTCGGTCAAGTCATGAATGTAAGAAAGTCAGGCAGATGCATCACGCGCGCGCGGAGCGAGTCGCCGTCGTTAGCATACCGGCGATGCCAAAAAAGTATGAAATGCAGCCAGAAACCCAAACATATCGGCAAAGGCTCACACTGCACTTACGCTGACTGAAAAGGAGGTAGCATGCACGGCGTACGCGTCGCTGGGTGCGCGCGTTTGTAGGCCCGCGCCGAGTCTGCGCGGATTCGTAGATACAAATGTAAGTGTATGTGCGCTATTTATAGCTATGCCAGCGAAGCGGGCGAGCTTAACCGCCCGCAGTGCTTGCAGTTCATCTTCGGGTAACCGGCGTGTGGCGGTTGGTAACCGGAGAACCAGCGGTTGAGCCTCATGGCGGGAGTTTTACGTTTGAGAACTCCACAGCTAGCGCGCAATGCAATGCGCTTGCGAGCTGCCTACCTCGTGGCGATGGCTCAGGCGGTTACGCTTCTCATGTATGCTCAGCAGTCAGGGCATGCACGGCCTGCTGCTTTGCCCGCTGCTGGTTGTCCAGGTCGTCCGGGTACACGCACTGAGGCGGGCACGCGCTCGGCCATCGGCCCGCGCCGGACCAATCGACGTCGCTCCATCTCTACGAACCTTCCCAGATCCCACGCCGCCGGGGCCGACTAGGCCGACAGCGCCTAAGCTTGCTTTCAGGGGGGCTGGCTATGCCTGCCTCCATCCATCTGTGTTGGAGGCTGTCGCCGACTGGTCACGACAAGCTGTGACTGGTGCTGCTGGCTTCGATGGCGGCGAGAGGTAGCGGCAAGAAGAAACGGCGGCACAGGGCACTTCCCCGCCCAGGAACAGTCAGCTCCCGATGCCGTTGGTTGCGTACCGGGGATGCTCTTGTCAGGGGCGGGATGATACGTATTACGTAAGCGCGCGTGGCCGACCGGCAGGCATGCAAGTGCTCAATTCCTGGGGTACGGAGCCAGTCCCCACAGCGGTCGCGGCAGGTCCAGGCGAGTGGATGGAAAGCAACGAGTGAGCATGCATGCACCCGTCGGTTTTAACCCAGTCTGCGGTTTTCGCCGTGCATGAGCATTAGTTTATTCACACTCGCGGCGCGGTTTTCATCGCATTCACTCAACCTCAAAAGTCCGGCTGCGGCCGTGTCGTGTCCAACACCGCGGCGCTTCAACCTTTCCCTTGTATGGAGGATACCGGTACGTCGTGGGGGTAGGTCCTCACTCCTCAGGTTGCACCACCAGGCGCACCGACATCAAGGGCACAGTCGAACGTAGACCCCGAAACCCCAGGCATTGTTGCCCGGATGCTTTAGATGCCGCACACCAAACGAATGCATAAATCGTACATTGCATGCACAAGCCAGCCACAACGGCTCGCTACTACTGTTACGACCACCTGGAGATGACCACCGGGCCGCTCCACACCAGCGCGTTGTTATGGTGCCAGGGCCAACACGTGCGTGCGTTCCAGCACATACCATGAACTGAGCAACACCACGCTGGGCAGCTTGGCCCGGCCAATGCTACAACGTGCCAACGTGATCACGCACAATGATGCATGGCATATCGAAGTCTGGAGGATTAATCGCTAGCTAGCTACGCATGGCACGGTTGCGTCATCCCGCCCGATGCTAGCTGCTGTCAGCCATGCAGGCGGAGTGGCACCGCAGCCCCGCCACCAGCCACGCCACCAGCCACGCCACCACCGCGCATCACGCGACTGCTGTCTCCGCCCCTTCCTTTCCTGCACAGCGCTGCTGATGCCTGCGTGGGCTCCGCAACCACGACGGCCGCCGTCTAGTCCCTCTCACCCTCACCCTCAACCTCACCATCGCCGCGAGCGGCACCGGCAGCGGCAGCAGCAGCGATCGCACTGCCAGCAGCTGCCGCCTGCACCTCAGCGTCGGCGGGTGGCACAGCCGAGACCCCTGTTGCTGCTGGTAGCCCCAGGGCCAAGGCGTGCCGCGAGCGGCTGGTCGTGAAGATCGGTGCCCCCAGGCCCATTGGGCCGAGGTTGCTACTGCTCCGGTGCCCCGACGCGCCCACGCCCCCGAAACCAACACCCATGCCCACAGACTGTGGTGTGGAAGTGAGATCCAGGCTGGTGAGAATTGATGAGCGGCCCCCAGTCGCACCCGACATCGAGCCGCCAGCGGCCCGCCGAGGCCGTATCACCCACTCCACCTCACTGCCGCCGCCGTCTGCATCGCCCCAGAGCGCGCCGCTGCCGCTCCAGTGCGGCACACGGTGGTGGCCACTGTCACCAGCACTGGTCGCTGCAGCCAAGCCGCCGGCGCCACCTCCTGCTGCCGATTGTGCAGTGGCGGCGGTGGCAGATGCTGGCGGCGGGCCTGCTGCAGAAGCGCGCTTTAGGATGCCCTGCACGGGCGTCGGCTGCACGAAGGAGCCGCGGCGGCTGGCGCCCGGCGTGGCCCCGCCCTTGATCAGCGTCATCGAGCCGCGTGGGCCGCCGCCGCCGAGCAGCAGCCCTCCGGCTGCGCAAGCTCCTGGACCGAACGCCTGCAGGCGCGTTGCCGACGAGGAAATCTGCTGCTGAGACCCCGTGCCACCGCCGTGGCCGCCGCTGCTGCTGAAGCGCGCGGCTGCCCCCATCACCGCGGAAGCAGCTGCACCCGGCAGACCATTGCTCGAGGCCCCGCTGCCGCTGCCGGCGGCTGCTCCTGCTGCTGCGCCGCCCAGGGGTCCTGTCAGCGCAACGCCCAGCACGCTGTCCGCGGCGGCGCCCGCGGCACCCAGCAGCAGCACATCGTCCCCCTGCTCCGCCGCCGCCGCCGCAAGTTCCTCAAGCCGCTGCAGGCGGTCGTCGGCCGCTGCCACCAGCTGATCCACTTCCTCGGCGCGACCTGCGGCGGTACCACGTGGCGGCGGCGGTGTGCGCTTTAACGGACAGTAGTTTGTGCACACCCCCGCATGACAACCACTAGCAGACGTAGCCCCCCAGCAGCACCTGCTGGCGGTTCGCCACCGGCTGCTCATCAGCGTAACAACAAGCAAGCGGCGCCGACTCACCCGAAACGCCCAGCACGCCCTGCAGCAGGCCCTGTAGCACCCGCTCCATGCGACCGCTCAGCGCCGCCGCCGTCGCCTCCAGCTCGCGCCGCATTACCGTAGCAATAGATGGGACCTGCGGATTACATACGGCGGGTACGGTTAATTTGCCAGCATGGAGTCTAATGCGTCATGCCTTCCCCGTCATCATAACCAGAAGCTGCTGCCAGGGGCCTGGTAGATTCAAACTCACACTCATCGGGTCGCAAATGGCCAAAGCCAAAGCCGCTTGGCTCTCCGCCAGCGCAGCCTGCGCAGCCGCCAGCTGCCGCTGCAGCGCCGCACAGCGCTCGCGCCACCGCCCACCGCCCCCACCGCTGTCATCGCTCCACTCCGCCTCCTCGTCTTCTTCCAGGTCTTTCAGCCCGTCGCCTTCACTTTCTGACAGGGCGAGACCACCACTCGTGACGCTTGGCCGCATCAAAAGGGAGGCTGTGCTGGTACGGCGCGGCGGCGGCCGCCGGTGGCTCGCGTTTCTGCTCGGCAGCGTATTGGCACCGCCTCCGACTCCGCTGCTGTGCAACAGTAACATTCCCTCGGCGCTGCTGCGAGTTGTGCCTCCGGCGCTGCCGAGCTGGCTGACCATTCCGCCCTGCGACTGTTGCTGCTGCTGAAAGCCAGCGGCCGAGGAGCGCCGGGGCGCCTGTGAGTTGGCGGGCCTCAGGGCGCGAACTGGAGACGCAACCGCGAGGTGCGCGTGCGGTCGGTGGCCGCCGCCGCCAGACGCGCCGCCATCATCGTACAGGCCCGTCCCGGCGGCGGCGGCTGGTGTGTGTGCGTGCGCGTGTGCGCCATGGAGCCAGCTGTAGATGCCACCCGAGGGCGACGGCACACCACCACCAGCAGCAGTAGCTGCAGGAACCGTCAACATGCCAAATACTGCCGCATCGTGACCGCCGGCAGACTCATGCCTACGGCCCTGATGGCGGTGGTGGCTGGGCGAGTGCAGGTGCGGCGAGCCCCCGCTGCCGAATGCCGCAGCGGCGGCGGCTCCCGGGCTGCCGCCGCTCGGTGACAGTAAATTCGTTCGCCCACCCGCGGCGGCGGGCGAGTCGGCTTGGGAGGTGCCGCCGGCGCTGATCCCTGAGTGCAGGCTGTGTGTGCTGGCATTCCGGGATCGACTGCGCTGGCTGTGCCGCCGGTGCACGTGGCTGTTGTGCTGCTGGTGGTGCTGCTGGTGGTGCTGGTGGTGGCGGTGATGGTCCCGGGCGCCGGGCAGCAGTGGAGAGGTGATGTTCGCCACCACGTTGGGCAGCAGCTCCGGAGAGTCGCTGCCGCTGTCCAGAGGCCCGGTGTTGCCCCGTGACAGGCGGCCGATGTTGGCTCGGGCGAGGCGCTGCTGGGGGCTGCTGCCGATGCCGCCCCCGGCAGCGCCCAACCTTGGCGACGTGTCATCAAGGCCACCTCTTGCATCAGCGGCCACAGGCACGCTGTCCCGTCGGCACTGGATGCTCTGTGCCGGCGAAATGCTGCCGGCAGCCGCTGCCGCCGCAGCGGCAGCGGCGGCGCCGGTGGTCGCCGCGACGAGGAGCGTCTGGCGGCTCGGGCCGCGCAGCGCGCGCGACGGCCCGCGGCTCAGCGCACGGGCAGCTGCGGGCTGGAGGCCAGCTGTTGACGCCGCACGTCCTCCCGGCGACATCGGGTTCTCATCACGAGCGCGCAGCAGACCGCTGCCGCTGGCGCCGCTGGGCTGGACGCCAGCAGTTGCGGGGCCCGCACCACAAACTGCGCCGAACTGTGCCGCAGATGGCGCCTCGACCGTATGTGGGTGGCCGCCCGCGAGTGCCTCCGCCCAATCTGGACCGGATGTCAGGACGGAGTCAATCCAGAGGGCCCCAGTGGCCGAGCCACGCCCGTACCGACTGCTCGCACGCTTCTGCAGCTGGTGCAGCTCCGTCGGTGGCGGCTGCTGGAAGTGTGCTCCCGCTCCCGCCGGCTGCGCCCCCGCTGCGGCGGCTACAGCCGCTGCCCCGCCGCCGTGACTCGGCAACGATGACAGCAGAGCCATGTCTGAGACTGCCAGCAGTCCCAGGCCTGATGCGCGTTCCAGCGCCGCAGGCGCTGCGGCATCCGTCGCCGCAAGCATCCTCATGTGGCGATCACTCAAAGCCACGGCCTCTGACCCCAGCAGCGCCAGAGCAAGGGCCGCCGTGTCCGAGGCCGCCGCGGCCTGCTGCTGCTGTCGGTTGCTGTGGACGGCGGGCGAGTGGAGCTTTGCATCCCCGTTGGTGGGCAGCGCTGCGGCCGCCGCCGCCGCCGCAGCGAGAGTCTGCAACTGCGCCATAAGCGACGGAGGCATGATGTTACCGCCGCCACCACCGCCGCCTGCCAACGACGTGTCTGCAGCAGCTGCTTGCGTGATAAGGCCCAAGCCAGACGTGCGGCCAAGAGCCGCCAGCTCCCGCTCCGCAGCCGTGCGCGCGCCCGGCACCAGCGGCCGGGGCGGGCTGGTCCCTGCCATGCCGACGCCGCTGCTCCCCCGGCTGCCGCCACCGCCCTGCTGCTGCTGCTGGTCCTCCATGCTTCTCAGCAGCTGCTGGTGCTGCTGAATGGCTGCGGCCGGTGTGGTGCCGCCGAGCACCATGCCGGCGGCGGATGTCCGGTCCCGGTCGCTTTGGAGGTGGTGGAAGCCCTCAGCCGTGGGCCGCCGCACCACCACTGTCAACAGGTCCACCAGCCCCTGCCCCAGCAGCGGTGCTACTGACGCCGCCGTCGATGGCCAGCCCGCTACTGCCGCCGGACTCCTCGTGCCGCTGGCCGGCTGGGCAGCGGCGGGCCGCCTGGCAGCACCGCCGCCACCTGCTGGCACAACCGCCGCCGCATCTGCCGCCACCTGATCCGCCGGTACAACAGCGGAAGAGGACGTGGCCCAGCGCGGCAGAATGCGCCGCATCGCCGACATCACTACGCCGCCGGCTGTACTGGGCTGCCGTTGCTGCATAGCCACCGGCGGCTGCAGCAGTAGATGATGCTGGTGGCTGGGCGGTAGGGGCGCCGGCAGCAGCCGGCTCGGCGGGCGGGCGGGCTGCTGCTGCTGTTGCTGTGTGAGGGAAGCCCCGCTGGCCGAGCCAGCTGCCACTACAGCCACCCCCTCCCCGCTGTTGGAGCCGTGCAGCAGCTGCTGCTGGCGCGGCTGCCGCGGCGGTGCCGCTGCGTCGAGTGACTGCCTTGAGCTGCCCATGTTGGAGGTCCTGCTGCCGGGAGCTGCCTGCTGTTGCTGGTCCAACGACCGGCGCCTGCTGGCGGCAGCACTGCCGCTGCCGTCAAGCAGCCCACTGCTGCTGCCGCCCGCGCCCGGGCTTGCGCGCGCGGCCAGCTCCACTGGCGGCTTGGGCGATGCCGAGCGGAGCGCAGGTAGTGCCACGCCGGCACTGGTGCCTGCGCCTGAAGCAGCGCCAGTCGCGAGCGGTGGCGGCGCGGCTGGGTCTGGCACTGCTGGCCGCGGCTGGTGTGGCGGGGATTCAAGCGAAGTCCGCTGAGCGCCACGCCCAGCAGCGCTGGCCTTGACGAAACCGCGGGGCTGTGCCGCCCCAGGCTCCGGCATCCGGGCGCCACCAGAGCCGCTGAACCACTGAGCGAATCTCCCTCTCGCACTTCCACTGCCAACGGTGGCAGGGGATGGCGAGCGGGAACGCCAGGGGTCGGCGAGCGGCGCTAGGGAGGCCCCGGGGGCCTCCCTCGCCTCGCCCAGGGGCCCGGCAGCCCTAGACGACGGGCTACGGGTGGGCTGCTTGGACGGCAGCCTTACTAGCGGGCCCAGCGTTCTGGGCGAGCGCTGCTGCAGGCCTTCGTCACCTGCTGTGCTGCTGCTGCTGGCCTCGCTGCCGCCAGCAGTGTCCACGTCCTCGCTGACTCTAAGCCCACCTGCGGAAGCCTCTGCCGCGCCGTCTGCTGCTGCTGCTGGCTCATCTGCAGCAGCAGCCGCCGGCAGCTCCACCCATTCGCCGTCGTGATCCTCATACAGCCCCAGACCCGGCCCCTGGCCGCCGCCGCTTCCCATGCCGGTCCCCGACCCCGCTGCAGAAATGCCCGCCATGGCCGCCCACAGGTTGCCTGCCAGCTCGTGGTCCTCCACCCGGCTGCGCGAGCGGTCCTTGACCAGCGCCGCGCTCTCGGGAAAGTCCTTCATCGCCTCCTGCGTGTTGGGGCCGCACCAGCAAGCACACGCCAACCAAACCTGGAGGTGCCGCGCGATGAAGCTGCGCTGCCGATACGGACTCTGATGCGGCAGCTGTACGGTCAAATCACGAGGCATGCGCCTACGCGCACTACTGCACGTGGAGAGAGGCCGCGGCGGGCCGCACACGCACGCACGCACGCACGCACCCTACCTGCAGGTCCCAGCGCCCCAGCAGCAGCACATCGCAGGGGCGCAGCGACACCGCCCGGTGCGGCCGCGGTGTGTTTGAGGTCATGAGCCCCAGCTCGCCGAAGTGGCCGCCGTCTGTGAGCAACGACGACAGCGCCCCGTCTGGCGCCACTAGCCCCACCGCGCCCTTCCAGATGATGAACATGTCGTGCCCCACACTGCCCAGCTCGTAGATGACGTCCCCCGCCATGAATAGCGACAGCCGCAGCTTCTGCGCCAGCCGCCAGATGAAGGGCCGCTCGCAGTAGGCGAAGAGCTGCACGCACGCGAGGCGCGGGCCGAAGAGCTCCGCCATCACCGTGTGGTGGAGCCCCACGGGGAGTTCCTGGAGAAAGGCCACGCCCTCAGAGCCTGTTCAACGGCAGCAGCGCCCGCGACATGTTGTTCGCTTGGATGTTGTCGCAATGATCGCGATGAACGAGATGCGCCCAGGTCGGTGCGTGCAGGTGCGTGCATGCATGCACGCAGAACGGATGCGCCCCGCCCCGATTCCTTGTTACCGCATTCTTCCTGCACCGCGGCGCACCCACCTGGGTGCTCATTGGTGGCGAGGTAGTCATAGAACTCGCCGACCTTGTCCCGCACCGACTCGCTGACGCCGCGGTACCGCAGCGCGTCATCCACCTGCGCCGCCCGCTGCTTGTGCCGCGTGGCTGTCGCGAACATGTTGGCGACCAGGAGCGTCATGCTGCCCACCTGTTTCACGGACAGGGGTGAGGTGTCACGGTGAGATGTATATGGCTTTCGTTTATTAGTACCCAGCGGCATCAACCCTCGTCGCGCCTGATATCGAGCGTGGAAGACACACACGGATGGGTTGCCAGCTGGCCGCCGCTACCTGCCCCCACCCGCATCCGCCACCGCGCCCATCCCGCCATACGACACGCTACAACATCCCACCCGCTCACCACCACGGCGTAGAAGAACGCGCCGATATAGAGCAGCGCGATGACAAACACGCGCTCCACATTGTTGTTGGCACTGAACCTGTCCCCCACAATCAGGAGAAAGCACTGGTAGAAGCCAAACAGGTAGGTTGGCGCCAGCGCGCCGCCGCCGCACTGCGCCCCGCATTCGGTCCAGGCCCACGGCCAACCTGCGCGCGGATGGACATGTCACACATGTGCATGTGGCAGATGACCAATGACCGAGTGCAAATCCCATACCGGTATGTGTCCCTAGCTAGTGTCCCGCTGAGCCAGGCGCGAGGGCGCCGCCGCGACTCGCACATCCCGTGCGCGCATGGCTCCGTGCCTCCCCCCCCCCCGCCCCCGTGCAAGGTCTGCAAGGCCCCAGGCCGCCGGCCCTGCTGCTGGGCCCCTCCGCCTGCCCGGCCTGGCGACCATGTCACCGCAGTCACGCACCCGGCAGGCACTCGTACAGGTAGTGCCACAGGCACACCGCGCCGTGCACCAGCATGACCATGCCTCCCAGCAGGCGCGCCATGGACAGCACGTTGGCCAGCCGGCTGCTGCGAGCCAGCGCGTTCAGCGCCCTGCGGGTTCGCGATGCGCGTTGGGCAGCGGGATGTTGGCGGCATGTGCGTGCAGGTAGCGCAGGGCCTGGCGGGTCTTTCGCGCTGGTTGTCCCTGCTGCTCCAAGGTCTCTCTACTCCAGCTCGCCTGCCATCATTGCTCGTGCATCATTGCTGCCCCTGGCGCCCTAGCTATCGCGATCATGCCCTAGTACGGCACGTTGTCGCTGACATGCAAACCCACAGCAGCGCCAAACAAGCAGTACGCCCGCACTCGAAGACACGCACCCACCTGGACAGCCGCACCAGGCGCGGCAGCTTGATCAGGCCCAGCCAGGCGGTGTGGCGCGAGGCGGTGGAGGCCAGAATCACCTGCTTGGGGGGGGGGGGCACAGGCAGCAGGCCGCGTGTTCGTGCAGGGTGCATACATTCCGGTGTGCAGAATGTGGCCTGCACGACGGGAACCAGCAGCACACCACTAGTACCAGCACCATCGTCTCGCGCGCGTACCCGTTATGACCTACCAGCATAACCCGGGTGTTCGTGCCCGCCAGCCACAGCTCCCACAACACTACCCCGCCCCGCCCACCCCGCCCACCCCGGCGCCCACCCACCTGGTACGGCAGCGCCGACAGCAGGTCCAGCACAAACAGGTGGCTGCGGCCGTAGTGCCCGGCAATGAGCCGCGAGTCGCGCTCCACCTCGCCCGCCGGCGTGATGTAGCCCGTCCTGCAGGCAGGCAGGCAGGCAGGCAGGCAGGCAGGCAGGCAGGCAGGCAGGCCGGTAGAGACACAGCGCCGCAGCAGCTTGCTGGAACTGAGCCATGCATGGGGCGACTGGCAGGGGCGGGGCCGCAAGTTAGGGGAAATCAGCGCAGCGCGCAGCCTCGCGTGCTGCAGTGCCGGATCGGTTGCAGGTGCTTGCAAGTCGGTGCCACTGGCCACGCTGGCAGGCCCTGATGTCGGGCTCACCCGTCAAGCTGGCTGCATGGAGATATGCATAGCGGTACGTGCAACCCCTATGCATGATGCCAGCAGGCTGCTCCCCGCTGCCGCCTCGTGCGGCAGCAGCAGTCGTCCACCAGTTGCAGGCGGGCACCACTACCACACCAGTGGCGCGTTTGCCCCGCCGCGCCTACCCACCCACCTGAACTGCACAACCAGGTCCGCCATGAAGATCCCCGTGGTGACCCAATTCATTGCTTCGAACGCCGTGGTGCGGTGCAGCTGGCTGAATCCGATCTGTAGCGGGACGGTCACCACCACCAGCACAACTGTCCCCAGCATGAATAGGTTCCACCTGCATGTGGTGTATGACGCGCATGTACGCTGAGCCTCTCCCTCTTGCTTGCATATCAGTGCCACAGGCAAGCAGGAGTCCAGATAATCACTTACGCAGCGTAGATGAAGCTTGCAGGGTGCAGGATGGGGAGGATGCGGTCCAGGTAGGGCAGGGGGTTCAGCCGGCGCAGGGCACCCCGCACGCTCCATGACCGACGTGCCAACAGCGAGGCAGATCGACTCCTTCGCAGGGTCGTGTTGCGGGAGAAGCTTTGATCCGTAGCTAGAAGCTGCGAGTGAGCGCTCCTTAGGGGACCTGTGACGTCTGCCGGCGCCCCCCCATCCTCAAAGGCCACACCCATCGCCACGACCTTCCGTGTCGACGGTCAAAGGTCGGTCGTGGCATCATCTGCCCGAGTGAAATCCAGTTTTGCTAGCATGCCACGTCGCTGTTGGCCAGGTTTGCGCGCGAGCGCGTCGGCGCCATTCTGGAATGTCGCGCGACTAATGGTCGGGGATGGCATTGGAGCTGACACCTTGTGAGGCCTATTACTGTGACCTCAGCTCTGTATGAAATCGTCAGTGAAACTAGCAGCTATAAATGGGCGCCTCGGTAAACGCTTAGTTGCACTGCGGCCTCGGTGAGCGAGTGACAGATGTGTATAAAAGCGCAACGAGAAGGTTGGAAGTCTCCTATTTGTACTGCGTTCGCCGCTCGCCGAGACGCTAGTGTCCTGAGCGGTTGCCCGAATGGCGACAAGTGTCACAAAGCTGGTATCATAGTTCACGTTACATGTGGCAATACACATATAACGAGGACAGTATACGTATGGCACTCCACCTGACGCCAGCGCTAAGCACTCCTGGAAATTGGCGCGGTCTGTCACCGATTCGCCGGCGTCGGTTCCACGTGAACTGTGAAGCTCCCGCTGCATTCTCTTGTAGCAGTCACGATAACAATGCTCATGCGGTAATTCCCGCTGTCTGCAACGCCGAGAGTACGAAGCCGGTCGGACCTGGTCGCCAGCGGCGCCGTGCAGAGTGCAGCGCCCAGGAACAAGGGTTCTTTGGCCGCTTCGCAACGGCGGTGACAGTTTGAGCCCAAGAATGACGTGCAACTGAGCGCTTGTGCGTCGCAATGATTGCCAACTGCTCCGCGGCTGCCAAGCCGAAGATGGCAACGGTCTGGGTGGCAGCGGTTGACACCCTGGCAGCGGTTGGCAGCAGCAGGGGGGCCGACGGTGTCCCAACCGTTCACGGTTTAGCCGGCGGCCGGCCGCTCAAAAATAGGTGGCGCCGTGCAGAGCAACTCAGGGCATTACCGTGCTGCGATCGTCTGATCTCCGCTTCTTCTCCCGCACAGCCCTACACAGCCCACACAGCACGGGAATCCTGTTACGCCGCCAATCTGCATTGCATTCACCGCTCTGGTCTCGCCATGATGTGCCTTCATGTCTACGATTGCTGCCCAGTGCCCACCCTGCGACGTGCCGCCTCCGTCACTAGCATGGGCACGGGTAGGACACTTTTATCCGTGAGGTCACACCCCTGTCCCCTGTCACGTCCTTGCGGCGCTCGTCGCCTTTCCACCAGAACCAATCATTAATACAGTTGTCGCGTCCCCATATTCCAGCTTCTTAGCCACCCACGGGCCCCTTGCCCATGTCACCCCCGCTAAGCATCACGCAACCTGTGTTGCCAAAAGAACACGAAGGGCGCTACTGGAGGAACTCGCGCAGGTCAAGCAGCTTGGTGCCCAGCAGCAGCGGGCGGTGGGACAGCGCTGGCGCCGCGTCAGCCAGAGTGCGCTCCTGCGTGCAGGCGGCGCGTGGGCCCGTTTGCGCCCATGGTCAGAGACGGCACATCATGCATGCACGCTTGGTTGCTTTTGGGGCGCGATGGGGGCGTGCTACGAGTAGAAGAGGGAGCCACACTACCGATGCACCCACACCTTGCTCAACAACACCTGCCTGGCTTGCAAACCCACCCCGCTGTCTTTCAAGGCTTAAACCAGATGTACTTCCCCACAGCAGCCCCCCCATGAGTAGTACCGTACGTTGATCTGCATTTCGGCTATTGCACTTGCCTGGCCGCCGTGTTGTTGTGTTTAAGCTTGGCCTGGTATTCACAACCCCCACCCCCCACCCCCACCACCTCCAAAGCCCCAGCCCAAGCTTCGCACCTGCACAGCAAAGCCCAACTCCGCCGCCGCGACGCCAAAGTTCTCCACCAGCCGCCGCCGGCCGTGCTCCGGGTGCAGCACCTCGCACAGCCGCGTCACGAAATCACCGTGGCCGCGCCCCTGCGACACATGCCACGGCACAACGACTTTGACAAGGCGGGCCCGCAGTCACACGTGTTCGTTACCGGGCCACTCAGCTGCTGCAACCAGCATCACAAGCTCACGTACGATCCCGAACTCCCCCCATTGCCGCCAGCGCATACCCAGGCGCCCAAGCACCCCGCGGCTCCCCACGCTCCCAAACTTCCGACCTCCCAAGCTCTTAGGCTCAGGCTCACACATCCCCCACCTCTCGGTACTTTGGCGCCTTGGGCGGGTGCCGCAGCAGCGCCATGTGGGCTGGGTCGTAGTCCCACAGGAAGGAGGTGTGGTGCAGCCAGCGCTTACCGGTGATGGCCTGCGCGTTGCCGCCCACCTTGCGACCGCCCGCCACCACGTAATCTGCACACCGAGGCGCCGAGCATATCGCAGGACCGCGTGCCGGGTTGTCAGAACCGGTTGATGGCAACGGCTGCTATAGCAGATGTGTAAACATCCGTCGCGAATCGCAATGCGCTTCCACACGGGCGTTTTGGTGTCAGTGCCCGGCAGCCCACCGGCAGCACGCATTGTGCGGCACGCACCGTTCTCTCGGAGGCTGAAGTCCTTACACCCAGCCGCGGCAAATGCCGGCCGGTACAGCTCCTCCGTCCACTTCATGATGGGCTGCGGGAAGGCCTCCACGTGGGGCAGCGCCGAGCCCTACACATGCGGACCCCGCAAGGCGCATGGGTCAAGACACGGCTCCAGTGCCATTACAGCAAGCACACGACACCAGACACAGCCACATCTGGGATGCTCCCAACCCCCTTGGAGTAGCAACGGCGGGGGCAGTCGCTGGGTTTTGGAGGAGGCTGCACGAGTTCACGGGTCTAGCAATGCCACGGGAGGGGTGGTGCAAGGTAGGACGCGTGCATCCGCTCCTAGCGGTGCAGGGAGGCCGTAGTGCGGTAGTTTGCGTGGTGAGGTGTGCGCGGCAGGGTTTTGCGTGTGGACGCGTTGTGCTTGTTGCCGTACGCTCCTTGCGCACCTGCATGATCAGTGTCGCGAAGACCGTGTCGGCGTCCACCACCACTGTTCCCCCGCCTGTGAACCTCCGCAAAGCTGGCACGCCGCTCTCCAATGCTGCTTCACAGTGCACTAGCTCAGCAGGACGCCTGCAGCGGCGGAAACCAGGAAGCAGTGAGAACGCTTGCCCACAGATGGCGCGAACAACACCCAGCAACAGCAGCACAGCAGGTCCCCGTCAGGCCGCTCCGCCACCCCGCCCATCCTCTCCTCCACCCCCTTAACGTCACTGCATTGCCCTCGTCTACTGGTCATATAGCGGCGGCCGGGCAACCTCACCCAGATATCCCGATGACGACGGAAGGACTGAAGGCGCCATCGTTCACGATGAGCCAGTTATCTTTGGTCGCTCTTAGCAACGCTTCCTCGAGATTCAGTTGTGTGTATATCGGTAATCGTGACACGCGCAGCAAGTTGAGCACGGGGCGTGCGCCGGCGACCATCACTCCCACTCCCAGTCAGGGCTTAGGTACCCCAGTGCAACTAATAAACGCATGAACTCAAATGCCTGGATGTATTGAGCAGGTGAAAACAACAAAACGAGGCTGGAAATACCTGAAAACAAGTTCTGGATCGAAATGTCAATTGCGCTTGGGGGCCAGTTATGCGTGCCCTTTCAAGCATACATGTCATGCCGCAATGCCGCACCTAAAAGTCATCCCAATAGTCCCTGGAAAATGAGCCTGTCGCCTGCTCGAGGCACGCATCGTTAGCGCGACCTTCGGAGACACCATATAGGCTTTTCCACAGCAGCTAAGCAGAAACGCAACGATCATGTCTTTCGGTCGGCCACCGAGGCCTGCCCAGGCCTCCAGCCCTACGCCAGCAGCAAACGCTCCTCAGCACGAGCCCACCGTGAGCTTGAAGGACGCGCTCGCCGACGCGGAAAAGCGTGTGCAAGAGCTGAGGAAGATATGGCAGGTTGGTCAAGCCACTTTCCTGTTCCCAGCGATGTTAGAATTTGCCGCATGCGGCGACTGAGGGTTGACCGGCGCGCCAACGCCTCGCTGCGCCTCCGCGCGCCTGCAGGCCTCGCAAGCTGCTGCATCAGTGCTTCAAAAAGACACTGCGGAGGCCGGGACGCAGACCTCCCCACGTCCTGCTGCCCCTAGGCGTGTGCGTGCCCCCTCTCCGTTGGTCCTGCCGGACGGTCGCGCGGGCTCGTTGGAGGCTCGGGTCCACGCAGCCTGCGTGGAGCTGTTGACGCCTGGCGCGCAGCGGCACCCGCATGGCTCGATGCCGTCATCGACAGTGGGTAGGAGCCGCAGCTTCGGCTGCCGGACCGCTGCAGCGCACCGGGCCGACGCGGGCGCTGCAGAATGCCTGGCGGACAGCCTGCAGCAGGCCATGCTGGAGACGCCCGCGGGCGCGCGCCCGGCCTGGCTGCGCTCACACCGCCTGGACACGCCGCTGTCGTCCACCTCCACCGTGGGCCCCTTCTCTGCTTATCGCCACTCCAGCCGCATGCCCGCGGCAGCCACGACCGCCTCCGAGGCGTGCACTCCGCCGCCGCGCGCCGCTTCTTGCATCATGCCGGCCGCCGCGCCGGCGCAGGCGCCCGCCCGCAGCCTCATGTCGGACTCTGGTGGCTCTGGCGAGCTGCACCTTGAGCAGCAGCAGCGGCTGGTGGCGTCGCATATCGACGGCGTGGCGCTGGGGGTGCCGATGGAGCCAATGATGGAGGCCTTCACGCCGCACACCAGCGCCATGCGCCTGCGCGCGGCCATGCAGTGGATGCGGCTGCAGCTCGGAGCGGTGGCGGTCGGCGGCGGGGCTGGCGGCGGCGCCGGGAACGGCGCCTCGCCGCGCAGGATGGGCCGCCAGCGGCGCTACTCCGACTCGTCCGTCAGCCCCGCGCTGAAGATTCTGCTGGGCGCGTCTGCGGGTGCGCCGCCCGCTGCAGGCGGCGGGGCCACCGCTGCTGAGTACGAGTCGAGCGACGGAGCTTCAGAGGGTTGCATGGCGCTGGAGCAGCAACTGGCGGACCTGGAGCTGGACAGGTCGGAGTCCATTGCGGGGCCAGGGGCGGGACCGGCGCACGCAGGGAGCCACAGCCGGGCCTCTATTGGCGGCGGCGGCGGCGGCGCCGTTGACCTGCTGATGTCGGACGAGGCGGATGTGGAGGCAGACGTGTTCTGCCTCAACCCGCTCTTCGACGGCCAGCAGCGGCGCACCGAGGGCGGCGCCCCCGGGCGCTGCATCGCGCCGTGGCAGGCGGGCTCGCCGGACAAGGAGGTGAGCTCCGACTCGGACGACTTCGGGCCCTACTGCGGGCCGGCGGCGGGCGTGCTGCCCTTTGCGGCGGCGGCCGCCGTGGCTGGGCAGCCGGCGGCATCGACGACTCAAAGCGCGGGGCTGGGCGCTCACGCTGTGAGCGGCGGCTTCCCGATGGCTTCTGTCGCAGCGGCGGCGTGTGCGGGTGGCGGTGGCGGCGTGCTGCGCGACATCTCACACGGCCTCAACCTGGCCGCGCGACTGGCGCCTGCGGGCAAGGGTTCGTCAAGGCCTGCTGATGACGTGGTATCGGCACCGGTCTGGCGGTAGACAGCCGCCGGCAACTTGCAGTGAGACACTTAGTGGCCAGTGCCTTCATCCATTGATGAGGCGGACCAAGATGTGGCGTGATCCAGCTGCCCATGCAGCCACCACCGTGCTCTTATTGTGGCGTGGATGACGATGCAGTGAGGTTAGAGCGTGGGCAGTGCCAAGGTGTGAGCGCCTGCCACGATCCTGTCAGTAGTGCCAGCGCCATTGCGCGTACCGTATGCTTGAATGTCGTATAAGGCTGTGGGTTCGCCAGCTGTGGTAGGTCACTTAGGTGCGGCTCCATGAAGTAAAGCTGCGGCCATTCAGTGGCTAGTGTTTGCATTGGCTAAGCTATCATGAGTGCCTGGGTTGCTCAGCTGCGTTGGCTGCTATCGTACCCGGAACGTGTATAGGCACGGTGTGTAGCTAGGGGGGTGGTTCGAGTTCGCTGACTGCCAACACGGCTTTCTATCGTCGTTGTAAGTTGTGGAAAGGCAGCAACATAATGGTTTACATCAGCACCAGCTCACCGGTAGCGTGTCCTTCCCACAGGCCTCCGCTCGCAGCGCCACCCCACCCCACATAAAACTTGAACGAAATGACATTGGTTGTCCGTAATCTCACTGCATGTATTGCTCGCCACTGACACTCGACGCACTCAGCGGACACTCAGCAGTAGTCAACCCCAAGCACGGCACACATGAGCACCTCTCGTGCAGTGCGCTCTCATTACCCTATCTCGGACCGCTACCGTCGTATGGCCCTCACTCGCTCATCATAAAGCCTCAGCCATCAGCCAGATTGGCGTCCAGCCGTCCCTGCCATGCCGAGCCCTTAGAACAAAATTGCACGGCGTCCGCCCCCCGGCACCTCACACTGCTACTACTGCTTTCGATGCACCGCTACGTACTGGCTAAACACCCACACTAGTCACTCAAAGCAAGCCGGCCTCTCTGCGCTGGCAGCGCCACTGTGACAGCCCACCTGCCGCCACTAGGAAAGCTTGGCGCCTGGTTCCCTGGTCGCAGCCACACACGTTGGCCGCCCCACTGCCCCAGGTGCAGGGTCAAACTGTTCCTCTGCCCCTGCGTCCTGGGTCTGCTTCGCGGCCGCCTAGCTACCACTCGCACTACTCCACTCACTCGAAAGCCCACACTAACATGAATGCATAGCAAGTGATCGCGCTGGATGCACGACCACCGTCTCGACGCGGGTAGTTTGCAATGACAGTCACTGCCAGGTCCGAGTACAGCATGCACAGCAAGGCAGCAGTTTCCCACTCCCGCAATTGCACGCAACACAGGACCTGAAGGAGCAGTCAGAGTGTCAGGCTTGTCAGAGGAAGACACAAACAATAACGTCATCGCTGTCCGCGCAAACGCTGCGCCAGCAAGGGGGGAGGCCAATATGGGGGAGGCCAATATGGGCGCGACCCAGGGATGGTCGAGATGGGCCAGCTGTGCATGGTCCACCAGCCATGTTTCCCCACAACTCATGCCTGCATGCCTGTTGCCCCTTATACACATTCACATACACGTACACGCGCAAGGCGGAACACATACAACGGAAAGAAGGCACCAACACGGCACCACGCCGCGCACAACACAAACATCGGACCTTGCCGTCGCACTCAGCACACGCACTGATAACGACATTCGGCGTAGGTACTACGGTAAACCTGCCCCAGCGTGCCACGAAATGCGCGCACACCCTTGCTGCTTATCCACACCGCTTGATGCTAGCCTACCTCCCTGCCCAGCCTTTGCCGCCGCCAGCCGCTCCCCTCTAAGCCGCGTTCGCCGCAGCGACCTCAGTGCATGGGTGCACATCGTTCACGCCTGCATGGCTCACACGCCCCGCGCCGCTAGCACGCTCAGGCTGACTGCGCCGCAGCTCGATGCCGACGCCAGCAGCGGCGGCAGGCCCAGGGCATCCGCCGCCTCCGCCGGCTGCCAGCACACAGCACTCACGAAGCCCGAGCCGCCGACGCCACCGCTTCCACTCGGCAGGCCCACACCGACGCTCTCGCGCCGGCCAGACGCCCAGCTCGAGACCACAGGCTGCTGCGGCAGACATGCGCTCAGGCCGCCGCCGGCGCTGCGCGCCAGGTCCAGCGTCGCGAGCGGGTCGGCCCACGAGGTGTGGTAGGCAAACGCGCGGCTGCACTCGGAGCCGCAGGCTACAAGCCCGTCCGGCCAGCGCACGCTCAGGCCAACAAAATTCTTCTCGTTGCGGTGGCCGCGGAACACGCGCGACGGCTCGGTGCAGCTGCGTGCCGTGCCGGCGCCGACGCACACGCCGTCCGCCGCCGCCATGCCCGCCGGCACCGCCTGCGCCGTATGGAACGGCGAGTCCCGTCCGCCGTGCGAGCCGTCCGCCAACGGGTCCCAAGCATCCGAAGCATCCCAAGCAGCAGCGTCGACGCCCGCCGCCGCTGCCTGCGAGCCCATCTCCGCCACAAGCTGCGGCACCGCGTGCCGCAGGTCCCACACCGCCAACGAGGCGTCCGTGGCCGCCGTCACCAGCCGGTCGCCGCCCAGAAAGCGACAGTAGCTGGCCGGCCGCGCGTGATGCCGCAGCGCCGCCAGCGGCCCGCCCGCCAGCCGCCGCATGTCGTACAGGTACGACACCCGGTCGCTGCAGGCCAGCGCCAGCATGTGGTCGTGCGCGGGGCTGAAGTCCACGCAGCACACCGAGGCGCGCGGGTTGGGCTGCAGCGTGGCAACGCACGTGGCCAGGCCGCGGCCGGCCCACAGGCGCGCGGTGCGGTCGTCGGCGGCGGAGGCGGCCAGGTGGGGGCTGCGGCTGGAGTGCGCCACGCTCCAGATTTTGCGGCCGCCGTGCGCGTCCACGTCCGACAGCTGGTGGCCGGAGGCGATGTGCAGCTGCAGCAGCACGCCGTCGTAGTCGCCCACCGTCATCACGCCGTCCTGCGTGCGGTTGGGACATTGCAAATTGCAGTGACGAAACAGTAGGCGGCTAGGCGCGCAGGCAGGGTCACAGCGTGTTCCAGGTCAAGGATGGCGCGGGAGGGCAGGGAAATGCTGCGACAGGCCGGTGCGTCATGAGCAGGCAGCAACGCGGCAACGCGGCAGCGGCAGCGAAGGGGCGACGACTGAGCCGCCCTTCAGCGCCACGCAGGTGAAACCTTTGCTCACCATGAAGGGCGACCAGGAGATGCAGCTGACTTTGGACGGCATGCGCTGCACCACCGCCAGCAGCCCCTCCTCGCCGGCCTCCTCCTCGCTCTCGTCAGCCATCGCCGCCTTGCCGCGCGCCGCCGCCGCCTGCTGCCGGGCTTTCTGGATGCGGCGATCGTCGTAGTCGTCGTCCCCATCATCCTCATCGTCCTGGACCCCGCGTGCCTCGTCGCCGCCACCGCGCGCGCCGCGCGGGCTCGGCTGCAACGCCCTGGCGGCCTGGCGGCCGCCGCCAGCAGCCGCAGTCGCGTCCGTGAGCATGCCAAGCTCGTCGTCCTCCTCCATTTCGCCAAAGAAGCTACTCAGATTGAAGAGCCGAATCTGCAAAACGACGCCACAGCATAAAATAAAATGGCGGAAAATCACAGTGCTGATGGCCGCACACTAGCAACCTAGCAACCTAAGCGTTGGACCTGCGACGCATTATGCAGGGGTGTGCGTGCCTGCACCGCAGCGCACCTGCTTGTCCACGCCGCCGGCGGCCAGCAAGCGGCCATCCGGCGAGAACTCCAGGGCGCACACGATGCCGGCACCCGCAGACCCGCCGCTGCCGGAGACCCGATGCGACGGACGCCGCGTCCCCGACCGCCCGTGCAACCCTTGCCCCGAGGAAGTCGAACAACCGCCACCCGCGGACAGCCGGAGCACCTCCTGAAGGGCAGCGGGCGCGGGATCGTGCCGGCCGCGCCATTCGGGCCGAAAGGCCCAGCCCTCTGGGAACTGGCTCCCTGCCTCACAACCGGCGCCGTCGCTGCCGCCGCCGTTCGGCGTCAGCGGCGGTTGACGCTGGCTGGGCTGCAGGTGGTGGTCAGGGACGTGCTGCTCAAGCGACAGGGACGACAATCCGGGCTCCACCTCGCTGGCGTCCCCGCGCGCTGCTGATGCCGTACGCGCGCCGGAAGCGGCCGGGGCTTGCCGTCCCAACTTCCCGGCGCTGCCGTTTGCTAGGGGCATCACGATGATGCCGTTTGGTACCGATACTGATTCCACCTCCGTGCCGCTCCCTGATGTTGCGTGCAGCTGCAGCGCTGACCGGCCGCTGTGGCCCTCGCAGCCGCCCTCACACATCGTCCCGCAGTCGTGCTCCACGCCTGTTAGCTGCAGGTGCGCCCTCACGCCGCCGCTGGGCGCCTCCAGTGATGTCCGCCCGCTTGCGCAGCCCGCCGGGGCCATTGACAGCTCGGCCGTCGTTGAAACCACCTCCAGCATGCCACCGCAAAGCGAGCCATTCGCCTGAGCTGCAGCCAGCGCTGCTGCTGCTGCGGCGGCGGCGGCGCCAGCGGTGGCGAGTGGCCCCGACATCTGCGACCCTGAATGCGACCCCGTTCTGTGCCGCTTGGCTGCGCCGCCAGCCCCGCAGGCAGCTGCCGCGGCACCGCCCACCGCGGCCAGGAGCGCCGCGCCCTGTTCCGTGCTGCTGGTCTCCAGCAGCGTGTTGAGGGAGGCCAGCGCAGCGCCGTTCGCGGAGCGCTTGCGGAGCAGCGTTGTGAGCTTGCCGGCGTAGGCGTTCAGGTGGAAGGGGCTGTTGGAGCGATACTGGCAGAACAGGCAGTCGCTGCTGTCACAGCCGCCCGTGCTCGCCATGCCACCGGGGGCAGTGCCGCTCGCTGCTCCACCGAAGCCCGCATCTGAGATTAGCTCCTGTGGTTATGGTGCGGACAGGCAACGTGGCACGCGTAACCGGTCAGTCTACAGCGCAAACAGCACGCACGCAATCACGGACACCGCATATCATGTACGTCCCCCAAAATGCTATGTGTCTGGTTGTCGCAGGGGTTGAGTTAAGCACCGACAGGGCAGACGGGTGGGGAAGGCGGAAAGTCGGTGACCGGGCGCGGTGGTTGGAGGCCGTCCACACGAGCTGCGACGAGCTGCTGGCAAACGCGACTCCCGAGTTTTTACGGCGCCAGCGCCGTAATGCGATAGTAAATGAATTCAATTGTAGGTTGGTGTAGGTGCGGTCCAGCAGGCGACGCAGCGACTGGTTCGGCCACGCGTTCGCCGAGGAGCCACGCCGCGACACCACCAACCCAGTCGGCTCCTTGGAACCCGTCCAAACAGTCGCGTTCACCACGGATATCAGCTCACCTTTGAGAGGTGTGTCAGCGCAAGGCAGACGCGGTCCCCTCCGCCGAGTTGAGAGCATGGCAGCGGATTCATCGCTCACGCGCGCGAGCAAATCTTTATTTGCTCCAGGTGCAAGCATGCGGGAACAATAGGCGCCAAGTAAAATAAAGCACTGCTCGAATTTGTGCTCGCAAAGGAGCAGCTCTGGCCTCAGAGTTCTGGCCACACGCGTCACCTAGACATTCTTATTGCATTGTAACTGACGAAGCAAGATGCTCCTGCTGCAGTGTTCAGGGGACAGCGGGCAACCAAGCAGACGAGACTTCTCCCACATGATTTCATAACCCCAGGGCAATCTCGAATGCCACCCGCCAATAATGGCCAAGGCTGTGGTAGACCGGCTGGGGTTGCAAGTGAAGCATAATTCATTTAATGCGTTTATTTCAACATCCCGGTCCACGGTTTTCGGGGGCCAGGAAATCCGTCCTGTTTTTATGATACTCTGTTTTCAGTGACATCCAGATTTTTGCATTACTGCCGCTACCTGCTTCACGAGAACAATTCTTACCGTTCGGGTCGCTCTGCGTTCGGCACCTGTTGCATTCTAAATTTGCGCGCTCATACCGCGCATAGACATTCCCAGGCCAGTGTTGGTAGAACTTGTAGGATGGACGATGAGGCTCTGGCGCGACTGCTGCAGGTGACGATGATCTACCGGTTCGGGAACGGGCGCGCAGGCAGGCACGCGCTGGGGTGCAGTGGTGCCCCGGCCCCCGGCGCCTGCGCCACATCAACGCAAATGTCACCTCCGTCACCTGTCACCTCAGGAGGAGGAGCTGCGGGCCGCTCAAGCGCTGCAGCAACAGATGCAGCTTCAGGGAGGTGTCGGCCCCGGGACCGACGGAACGGGCACCTTCCAGGCCCGCCTCCGCAGCATGATGGAGACCGCTCTGCGGGTGAGTGGTTCTGGTTCTGGGGCCCACATACCGTACTGTATGTGGCGTGTGGAATGTAATGCGAGGAGTCCCGTGGCAGGGTATCGTGGGGGCGGGGGTTACAAGCCAGAAGGGCCTCTGCCTCAGCGCCATTTCCGTTGCGACATCCGCAACCCTTCGCACCCCCCGCAACCATACGCCCTGCTTCCTTTCACGCATTCTCCACCAACGGCACAGTGCGAGGACCCGGCGCTGCAGGAGCGGGCGCGTGCGGTGATGCCGCTGGCTCGCCTGCGCGCCGCGGCGGCGGAGGCGGCAGAGCTGTCGAGCCGGCTTGGCGGCGACGTGTCGGGTGCCCCGGCGGCCGAGGACGTGCTGGCGCAGCAGCTGCTGGGGTGGTTCAAGTCTGACTTCTTCTCTTGGGTGGGTGCAGGGCTGCCAGGAAATGGCTCGAATGCCCGGGTCTTGAATGACCCAGCTGCCGTGGTCAGCCCCACACGCCCCACCGCGCTCCCCACCTCCATCCCTTGCAACCCGCCGCCGCCAGGTGGACACGCTGCCCTGCCCGCGCTGCGGCAGCGGCGGCACGCGCGCCGACGGATCGCTGGCCCAGCCGCTGCCGGAGGACTTGGCGCACGGCGCGCAGCGGGTGGAGCTGCACCGCTGCGGACAGCCCGGCTGCGGCGGCGCAGTGCGCTTCCCGCGTTACAACAACCCGGGTGCGTGTGTGGGTGTGTAGCTACGGTAGGGTGGGTTAGGGTAGATTTTCCCAAATCCATGTTAGGGGAGGGTTGTGGAGCCCGCACGCACCACCGCTATCAGTTGTACTGTGCACGGTCACGCTCTTGGCAGAGGTTGACATGCTAGGCGAGCATGAGCATGTGTGTCATGGGCGTCACATCAATCGCATGCGTGGTGTGTCCTGTCACTCCTGCGTGTGGTGAAATGAAATGATGACCGCACCGCAGGCAAGCTGCTGGAGCCGGGATGCCGCCGCGGCCGTTGCGGCGAGTGGGCGAACGCCTTCCTGCTGTGCTGCCGGGCAGCGGGTGCGTCCAATTGGGGTGCCCGCTGTGTGGGCCCTGTGTGCAGGGCATGTGTGTGCAGGGCATGTGTGTGCAGGGCATGTGTGTGCAGGGCATGTGTGTGCAGGGCATGTGCGTGCAGGGCATGTGCGTGCAGGGCATGTGTGTGCAGGGCATGTGTGTGCAGGGCATGTGTGTGCAGGGCATGTGTGTGCAGGGCATGTGTGTGCAGGGCATGTGTGTGCAGGGCATGTGTGTGCAGGGCATGTGTGTGCAGGGCATGTGCGTGCAGGGCATGTGTGTGCAGGGCATGTGTGTGCAGGGCATGTGTGTGCAGGGCATGTGCGTGCAGGGCATGTGTGTGCAGGGCATGTGTGTGCAGGGCATGTGTGTGCAGGGCATGTGCGTGCAGGGCATGTGCAGCCCTCCAAATTTGGAAATGGTCGCGGCAAAAGCACGGGCGCAGTGACGCCGTGCGGTTATCACTCCTGCCTAAACCACCATATGCCGTAACCGCAACCGCGGCCGCGGCCGACACCGCGCACAGGCCTGACGGCGCGCTACGTGAGCGACTGGTCGGACCACGTCTGGACCGAGTACTACAGCCACCGGCAGAGGCGGTGCGTGGGCGCGGGTGCGCGCGCGCCCGGGTTCTGTGAGGCGCGCAAACAGCTTTCGGCATCTTCTCCTGCTTGCTGCCAGACTCACATGCTTGGCATGGGCCGGCCGCGCCTCACCGGCGCCTGCCCCCTGCCACACGTTATCCTGCCGCACCCGAAACGTGCGCATTTATTCACACACGCACGCACCATCAGCCCCCTCCCTCCTCCCCGTCTCCCATGCCCCTTGGACAGCTGGATCCACCTGGACTCTTGTGAGGCGGCGTACGACAAACCGCTGCTGTACGAGGCGGGCTGGGGCAAGCCGCATAGCTACGTGGTGGCGGCGGGCGCGTGGGGCGCCGCCGACGTGACGGCGCGGTACACCGCCAAGTGAGTGGCCGTGAACATGTGCTGGTGCGCGGATGGCGTTCCCCGGCGGCGGCATAGAGCTGCAGGGCAGGGTCCGCGGCCTGGCCTGGCGGGTCCATGTGCCGGGGGTTCTAGCTGGGGGGGGGGGGGGGGGGTCCTTGATGTTGAGGCTGAGGGTGTTGTGCTGGCGGGTGGCACCGTCCCCATGCAATGCCGTGCGGCGTGCAGGTGGCGGCGCGAGGTGCGGGCGCGGCGCACGCTGGTGCCGGAGCGCTGGCTGGCCCGGCAGCTGGGTGACATGACGGCGGGCCGGCGGGCTGGCTGGCCCGGCCCCAAGCGCCTGGTGTGGCTGGGCCGGGACGCGGAGGAGCGCGTGGTGAGCACCGCACCACCGCCGCCACCGCCACCACCACAGCGGTACCGCAGCTGTTTGGGGCGGCGGTGCGGCAGTGGTATGGCGTGAGTTGCGATACAAACCTGAGAGATTTAGCTTGGGTGCAGTGCTGTTTGTAAGGTGGCGTGGTGTGTGTGTGTGTGTGTGTGTGTGTGTGTGTGTGTGTGTGTGTGTGTGTGTGTGTGTGTGTGTGTGTGTGTGTGTGTGTGTGTGTGTGTGTGTGTGTGTGTGTGTGTGTGTGTGTGTGTGTGTTGTAGTGCACAAGGGAGATTGACCATCCAATCGTGTATTGTGTTCCGTGCAGGCATCGTGTGTGCATGGGTTATGTTGTGGGCGGATCTGCATGGGCTGTAATTGGGTCTGACCGCTGTGTTGCGTGTGCCGCGTCACACGGCGTTCTGGCCCTCAGGAGCTGTTGAGACAGCGGCTGGGGCTGCCAGCGTCGCGGCCGCAGCAGGCGCAGCAGCAGGCGTTGCCGGGCCGCCAGACGGGGTCTCTGGAGTGGCGGCAGCAGCGCGGCGAGACGGGTGCGTGCTGAGATAGTGCTCATGGCTTCCACGATGTGTCAGTGCGGACCACAGCAGCTCTTCGAGGTACAGGCCACAGCACAGCACAGGTCATGATGCGCCTCCCTCGCCCCTGACTGTGCACCATCTTACACGAGCTGTGGACTGCCCTGCAGGCGCCTCCGCCTCCACCTCGGCAGCGCCGGCGCCGGCGCGCGAGCCAACCTCGTATCGCCTGGCGGCCGACGTGCCCGGCTCGCAGCTGCCGCCCGTGTTTGGGCTGGCGGGGCGGCTGGCGGGCGGCGCGTGCGCCGCGGCGGGGCACAACGGGGCGGTGGAGGTGGTCGAGAAGCTGTTCGATGGCGAGTACCGTACATGTCGTACGCGCGTAGATATGATAGGGCGTGCATTGTTTTGTTCAGGCAACAACGCATGCGGACGTGCGGCTGTGTCAGAGAGCACAAGCTGTGCGGCTGTGTGTTCCCTCGCCGGCAGGCCGGGCCTCCACCAAGTGGCTGGACTTTGGCGGCGGCGGCGTGGGCGGCAGCTCCTGGGTGGAGTACCGCATCCCGCTGGACCGGCCGGTGAGGCCGACTTGGCGCCTGGGCGCGGCCCGGTGCCTGCTTGCCTGCTGGGAGGAAGGCCCGGCTGAGGTGCCGGCCAGCACGAGTACACGCCTTCGGGCTCTCTATGCCGAGGGCGCCCCGTGACGTGCCCGCCTCCCCCCTGGTGCTGTCGTGTGCCGCTGCGCCCCCTGCACCGCCCGTGTTGCCGGCACCGCAGGCGGTGGTGGTGACTGGCTACGAACTGGTGCCCGCCAACGACTGCCCCGAGCGCGACCCCGCGGCCTGGCGGCTGGAGGGCGTGGTGCAGGCCGACTTCGACGCGGGTGGGTGGCGGCGTGGCGAGGTCCTGACCTGCGGATTCCACCGTGGGATTCTACTGGTTGAGGCACGCCCAGCCCTTCAATCCCATCAAGTCACTCTCCGTCACGGCACGGCACGGCACGCGACATGCGCGCCCGCGACCGACCGCACCCAGAACCGTCAGCCCGCCCGCCCCATTGTGTGCCAACACCACACAGGCCGCCCGGAGCAGTGGCGGGTTCTGGACAGCCGCGTCGGGGTGCGATTCCCAGGCCGCCACATGCCCATGGCCTTTCATGTGGCGCAGGGGGCGGCGCCGCCCTGCCGCCGCCTGCGTCTGCACATCGACGCCACCGCTGAGCCCCCAGCCGCCAACAGCGTACAACTGTCGTGCTTGAACTTGTACGGGCAGGACTTGGCGGCGGCAGCGGAGGGGCCGCTGGAACGGCTGCGTGCAGCGGGCGCCGGTGGCGCTAGCGGCGTGGAGCCGGCAGCGGCGGCGCTGGCGGTGCGCTTGTTGGAGAACGTGTGCCGCGAGCCGCAGGAGGTCAAGTTCCGCAAGGTGCGTTGAGAGGCAGTGGTGTGAGCTTGCATGCATGGTTTGCCTTGGTTTGCAACGCTGGGCGCAGTCGGTGTGCCGCACACAGTGGCATACAGGTGGACCAGCTGACGGCAAGCATCACTTGGATCCTGGGCGTGTTTCCGTTGGCTGGTAACAGTGGTGCGCACGGCCCCAGCATCGGCCCCAGCACCATTCACGCCCTACTTGTACTCTCACACGCACCCACAGCGGTTTCCCAACACACATGCACAGGCGCATACACGTGGTGTTTTCTTCCTTGTGTTCTTTAACACACAGCTTTGCTACCCGCAATCATGGATTCTATGTTCCGCACAAATGGATACCGGTATTCCTTGTTTCCGTGCGCTCTGTCACAGATCCGCTGTGCCAAGCTGGGAGCCATCCTCTCCTGCACCCCGCTGGCGGACGTGCTCCTGCGGCATTGCCGTTTCCGGCCGCTGCTGCAACCGGCGGAGCCGGCTGCCGGGGTGGCGGCGCAGCCGCGCCAGCAGCCGCCAGGGCCGCCGCCGCCGGCCGGGGAGGACGTATTCCTGGTGCTGGCCGCGGACCCCAGCGGGCAAGACCTAGCGCGCGCGGCGGAGGCGCTGGCGGTGCTGCGATCGCTGGCACAGCAGCAGTAGCGCCAGCCAGGTCAATTTCGCGCGCAGTAGCGGTGTCGGGCATGTGGCAATGCCTGCGACACGGGTGCGGCTGCGTTGTGTGGATGGCGGGTGGTTGAAGAGATCGCGTGGAGCGCTCCGACGGCTAGGACCTGCACGCAGGCCTGCACCGCGGAGACGCGTCGTGTGGCTTCTGTGCGTGGCGTGCCTGTCTGTCACTACGTGGTGACTAGGAGCCGGTTGAACTACGAGCAATGTGTGTGCGCGGACGGCAAGGCGCCACGCACGTGCTGTGGGGGCGCGCTGTAACGTGTTTCTGTGGCGCCCGCTGACCCTGCCACTCCGACGCCAGTCGAGATCTTCAATGGCAGAATCATCCGAGAAACCGTGTTCGTGCGTATTGACTGCGAGGAAAGTGGGCAGGAACTTTCGGCGCCATCCAGAACTGGGGTTATTGGCAAAATTAAGGGCCTTGCCCCGGTAGGATTCCAACATTCTGTTTCAACCTGTCTCGTGTTGATTGCGACAGTCCCCGCGGCAAAGGGCCACACAATTGGGAAGCCCAGACAAAACCACACACGGCCCATGTATTCCTCATACACATTAATACTGCCGCCGCGTCGCCGCGACGCATACTGTAGAGTGCCACATTTCACGTGCTGCGCACAATTTTACTTAACGTGGTGTTCGAACATCAACCACCAACCACGGCTTCGCTGTTCGCTAGGACGCGCTCCACTGGCTGCGAGCAGCGATGTCGAAAAGTAGCTGCTCACTTCTATCGCGCACGGGCATAGCGAACGCGAGGGCGCAGAATGTTTGCGTGGTCGCTCAGACGGGACCAGCGCCAGGCCACCCGAGCGAGCGACGCTCAGCGGACAAGAGCGTGAAGAAGGGACACCAGGGCAATGTGTCGTGCCGGGCCAACACGTTGGTTCAAGCGCCAGCCGAAACGTCGGTGCGAACCCCAGCGATGTCGGCCCCAAACCTTCCGGCGCAAGTGCCGAGTCCCACCACGAGCAAGCCGAACAGTCAACGGTCCCAGGCGCTTCCAGTGGAGACTGTAGATGTTGCTGTTATCGGTGCCGACATCGCGGGCCTGGTCTCCGCGTTGGCGGCATCAAAGGCGAACCCGCAGGCTCGCGTGACGGTGAGGAACTCGCGGGCATTCCTGCGATCGCATATACGTGGCGCTCTGGTGATTGTTACGTAGCGTCGCGATGCCTGGCGGTGCTCATTTGGCGCCGCGCCTTTTCGAGTACTTGGTCGTTCCACCGACAGCCAGCGCGACTCACTCGCGCGTGCGTTGGTCGGGCCGTCAGTCGCACACTGCGCCCGTAACGACCCGTGCAAATGGTATCACACGCATCTCCTGGCACGATAGCTGACACAGGCGTCAAAACTGCCGACGACTCAGGGCCGCTATTGCAACCGCAACCGTTTGCTGGCAACAACTGAGCTTATCCATGGTTCCCCCGCTGCGACAGCTGTTCGACACGGCCTCGGAGCCGCCCGCCGAGAACGACGGCGGCGTGCTGCTGTCTGTCAACGGCCTGCGGGCGCTCAAGGCCCTGGACGCCGGATTGTACGGCAGGTGAGATGCTACCAGAACTTCTACTCCGGCAACAATGCGGCACTGCCCGCTCGGCACGATGCCCTGTCCTCCGAACAAAGTGCTCGCCCACGGAATCTCGGCCATACCCGCTAATACACGCGTGAATCCCTGCGCTGCCAGGCTGATGACGGAGCTGACCAGCAGCGTGCATGAGTCGCTGTTCTTCGACATGGAGGGGCAGATGGTCCGCCGCACGCCGCTGGGGCAGCCCAGCAGTGCCGCCGCCTCCGGTGCGGCTGCCGGCGGCGCCGCAGGCAGCGGCCGCAGCCAGCGCGTCAGCGCGCGCCGCAAGGCGGCCGTGGCTGCTGCCAATGCGGCGCGCGCCGCCGCCGAGCCGGACCCCACCTCGCCGCCGCTGCTGGTGGGGCTGCACGAGCTGCGGGAGGCGCTGCTTGACGCGCTGCCGCCGGGTGAGTGAAGGATGATACCACTCTGCTCGGAGTCGTAAGGTCAGAGGGTATTGGGCGCGAGGCGCAACACTCCACCCTGTCGAGAGCGCTGCCCTATGGGCTTATTGTGTGTGCGACAAACCGACAGACTGCGCTCTCTGCAACCTGGCCCTGTGTGCGCGACACAGATGTTGAGATCTTTGGCCGCCACCACCTCCGCGACATCGAGGTGGGGCCCTCAGGCGGCGGCAGCACTCTGCTGCGCTTCGCGCTGTCGCCGTCGCCCTCGGCGCCGGCGGTGCGCACCGTGCGCGCCAAGCTTGTCATCGGCGCCGACGGCCCCGGCTCGGCCGTCCGCAACCTGCAGGTGCGCACAGGGAGGCAGCAGTTAGTAGCGTCGCGGGGTCGGGATGTCCAAAAAATAGTTCGTCGGTGAGGGAATTTGCTGGTGCAGATGCTGTTGTCAAACCTTCACATGGGATTCCTGAAGCTATGCCCTGGCCCCCTGCGCAGTTCGACACGGTCCCGGCCGCTGAGCAGCCCAACAGCAGCTCGGCTGCCGCCGCGGACAGCACCAGCGCCACCAGCAGCGCCGCGCAGCAGCAGCAGCCTTCCACGCAGACGGCTCAGCCGCAGCAGCAGCCCCCGGCGCGCATCGTTTGGCGCGGCCGCTTCACGCTGCGCGCTCGCGACCCCGACTGCGCGCGCCTGCGCAACTTCACCACCGCCACCCGCACCTGGGTCGACCTGCGCGCGGCGCCTGGCTCGGAGCGCGTGGCGTGGCTGTCGCCCGCCGGGCCCAACACCTTCGTGTGGTCCGCCAGCTGCCCGGCGCAGCTGCTGGCTGGGCGCGGCCTGCCCGAGGCGGCGCCGGAAGGGGTGGCGGAATGGGGCAAGGGTGAGAATGCAGTGGGGTGGGGGCGAGTAAGGCAAACAGCACGCACGAGGACCCCATGCATGTGTGCCCAACACACCCAAGTCGGCTTGCGCCATGTAACGACGCTGTTACGCCTGGCCCATCGCTTAACACCTCTTGTCCCCCCGCCCGTGCTGCTCTCATTCTTGATCACCCGACTGCAGACTCGCCCTACTGGCGCTGCGTGGCCATGTTCGAGGACTTCCCGCAGGACTTCTTCAGCGCCATGCGCGCCACCGCCGCCGCCGCCGTCGTGGAGGCCGGCGCGCCGCGCCCCGCGCCGCCCGCCGCCACCGCGGCGGCCGCCGCCGCCCTGGCGGCGCCGTGGCAGTGGTTCTCCGGAGCGGCGGCGCTGGTGGGGGACGCGGTGTACGGCCGGGCGGGCGCGTCGCTGGCGGTTGACGACGTGGCCAGCACGGCGCTGAACCTGGTGCTCGAGGACGCGGCGGTGCTGGGCACGTGCGTGCGGCAGCACGGCATGACGCAGCGCGCCATGGCCGAGTACGGCAGGATGCGCGCATCGCGTGTGAGCGGCATGCTGGCGCTGCCGCTGACGTCGCCCGAGCGCGTGCGGCTGCGGGACGCCGTGTTCCTACCCCAGCAGCAGCAGACGCAGCAGCAGACGCAGGCCGCGACCGCGGCGTCGGACGCGCCCGCTGCCCCGCTGGCCGCGGCTGCGCCGGCAGCTGCGCCCGCTGCCGTCGCGCCGGCGGTGCCCGCGCCCGCGCCCGCGCCTGCACCGCCCGCCTCGGTGGCGGCTGCTGCCGTGGCTCCCATCGTCGCCAACGTGGCCGCGGTGGTTGCTGAGTCTTCCAACGGTGGCACTGGCGGCTCGCCGTCGGCGGCGCCGGAGCCGCCCATGATCGACCTGAGCCGGCCTTCCGGCGGCGCTTCGCGCACCCCGCCCGGCAGCATGGACCTGCCGGGGCTGGAGCCGACGGCGCCTGGGGGCGCACCGTCGTCGCCGGTGTTCTCACGCCCCTCTGGTGGCGCTGGCCGCGTCGCCCCCGGCGCCACGGCGGCTGCAGCGGCTGCCGCCGCGGCATTCGAGGTGGCGGCTGACGCCAGCGCCCTGGTGATCGCTGCCAGCGCCAGCACCAGCGGCAGTGCGCCTGTCATCGCCGAGCCTGTGCCGGCCTACTCCGTGGCCACGACACCGGCTGCGGTGTGGGAGGTGCTGCTGGGCCTGCGCCCGACCGCCGCCTCCGTCGGCGCCGGCTCCTCAGCTGCCGCCTCGTCCGCGGTTGACACGGCGGCAGCCGGCGGCGATGCCGAAGCGGCGCCGGTGCCTTACTGCTCTCAAGGCACGCCGGCGGCGGTGTGGCAAGCGCTGCTGCTGTCGCCAGCGGCGGCGCACGACACGCTGGCCTCTCACCCCTACGACCCGTCTGAGTCACCGTCGCTGGCTTGGATGGCGCTGCTGGGTCCGCGGGCGCCCGCCGCACCCAGCCCCCAGCCTGCCCGGGCCACGCCCTCTCCGCCCGGCTCGCCGGCCCGGCCTGCCTGTGCCTCCAGCTCCACTGCTGCTGCGCGACCCGTCAAGGCCGCTGCCCCGGCGCCTGCCGCGCCCGCGCCGGACATGCCGCTGCCGCGGCCGGTGGGAACCAGCTTTATGCCGGTGGCTGCGGCGCCAGCGGCGCCGGCGGTCGACCCGAAGACGCTGCTTCCCAAGCCCGTGCTGAAGAAGCCCGCCTCCGCCTCGGCGGCGCCCAGCTCCGCCCCGGCGCCTCCGGCCTCTCCTAGCGCGGCTGCCGCTCCGTCAGGTGCGCCCGTCGGCACGTCCTTCACGCCCGCCGCTGAGTCGCCCGCGCCCGCGGCCGTGGCGACGCCGGCCGAGCAGCAGCAGCCTGCGGCGCCGGTGCCCGCGGGCTCGGGTCGGCCTCGCCGCTCCGCGGCCGCCGACGGCAAGGCCCGCGGCGCCACGCGCCGTGACCGCCGCCCTGCGCCGCCGGTCACGCCTGCCTCCTCCTCCGTCGGCAGCAGCGGGCCGGCGCCGCGCGCGACACGCGGCCAGGTCCGCGCCGTCAAGGCCGCCGCGGCGGCTGCGGGCGCCGCCAAGGCCGCCGTCAACATGACCGTGCACCTGGGTGCGGCGGCGGCGCTGGGCGGCGCCATGGCCAGCGCGGCGCACGGCGTGCCCGTGGATGCCATGTTCCACGTGACGCACGGCGCCGTGGCGCAGGTGGCGCAGGTCAGCGCGTTCTGGGACGAGCTGAACAACCTGACGCTGGCGTCCTCCAGCCTGAGCAGCATGGACGTCACCGGCAGCGTGGACCTGGCCTAAGCGTCCGGACAGTGATGGGAGAGGTGCGCGTGGAGGGCGGCTGCAGCCGATGCAGGCACGTACCCGAGCTGCGAGCAGAGGCATACAAAGAGAGGGCAGGTCTGGCGCAGTCGGCACGCACACAGGTGAAAACTTCTTTCGCGGAGCGCAGAGGTGGAGGGGAGATGAGGTGCGAGGACGAGGGCTAGCAGCGGCTGCAGACAAGGACCGCCAAACGCGCATGCCTGCTGCGAGGGACGCATTAAACGCCTGGCTACGTGAAGGCAGCAGGCACAGAGAGTGGCCACAGGCCCTCGATCCTGCGGACACCCACTTGTACATTATATCTTGTGTTATTTTATGACTACGGTGTGTCTTGGCCGCTTGAGGCCACGTGCGTGAGTTGTCTGGAGTTGTCCAAGCCCCAGCGTGTTGGCAGCTGCCGTGCCGCAATATGCTCGTACATAGCAAACCGCCGGAGAGACGGGAGTCACGAGCGAAGAGATTACTCATTGAGGCTGTATGGTTGGTTGGTCAGAGTTGGTTGGTGTGAGGGTTTGGTACATCCTACTCACAGTGCAGGAAGCGGTCTGCCAATTCGCAGACCCGGATGCGGTGGTGAAAGAGTGGTAAACTGGTGCGGTTACGACGTGGTGATGTTGATGAAAGAGATCCAAGAAAGAGTGTCACATGACAGGACTCTTGACAGATGGCTCGCGTGTGCATCCTGCCGGGTGGGAGCGCCCCAAGAGAGTTGGCCATTGCTCACGCGCTGCGCACCCCTGACTGCTCGAAGGCTACGAATTGCAGCAAGGGTCGTGTAGCGTGCCGTACTACATGAGCACACGGATAAATGCTTCAGGCGCGGGCGCGCGGCTAACCGTTCCATTTTCGTTTCGTGCACGATCTGCCACCGTGCACGTGAGATTGCATTGGTTACAGGAGGGACCTGCTGACGCAGCTCACGAGCCAGCGAGCACGTACTAGTACGGACGCCCTGCTCTAGACCTCAGGGGCGCGCCACCTGCAGCGCCGACAGCCTACTCTGCGCCTTGGGCTAATAGGCCTTGCTCCCATGGGAGCGCCACCATCTTCTAAACTCAATCTCCTTCCTCTTCAACTGTAATGAAAGTCGGCTTATTGATCCACATACTCCCGTCTTCCCTTCTTTCAATCCAAGGGTGGCCTGGTGGGATTTCGTCCCACCCCCTTGGCTTGATGCCCAGGCTCACATACGTCTGCAAACGCTCCCAAAAGTCTGCTATAACTTGCGTTTTAATCCTGCTAATCGCTGTTTCTTCTACCTTGCCTTGTTCCCCTCTGGAGGCAAACAATAGCCTCCTACCGTACTCCATGGCAGAGATCGCAGCCAGGCATACAACGTCCCAGATGGGTTGCTGGATAGCCTCGTGTGGCGGTATTACTAGCCACAGATTCTTACGCTCCACTATCAACTCAATTATGTGATCCTCATCACCTATGTCTGTCGCTTCCTGAATATGCAGCCGTAGCGTGCTAGCAATTGTGCAAGTGCTGAAATGGTGTGCGCGGTCAGACTGCGCATCCGTCACCCCACATGGGCATTTATGACCTTGCCCTCTGTGCATCGAGAAGCCTGGGAATCCATCCACTGCTAGCCTCCAGAAGGCTTCTTTCTGCTCTGCTTCCCATTTAAGCTTCCACAAGCGTTCATATGTGCTCGAGATGCGTTCCTTGTCCTCTATCGCCATCACTATATCACCTACGTTACCACCCTTAGCCTCGTGGACAAAATCAGCATGTTTTTCTGCTAGTTTCCCAAACGCTTCACGCATCTGCAGGTACGTGGCCTGCTTCACCGAAACGGTCGCCAGTGGAATTGGTTGATTGTTCATCTTCCATCCAAGGCACCCCACTATATGGTCAATCATTTCCGTGTATGCTTGATCCTGGTTTAGTCCCATGCCTGTTCGTGCCGCTTCTGTCCATCCCGCAGGCAGGTGGTTAATCAAGTTTTGCATGCGTCGAAATGCATCTATCCCATTCCTCAGGGGCCTCGGCATCAAATCTATCCCTAGTCCTCCAAAAATTCCCGCATCAATCACATCTTCCTTGTAAGCGCGTGTGCATTCACTCCGTATCCGGGGTGGGGCTCTGGTATTGGCCGGCACGTCTTGCAATTTCTCCTTAACCCGTGCAAACGTATCAATAGCCCTCACTGCGTCTCCGACTGTGGTAATTGAGCCTAGTGCAACAATATCCGAGAAGCCCCCTTCCAAAGATACATTCACACCATTTCTCTGTCTAAAAGTCAAGGTTGGGTTGCCCCACAACGGTGCTTGCGAAACCCATGGCCCCGCTTGAAGTAGATTGGCATCGAGTGTACGTGAGGTGACAGAGCGCTGCACGTGTTCTCGTTTCAAGGCAGGCGTTGCAACAGACAGTTGTGCCCAGAGTTCCACAAGATGAGCTTGCCCCGAGGGGTAGTAACCGTGGGTAGCAACCTAGCAGGGAGATACGGTTTTGCCGTGTGGGCGTTTCGTCATTTTATCGTGGCTCCCCAACGCGCTCCCTAGCAATGGTTGGGGCGGATTAGCTCCTACGATACATGGAGCAGGAGATCGATAGAGATTGCGTCCTATTCAAAATGATATTTGCGTGTCCGGCTGTCTGCCAGCCCGATCTCGCAGTGTACCAGCATATAATTGCATGTAACATGTCGTTCACCGTCGCGACGTCACTCGCAAGCCGGCAGACAAGCTCACTGCCACACTCCCGCACGGTACTAGTCCTCGTATCGCCTCTCGGCGGTCAATGCAGCAAAGTCATCAAGTTCCGAACGTGCGAAGACCGCACCGTGCGCCCTGACAACGCCCTACCCACCATGTGCGCCCCGCATACCGTCTGCCTGCCATCCAGCTAGTCGCTTCGCCAACAAATCCTTGCATTAGCTGAGTTACCGGCTGCTACCCCTATGTGCCAAATTGCATTCTCAACGCAGGCGGTGCAGCTCCCGCGCCTGCAGCTCCGAAGCCCTGCCAACACCGTCAGGAGCGTCCGCTGCCCAGCTGCAACTTCTGCACCCGCCATAAGGAGCCTGCCACCCCTCTCCGTTGCCCGCACGCCGCTCCTCACGCCGCTCCTCACGCCGCTCCTCACGCCGCTCCTCACGCCGCTCCTCACGCCGCTCCTTACGCCTCGCCGCCCGCCGCCACCAGCGTCACGTACTTGCCATCCAGCGCCAGGCCGCTGTTGCTCTTGCGGATCTACGCGGCACAGGCAGTGGTCAGGGCAGTACCAGTACCAGGCAGGTCAGTGCCAAGCAGAAGAAAGGTCGGAGACGGGCGCAAGGCCCTGTCGCAACACGCACGAAGTCACATTTGCATAACGCGCATCGCTTGGCCAGACGAGCTCCACCCGCCTCGCACCGAGCCCTGCCAGCCTGGCCCCGGCGGCCCCACCCCATCCCACGGCGCGCCGTTCCCGTGTGGCGGCTCACGCACCCGCCCAACTCCGCTCAGCACCGACGCCGCCTCTGGGCCTCACCTTCCGCTCCAGCACCTCGCGCACGCTGTTCTCACACCACGGGCTGCCCGCCGCCGCACCCTCCGCCGCAGCCGCCGCGCCGTCCGCCGCGCCAGACTTCTTGCTCTTCTTGCTCTTCTTGCTCTTCTTGCTCTTCTTGCTGTGGTGGTGATGGTGGTGGTGCTTGCGATGATGCTCCTCTGCCGCTGCCACCAGCTCCTCCACCACCTTGCGCAGCTTCACTCGCCGCTCCGCCGACTGCGGGTGTAACACCAGGCGTAGGGTACAACACTCGGCATAATAGCATTGCCTTTGAGCAGCGGCCTTTCCCGCACCCTCCCATACAAGGCCGCGCTGCGTCCCTGCACCCAGTCCCCTGCTTGACCGCACCCAGCGCCCGGCCAACCACAACCTGCCCAGTGCCCACCTTCTTCAGCACCGTCTTTGCAAGCTTGAGCCATTTAGGCGGGGGTGCAGCCGCGCCGTTAGCGCCCTCTGACCCAGCTTCCGCCGTCGCCACGGCGTCGCTCGCAGGCTCCTCCTCCTCCTCTGCCGCCGCCGTTTTCGGCTTCTTCGACTTCTTCTTTTCCCCAGTGTCCTCGGCGTCCGACTCCGCCTTGGCCCCTTTACCCGAGCTCTTGCCCTCCTTGTCCCGCTTCTTGTCCTTTTTCCCCTTCTTCTTCCCGACCGCAGCCTCCCCTTCCTGCTGCTGCTCCTTGCCGCCCTCCGCCTCCTGCGCCTCCTGCTGCTCGTCGTCCTCCTCGTCCTCGTCCTCCTCCTCGCCGAAGGTCTTCTTGGTGCCCTCCCACTTGGCGCCCACCTTGATCTCCGCCTTGCCCAGCCCGCGCCGCCCCACACGCTGGAAATCGTGTGCCTGCGGAGCGTTGACGTCAGGGGAAAGTTGCCGCCGCCCGTGGCGGTGAGGACGGAGAAGGCCGCAGCAGGCACAGGTACTACGCTGGTGAACCGCGGCCATACCTGAACACCGCTCCTAGCCCAGTCCTGCCAAGCTCCCAACCTCACAACCCCAGCTGCTGCCCCACGACACCGTCCTCCCGCATCATCATGCCGTCACACCGCCGCCGACGGTTCCTGCCCGCTGCAATGCCGCCCCCGCCGCACCCCGGCCCCCTGCCTCACCCGCTTGTACAACGCCTCCTGGTCATCCTCGCAGAAGCCCTTGCGCTGCCCCGCCGCCACCGCCGCCGCGCCGCGCAGCGCCACCACGCCCGCCGCCGCATCCGCGTCCTGCTTGGCGGCGGTGGCCTGCATGCGCGCCTCGCGCTCCGTCTCGTCCTCCAAGCTCTCCATCAGCCCCACGCTCACAAACATCTTGGCGCCCCACCAGCCCTCCGTCGGCGTGGGCTTAAAGGTCGCGAACTGCAGTGCCGCGTGCCACAGCGTCAGCGCGGCAGTGTCAGTGGCAGCGCTGGCGGTGGAGGGAGGGAGCGGGCGGCAGGCCGGCGGGCGCGAGGGCCAACCACCGCGCACCCACCATCAACGGCAAGGAGCTTCCGGACCGAGGCCTCAGCGGTGCCTGCTGCGCCGGCAAGCCCATGCACCACCGCTTACTGCCTCCCCTTCTCCCCATCTCTCTCACGGCACCCGTTGTTCCTGCTATGCCGCTCCCACTACCACGTCGAACCCAGTCCCCCCCATCTGCCCCTCTCTCTTCACCTCTCCCCCGTGGCTGCTACCGGCCCGCCCACACCACCCGGCTGCTCACCATCTTGGCTCGCGCCTCCGCCGCGGCGTCGCTGCCCAGCACAACCACGATCCGCTTCTTCGCCGGTGGCTTGCCCGCCTCCGCCTCCACGCCGGCTGCCGCCCCAGCGCCCTCCTTGCCCGCCCCCTTCTTATCCTTCTTCTTGTCCTTCTTGCCCTTGCCTTCCGACCCCTTCTGGCCCTTCTTCCCTCCCTTTCGCCGCCGCCGCGCGCCAGCGTCCGAGTCCGAGTCGCGCCCACTGGTGCTCGGCCCGTAGCTGTCGCTGTCGCTGTCGCTGTCGCTGTCGCTGTCGCTGTCGCTGTCGCTGTCGCTGTCGCTGCTGGACGAATCGGATGAGTCCGGCGCGGCCGCCGGCTCCGGCGCCGCGGGCAGCGGCGCCAGGCCCAGCTTGATGCGCGCGCGGTTGGCCTCCTCCTGCTCCTGCGCCCGGATGCGGCCCATCTTGCCCGCGCGGCCGCCCCACCTGCTCACATCCCACACACCACACGCCAGCGCACAGTGGTGTAGCGAGGCACGCTGATGGCGTTTGTTTCATTCCGGGCGTGCGATCCACCGCAACGACACTGCTGCGCATGTGCGTTGTATCGAAGAGGTACACTCCCGCGCGCTGACGTCCTTGACATGTCGTGGCCGGTCCGCTCATTCGTGTGGGTGCGTGCTCCCGTCCCGCCTTCGCCCCCCGCGCGCCCCTCACCTGCCCCAAGGGTCCTTCGCCAGATCAGCAGCAATCTTCAGCTCATCCGCGCTGGCGCTCGCCACCGTGCCATCCCGGTTCACCACCGCAGCAGCGGCCTTGCCCTGCCGGGCGCGCTTGCCGCCGCGGCGGCGGCCGCTGCTCTCGCTGTCGCTACTGTCGCTGCTGTCGCTGCTACTGCTTGTCTCCTGCAGGCACAAGTACGGGCCAGGGAATTGATGGCATGGACCTGCAGACCCTGTCTCGCGCTGCTGTAATGACGGAGACGGCTCCTGTCCCCGCACGGCAGCCGGCCACCCTGGCCCCGCCAGCCCCATCCAGTTCTAGCTCCCCTCCAGGCTCACGTGGTTAATATTCTGGATGGCCGAGTTGTACGCGTCCTCCCAATACTTGCGGTCCCAGTTCCACGACGCGTCGGCACCAACCTGCGGAGGAAGGGGGGGGGGGGGGGGGGGAAGGGGCGGCGGTTCAGCTGACAGCAGCGCGGGTCGCCCAGGTGTGGCGCCGTGAGACCCGCCACCTGGCGTGGGGCCAGAGCTTCTTTTATATTTTGCGTTGGTTAGCCCTTGCATGCTCGCGGTCGCGCGGCACGCGAGCTCAGCGCAAACATCGGCGGCGGCGACCATGCGACTCACCCCGAGCACGTCCTTCTTTTCCTTGACCTCGAGTGCATCTTTCATACCGCTCTTATCCTTGCCGAGGCCCTGGCCTTTCTGCCAGCCCATCTGCTCCATAAGCCGCTGGCCCAGTCCTCCAAACGCGGTCGCCTTGTGCACGCCGACGCCCGCCACATATCCTGGAGGGAGCTTCATGGCGTCTAGGTGCTAAAAATCAACTAAACTGCGTGTCTGCAACCGAAAAGGGTTTTACTCGCGACGGCGGCACGCCAATTGCTTTGGTTAATCTTAAACTAGTTAACTGTATTATAATACAAGGCCCTGGAAAGCAGAGGGTCAAAGAACGGGGAAAACACAAGAAATGCCTGAATATCCGGGTATTAGGCGTTTCTGGTTGCGCGCAGAAATTGGAACGATCTCCTTTTCGCCGATGCTTGATAGCACAGTGAAAAGCAAAAGTTGGAGTTGAATAATGAAGGTCCGTGGGGCGCGATGGTGCATCTGCGGAGAAGACTGTTCAAGGGTCGACCCGCTGCTGTTCTGCTCCAAAGGTTGCCTGTTGCTTTACAGGGGGAGCTACCTGATTAGAGTGCGTGTGATTGAGAGACGAAACAATGCAGAACGCGGTGTTGCAGACCCGGTCTCTTCGGGCGGCATGCCCTCGCGCCGCTGGCTCGACACAATCTCGCCGGCTGCGGCCACTATGTGCGCTATCACTAGACCGCTCTGGAGCTGAGGGCTCTGGGCGAAAGCCCCGGAGCGTCGAGGTGGCAGCGAGCTCAGCGCTCAGCCTACAACAAGCAGTCCAGCTGCAAGCCGAGTCGCTGGTAACCGAGGAGGTCCAGTCCGCGTATGACGCAGGATATCAGGCAAGTCCCCGGTCCGCTGTCTCTGCCTGGCCCGGGCTGGGCAGCGCGAGTCATGACCGACTGCGCGCCAGGGTTTGCGCGGCGAAGCGGGCTCCTTTGTCTCCTGCGGACCTGTCTTGACTTCAGAGCATTGAATAACTATTTGCAGGCGGGGCTAGCGGCGGCACGGAAAGCCCAGGAGTCGAAAACAGCGCCCGAAGCGCCCGCGCCGGTGAGCGGGGCTGGGGTCGTTAAAGTGAACCGGTGGCCCCGCTCCAGCTCCAATGTGTGCCAGTGCCAGTGATATGGATTTGCGCGAACTGGCCTGCGATTTTTGCGGGCGGCCCGCGCGAAGAACTTTGTTTGGAGCATGCGTCGACCGCCTGCTGCGCCGCTGTCCCTTGCAGGGTGCGCAGCCAGTGCAGGATAGCATGCTTCGCTCGATTGTAAAAGCTTTCTCCTGGCGCTTCTTCTCCACGGCCACAACGATTTTCCTCACCCTCACATTCTTCAACGCGTCGGTGAGCACGCCTGGGTTTTGTTGAGCGAGTATACCGCGGCGCGTATGAAGGATGGGGTGAGCGCGCGAGAACCGCACTGGGGTCGTGTCTCACACATTGCACGGCGAGGCAGAACGCTGTCTCACAGCGTGTATTGGTTGCACAATGACCGGTGCCAGCCGTGCGGCGCGGCGAGTTGCGGGCGAAAGGTCTGACGTCAGCGGGCGGCAAGTAACTTACCTTTCTGCGCCCCCGCCTCCCCCGCAGCTTGAAGACGCCCTGGAGATGGGCGCGGCCGAGTTCGTCTCGAAATACGTTCTTTTCCTTATCCACGAGCGCCTGTGGATCCTGGTCACTCTGTTTTGAGCCGTGCGGTGGCTGCTCGGGAGCGCGCAGCGCAGGAGTAGCAGTAGGGCGGCAACAGGCGTGGTGGCAACATGCTCAATGCGCCGCGTAGCGCCTCGCCTCGGGCCTGCCTGCACCGCAGGCGGTAGCCGGCGGGCGTTGAGCAGGGCAAAAATCAACGGAGCGGCAGTGTGTGAAGAACACAACAACGCGCAGTGGGGAGGGCAGGGGCCTCCAAAGTTTTGCCGCAGCCCGGCAACTGTTTTATTACCGTGCGGTATCAGCGCAGCACGAGTTGAGCGCCGAGCATTTCGTCGAGGGCTATGTATGGACACCAGTGGGGGCGTGGCGAGCGAGCTGTACGTGGTAATGTGTGCAGTGCGGGGGCAGCGGTCGGGGCTGCGGTGCGCGGTAGAATTCTGTGCCCGAGGAAGCGCGGCGCGGGGAAAGACGAGGCATATGATGGGGTTGAAGTTTGTGAGGGCACGTGGTGCAGTCTACAGCAATCAAATGCAGCACAGTATCATCAAGGAGATTTCACGCTAGAGGGATTTTGATGATAGCAAACTAGTTCTGTTGGGCCCTGGTACAACACAGCAGCAGGTGACATATCAGTCATGCAACGGTTGGCGAACTGAGTGTCGGTGTGTGTTCGTGCGCGGTGAATGGAGGCGTGCCGAGGCTATGAGGGGATGATTTGTACAAATATTTGCAGCAGTCATAGGCCTGTGTGGGGCTCCTGTGTGGGCCCTGTGAAGGTTTTATGTCTCTTGAGACCTCTTCACTTCACAGCCCTCGCACGTATGGGTGTTGGTGCCGTGTTTGCGTCTGTGTGCTATGTATCAACTGACGGTTGAGAGTGTTGGTTTGGTTGTTGGTTTGGAGTTGGGGCGCGGTGCTCGCGCGGTTTGTCTCTTCACCTGTGCTTGACCGGAGTTGACTGGGCGGTGGCTGATGAAGCACGCAAAAAGACTGACATAAGACAGCACGCACGAGCTGATGATGGACAGCAGCGTACGGAAGACCATGGTGTTTCCTGAGTGTGGCGGACAGTGGTGCTTGGGTAGGTGAAGCCCAGGCTCCCGCGCTGCAGCATGATATTCGATTGGCATGCTGGCCAGTGCGTTGATCCGAGGGGCGACACAGGGCATAACAAGAAATGTACGGTATGTGGACAGCCACTCGCGGCCTCTGAATGGAGACCGGTGGAGTCTGTGGCGTTTTGCGGCTTGGCTTCACGTTTCGACTGAGTGCGGTTCAAATGACATGCCAGACTGTTACCTTCACCGCGTAGATAAGGGACGCAACATGCACGTCCATCTGACAATAAGCAGCCCCCAATGACAAATGCTGTGTGACAACTCCCTGCATGTAAGGTCGGTTCCATCTGGTCTGTTGGGGGCCTGGTGCACTAGCAACGGTACAGCCCGAAGCGTGCAAGGACGACTGGACCCTCTGATGCTGCCAGGAGACCAATTCGCCGCCACCCACCCCTGGGGATGCTGCATATCCTCCCACAGCCTGGTCCGCGGAGCGCACAGCTGTACAACCCTCGCGCGTGGTGATGGGGACCGATTGGGGAGGGGGGGGGCGCTCACGGGGACACTCACATGGACACCAGTTGCATGGGTTACAGAAGGACGCATTCGAAAGCACTTCGCTGAAGGACCTCCTGACGCAGCTCACGAGCCCGCGCATATAGCCCTGCGGCCCTTCCTCAGCAGCGTGTCACACTGCCACCGCTTGGTCTGATGCCCAGGCTTACACACGACTGGAGCCGCGCCCAAGGCGCCACCACTTTGGCTCCGCGACATTGTATGCAATCAATCCAATCATGCATCTTGCTCGTCCTGCTTGCGTCCATTCGCACACTGCCACCCAAGCCCTCGCTCGCACAATGCTCTCAGGACGCTGCCCCTTCCCGCGTCGCACGCCCCGTCCAAGCGCCACGCTTGCCCGGCACAACCCGACACGCGCCCCAGCCGTCAGCCGTCCTTTCCCCATGACACCACCGCGGCCCGTCACGCCGGGATGCGGTCCTTCAGGTAGGCCAGCACCGCGGGCGTGCCCCGCTCCAGGATGGGGCGCCGGATGGAGCGCAGCGGGTTGCCCTCCAGCCCCAGGCTGCGCAGCACGGGCGCCAGGAGCCCCAGCTGTGGCGGCAGGCTGGCCAGATTGTTGTTGGCGAGGTTTAGCTCCTCCAGCCTGGCGGGAGTAAAGGCAGTCCCGGGGGGTTGGGGGGTTGCAATGATGGTACATGGAAGTGTAGCAGGGGGGGCGAGGGGCGTGGGGTGCGTGCGCAAGCCTCCTTGACGAAGCAGGGGTGGGGGTGGGGTTGCGGGGTGAGAGGGCGTGGAGAGTGCGGTTGAAGGGTTGAAGGTGTGGGCTCTGGCTTGGGCCGCAGCATTCCTCTTTTCCGCCGAGTGAGACATGCAGCCTTCAAGGCCCACGCGACCGTGCGCATTTCGTCGCTCGCGGCAGAAGCAGCGGCAGAAGCAGCCTAGAGGCACGGCGACCGCCAACCTCCACGCCCCCAGCTCCCAGCCCGCGCTGGCCGTCGCCACGCCCCACCTGGCCATGGCCGCCACCTCGGCGGGCAGCGTCTCCAGCCGGTTGGACGCCAGGTTGAGCAGGCGCAGGCGCGGCGCCTGCAGCAGCTCGGGCGGGAAGTGGGCGATGCCGGTCTGGCTCAGGTCCAGAGCCTGGGCAGCCGCGGCGGCAGTGGCGGCAGGAGGGGGGGAGAGGGGGGGGGGGGGAAAGAGGGGCGGAAAGGAGGGAAGGCTTGGTGTGGGTTGGGGAGGCACGAAGATGGTCAAACAATGGCGCCGGCAGTCAAGACGCGAAACGGCATGGTGGAAGGGCGATGGATAGCGCGCGCTCCCGGGAGTGGCAGAGCGGGAACAGTGCAATGTGACATAGGGCGCGAGGGGCAAGCAGATGACGGCGCGGAGCAACCGGGAAGGGAGCAGCCCCGCGTGTGCCCACCTCAAGCGCTGTCAACACCGCGAACGTGCCGGGAGCCAGCGTGCACACGCCCGGGATGCCTGTAGGTGCGCGGTGTTGGGGCAGCATGGCATGCGAGTGGCACCACATCGTGTCCGACGACGCGCACCCGTCGACATGAAGTGCGGCCGGGCGAGCAACTGACATACATGCCGTCGCCTACACAAACGGCCCATACACATTTCGCATTTCGCCAAACGGCTTCTAAGATTCCTGACTCTCCGGTCTCCAACTCGGAAATCTCTTACTCCACTCTCCTACTCAGGTCCCTTACCCAGGTCTCTCGCACCATCTAGGTCTCAAGCCCGGCCTATTGAGGGGGACACGCGCTAGGCGTCTGCCGGGCTGCCGGACTGATGGACTGATGAATGGACGAATGCTAGAAGTTGCTCGCCCGGCCGCACTGGGTACGGACGGCCGGGGGCACGCGCACGGAGCGCAAACACAGCCACTCACACACTTGCACGGGCGCCCCCGGGCACACCTGCCAGCTCCAGGCGGACCAGGTTGGGGCAGGCCATGAAGGGGTAGTGGGGCAGCTGGCGCAGCGGCGGGTTGTTGCACACCTGCGCCCAAGGCAGTACACGCCCCACATGACGGAGCTACTCAGCGCCCGCACCGCACACGCCCTGGTGAGCTCTATGGCCCTGGTGCCCGCCCTGGTGCCCGCCCTGGTGCCCGCCCTGGTGCCCGCCGTGCCTTACCGCACGCCTGTTGTGTGCCGCGCACTCCCTTGCGCCAGCAGCACGCACTCATGCGCCGCCCACGCCCCATCCGTTCCCCGCCTCGCACGCCTCACGCGCCGCACACGCCCCACCGCGACCCTGCCCCTGCCCCTGCCTCACCCACCTGCAGCTCCAGCAGGTTGGGCAGCGCGCCGTTGAGGTGCGGCAGCGGCCAGGCGGCCAGGCCCATGGCGTTCAGGTGCAGGCTGCGTAGACCCGGCAGCCGGGCCAGGCCCTCGGGCGGCAGCAGGGGCACCTGCGGTGGGCAGGCGGGGCCCGCAAGCCGTCACACACCGTAAGGACGCATGGGGAACGCATAAGAACGCATCTGTACACAGGCGTCCCCCCGCGTTCCCAAGTGAACCCCTCCATCGAGCGCACGTGTTGCTTGAGGACCACGAAGCATGCCCCACCAGTCCCCGCCACCCACCGGGTTGCTGCTGAGGTCGAGCTTGGTCAGGCTGGGCCCCGCGTCCCACACCTCCCGCGGCACCTCCCGCAGCCCCGCCTTGGCCAGAATCAGCTCCGCACCCCCGCGCGGCTCCGGTGGCGCTGCAGCACTGTTCCAGTCGCCCCTCGAGCCGCCGCCGCCTCCGCCGCCTCCGCCGCCTCCGCCCGGCCCGCCACCCGCACCCGCGCTGCCGCCACGCGAGCGCGGCCCGGCGCCGCCTGGTTGATGGGGGCCAGAGGGTGGCGGCGGCGCTGCCTGAGCAGCCGCCTGCGCCGCCGCGATGCCGCCCAGCCGCAGCTTGCGTGCCACGTCGGCAGCGAGCTCCGCCTCGTTCACACCGAACACTGCGGCATTGTAGGATGGGTGGTTACATGCGCAAGCCAAACAGCATGACAGTACGAGTAAATGTTGGTGGGATCAACGGCAGGTGGTGTGCCCATTGAGCTCCAGCTGCCATCACACGCACGCATGGGCCTGTGTGTCCACACCGCTACTGCGGCGTCGCCCGTCCCCGTCGCGCACCCACGCACGCACCATTCCCGGACCGCGCCGCGCCCTGGTTCATGGAGCCCAGGCGGCCGGGCGGCCCGCCGGGCGGCGCTGCGCCCTCCTCGTCCGCCTGCCTGCTGGCCAGGAACTTGAGCAGCTGGCTGATGGGGCCCGCCACCACCTCGCGCCGGATGGACTTGAGCGGGTTGCCGTCCAGCGGCAGCGAGCGCAGGCTGGACATGGAGCCTGGCGGGGGAGCGGAGTAGGAGGGAGGCCCGGTGGTTGGTGGGGCGAGGACGCAATATCGCCAGCTACCAGCTGCAAACAAGAGCTGGGGGCGTGCCGCCATAGACAGGGCGGGACATGGCAGGGCTAGCGGCGTTAGGCAGGCACCAGGGCACGCGGGTCAGCGGATGTCCGTTTCCGTGTCGGCCTCACCCAGCTCCGGCGGCAGCGACCGCAAGTCGTTGTTGCTGAACGGACAGGCACATGCACACAACAGGAGCACAGGCGCGAAGCGGCAGTCGTGGGCATTGGTGTGATTGTGGAAGGCACGATGGCGCAGGCAATGGCCGTAACAGGGATGGTCATCATCGGGAACGTGGCTTACCTCAGGTCCAACAGCCCCAGCTGCAGCTCGCACAGCTGCAGGGCCGACAGGAGCAGGACGATGATACACGTGCCAGTGACAAAACAGTTGTGCAAACAGCGGTAGCAGCGCGTGCATATCCACCGGGCTTTCACGGGCGCCCTACCGCCCGCCCGCCCGCACGCCCGCATGCACGCCCGCCCGCACGCCAGCACGCCCGCACGCCCGCACTATCTAAGCTGCGTGGCTGAGCGCCCGCAGCACAGCAGTGCGGCGGCAGCCGGCCCCCATCCCATGGCCCCGCCGCGCCCGCCCCACCTCGGCGGGTATGCCCGTCAGCTTGTTGTCGCGCAGCTCCAGGGTGCGCAGGCTGCTGCACATGCCCAGCTCTGGCGGGATGGAGACCAGCTGGTTGCGGCCTGGGCGCGCGGCCCGGAGCGTGGGGCGGGGGTGCGGGGCAGCAGGTAGGTCTCTAAATCTTCGTGATCAGCGGCCCAACCGCAGCTAACTTGCATGCGGTCCTTCCAGGGCACAGCTGACTGCACACCACACACCGCCTAATACCCATCTCCCCCCCTGAGCGCTGCGCGCACCGCCCCCTCCGCGCCTCACCCAGGAACAGCTCCACCAGGGCGCTGCAGCCCGCCACGGTGGGCGGCAGCCCCGTCAGCCGGTTGTCGCGCAGGTTGAGGGAGCGCACCCGGCGCAGCAGCCCCACCTCGCGGCCCAGCTCGCCGCGCAGCCGGTTGCGGGACAGGTCCACGTCCGTCAGCGAGCTGCGCGGCAGCGGGCGGAGCGTGGGGCGGGGGGGGGGGGAGGGCGGTTCGCGAGTGGGGCCGATGTTGCATTGGGAGGGGCACAAAATAGGTGGGGCGAGCGGGGGCTGGGGCTGCATGCAGGACAGACTTGGGAGGGGCACAAAATAGGTGGGGCGAGCGGGGGCTGGGGCTGCATGCAGGACAGACGGCGCAGACTGCGGTGCGGCCGTCCCACATGCAGCCCCCTGGACGCAGTCCCAGCCCGCTGCCGCGCCCCCGCCCCCGCCCCCACGCCCGCGCCCGCGCCCCCACGCCCGCGCCCCCACGCCGCCCCGCACCTGAGCCCCGGCAGGATGTAGGCCGGCAGCTCCGCCAGCGCGTTCCCCGACAGGTCCAGCTTCGTCAGGCTGGCCGCCTCGCTGAGCCCCGGCGGCAGCTCCACCAGCCGGTTGTCGGGCGCCGCCAGCAGCGCCAGGCCCGGCTGCTGCCGCCCGCCCAGGCCGGGCGGCAGCAGCGACATCGCGTTCTTGCCGGCGTGCAGCGCTGCCAGCGCCGGCAGCGCGGCCAGCGAGGCCGGCAGCTCCTGCGCGGGGCGGGGCCGGTGGCGGTGGCGAGAGGGGGTTCAGCTGACCATGCGAACGGTGTTTGGCAAAGATGAAGGGAGGTTCCAGGCGAGGGAATCAGGGGCGGCGGTCGATAATGCGTGTGCTGGCAGCGTCAGCGTTACGCATGCACCTGCGCCAGGCGTGTTAGCGCGCCCCTTGCCCCTCACCTCGATCCGGTTGTTGGACACGTCCAGAAGCTTCGGCCAGCGCGGGAGCATCAGGCGCGTGGCACACCACCAGCGTTAGTAGCGGCGCCCGGTGCGCCATTGCGGTGGGTATGCGACAAGTCACAATGCAGTTGACGCCTTCGCACCTTCAGTCCTCTGAGCATGGACAGCGTCTCCGGCAGCGCCGCCAACTGGTTGTGGCTGCGACCAACAGCGGGGGCGCGAAGGGGCGTTGACCGCAGTGAGTTACTGCCTTACCCGAAGGTCTCTGTCTGTGCTTGCAGGCAGGGCTTCCTGCAATTGCGCCTGTGGCTGTTGTTTGCCACCAGGCCCGGTTGCAGGCGGAGCCGCCGCCGCCGCCTATCACGCGCACCTGACATCCAGGTGGGTCAGGGTGGTCAGCACCCCCAACTCGGGGGGCAGCAGCGTTATGGCGTTGCGGCTGAGGTCCACCTTGTACATCTCTGCGACCTGTGCATTGGCGGAGGAAATGGCGGAGGACGGAGCAGCGGCGGTGAATCACGCGCAGCGAAGGCTGGAGAGGCCACTGACACATGTCCATTGCGCATGGGGCGGTGCATGGGGCGGTGCAGCTGGCGGGCTGCAGGGGACTCCAGCGGGTCGTGCTGCGGCCGGTGTGCCTGGGGACAGCAAGGAGGGTATGCGCCAGGCGCTCGGGGCCGCTCGGATGCTTTAGTGATTACTGTGAAGGCGCAGATGCAGTAAGGCGTAGTGCTGTACGGCGCGCGATCCTGAGTTTGAGGTGATCCTTGACCCGCCGCGATGCGGTCTTCCTACCTCCCCGTGGCTGGGCAAATCCCGCGCGGGCCGCAGGGACCGGCACAAATAGGTCTCGCCGCACCGATGATGCCGGGAGTTCAGGAAGCTAGGGGTAGCCGGCCAAAGCAACTCACACCCAGCCTTCACCACAGGTGACGCCTCACCTCCCACCACTTCGCATCGTGTCCGGGTAGCTGCTCCTCCACATTGTAAACCGCCGATGGGACCTGCGGCGCGAGTGCGCACGAGCGCGCACGAGTGCGGCGGGTTGCAGGCACGCATCAGGCGCTTTAACGGTACGGCGGCCATCCGCATAAAACGTGTCGAGCTTCCGCAATAAAAGTGTGCTCGTCCCCACCTGGGTCAAGCCACGTCCTGTGAGTGTCAGCGTCCCCGAGGACCTTGCCGACACGATGGCCTTGAGCGTGGCTGCACGGTATATCAGGGGGTGGGGCTTCAGCGGCCCGCACCAGTGGATCCGGTTCCAGGGCCCGCCCCGTTTCCCCTCATCAAAGCCTAATGCTTGGGAACAGTGCAACCACAGCACACGCTCTCAACGGACCTGTGGACGAATGTCCCGCCATGCTCTTGCCGGGAGCCCTTGCCGAGCCAGGTACGTTAGTCTTGCAGGCCTTACTCAGGCTTGAATAATTAAAGGCTGATGAATTTATTTCATTTCATTCAATGAACGAGGTGTGCGTCTCGTTGGCCAAAGTAATGCGCCCCATGCACAAAATGAAGCCCAAGCAGTTTCGCGCTCTGTCAAGCTAAGCTGCATAGTTTACTGCATTACTATAGTGTAGGTGTGCTCAAACGGCACATACTTTTAGATCGCGCACTACCTGCAAGTAAACCTTAAGAATGCTTTCCAGGACCCGAGCTCCTGCCTCATTGGCGCATTCCACCTGCGAATCTCCCATGCTACATCTAGCAGCAACGTTCGCTCCCCGGAGGGCTCCAGTAGGCGCTCCGTCAGCGGCGGGTGCGTGCAACTCGGTCGCGGGTCGCCATCGCGCAGCGCCTGCCCTCTCCAGTCGTGCGCGGACCGTCGCTACGCCCGCGACAGCCGCTCCAGCTGCTGCTTCTAGTCAGCAGGTGGCGGGTAGGTGCTCGGGCTGCGCGTGGGGATCGTCGGACCGCAGGAAGCTCCTACGTCAGCGATGGCCACTCAGTTTCTGGGTCTGCGGTTCTACAGCGTTTGCGCACGAGAGCGATCCTTGGAGCTATACAAGCTAGCGCACTGTGTGTTGGGGTGCTCGGGCCGTGCACCAACCACTGGCAAACTGCTGTGTAAAGAAGCCAATTGTCAGAGCCAGCTCCGCGCTTATGCTGCAGGCCCCGGGGGCGTGCGTCGTTTGTAAGCCCCAAACCGGTCGTCCGTGCTTACCCCTTGTGCCGCACGGGTGAAACAGATGCCGAGAACGTTGTCATCATCGGCTCGGGGCCAGCGGGATACACGGCTGCCATCTACGCGGCCCGCGCCAACCTCAAACCGGTCGTGTTTGAGGGTTTCCGCAACGGTCGCGGTGGCCAGCTGATGACCACCACCGAGGTGCGGCGTGTGCAGCGTGACACTGCCGCGTGCCGACCGCGCAACACCCCTACTGTAGCTGACGCGCGGGCAGCTGCGCATTGCTCCTGGGCAGGCTCGCGTTGCATCCCGCCTCCCCGGCAGAGATTTTACAGGCTCACAGTTTATTAGGGCCTTGTCTGCGCGCTGCGGCTGTTACTAAATGTATGTGAGCTGATGCCCGCGCTTGCGCCCTCCTGCCTGCCCCACTCGTATCTGCCAGGTCGAGAACTTCCCAGGTGAGGACTAAAGGGCAACGTGTCGCAAAGTCGGCGGTACAAAACATCCTGCCTGAAGATATTTTTTCCCTGCGCTCGGCTTGCTGCTGGTGTCGTTAGTCTAAGCCGGGCCATCCTGTCGCAACGTGGGGTTCAAGCACGTCTGGCCTGTCGTCTGGAATGCCCCCTGGGTCGCTGCAGCTGACCCGTGCGTCTCCTCTTGCCGACCGTAGGCTTCCCTGAGGGCATCACCGGCCCCGATCTGATGGACCGCATGCGCAAGCAGGTGCGTGCGTGGCTGCGGCGGCCACACCGCGCGCACGAGTTTTGGGCCGACAGGCAACAAAATGCCAACGCCAAGGAGGCCAGGGAGGCCAGGGGGAGGGGCTGCGGCTGGCTGGAGATGCGTGGGATGTGGGTCGGGGTATGGCGCCAGCCCGGGGGCGGTCAGTGGATCGGGCTTGGGTTGGAGGGCAGCGGGATGGAGGTTTAGCGTTCTGCGGTCAGAAATCGTGCACGTGCCAAGCATGCATGTGGCTAGGGCACGTTTGTGTACTTGTGTTGGTATGCTGAGGCATGACGACATGCTGTGGATTTGGGTCTGGAGCTTTGACCTGGCCAAGAGCCGGTGTTCGTGCGCGGGGAAAGCGCCACTGTGTTGGCTGCCATTACGCGTGGCTGCGACACGCGGGGGCGCACGGCAGTGGTTGGGAGGTTGCAATCATGGGGCCGGGTAGTTGGGTCCAGTCTTGGGGGGGGGGGGACTTCGTTATAAAGCAAAAAGCAACGGGGGGGGACTTCGGCATAACCGACACTGGCGGACGTGGCCGGGCATGTGGGGGAGTCTGGCCCGCCGCAGCGCTGGCTGCAGTTGCAATGGGGTCTGGGTCCGGCCGGTCTGCGGGTGCGGAAGGGGCGCGCGCGCACCGGCCCACCGACCCCAGCGCTGCCGGCCAACCCGGCCGACGACGACGACGCCCAACCCGCCGCATCCACGCGACCCCCTCGTGACCATCATGACAGGGTCTAACCATGCCACACGCCCACATTGCGCGCAGGCGGAGCGGTGGGGCAGCGAGCTGTACACGGAGGACGTGGAGGAGGTGGACCTGTCGGTGCGCCCCTTCCGCATCAAGAGCTCCGACCGCGAGCTGCGCGCGCACTCCGTCATCATCGCCACCGGCGCCACCGCCAAGCGGCTGGGGCTGCCCAGCGAGAACACCTTCTGGAGCAAGGGCATCAGCGCCTGCGCCATCTGCGACGGCGCCAGCCCGCTGTTCAAGAACGCGGAGGTGGCGGTGGTGGGCGGCGGCGACAGCGCCACGGAGGAGGCCGTGTACGTGACCAAGTACGCCCGGCACGTGAGTGGTGTGTTTGTGGGGGGGGGGGGGAGCCGCGAGGAGGGCGGGGGGGGGGGGGGGTTGGGACGGGAAGGGGAGGGTGTGTGGTGGGGGTGGGGATGGGTGCAGCGGCCGTGGTGGTGGGGGGGGGCGGTGGTGTGGTGGCGAGGGAGCAGCGTGGCGGGCGCATGGCGGGTTGGCGGGGCCCTGCGGCTGCACGAGAGGGCGGCCCGGGGTTTCGGCTCTGCCAGCGGCATGGGGCTCGGGTGACGACGGGGACCGGGTACAGCGAAAGGGGCGGCGCGCGGCGGTACCCGGGCGGCGGCACCAGCACGGGGATACGGGGCGGAGCACTGGATGCGGCGCCCAGCCAAGGCGAACGGCACACCATCGGCCCTGGGCCACCCAACCCGCGGAGATAGCGCCTAACCCGCACGCCGCACATGCCTCCGGTCCCCGCACATGGCGGGCTCTGTCTGGCGCTGGAATTCGCCCGGAACTTGTGACTCCCCACCCACCTCCTCCCGCCCGCCCGCCTCTCCCGCCGCCGCAGGTGCACCTGCTGGTCCGCGGCGAGCGCATGCGCGCCTCCAAGGCCATGCAGGACCGCGTGCTGGCCAACCCGCGCATCACGGTGCACTACAACACGGGCATCGAGGACGCCTTCGGCGGCGAGGTGCTGCAGGGGCTGCGCCTGTTCGACACGCGGACAGGTGCGGCGGCGGGCAGCAGCGCAGGAGCGCAGCAGCGGGCCGGGGGTTGGGTTGCGGGTAGCGGATGGCAGGCAGGTACGGGTGCGGGAGGCAGGGATAAGGGAGGTGGGGGGTGTTGTGATCTACAAACGTCGTACAAATGAGAGGACACACACACAGACACAAAACGGCGAAACCAGGGGTGTAAAAATCTGGGGTAGGGGGCACGGCCCCGCGGGCGGTCGCGGACGGCGACGAAGCAAGGGCTGCGGGCAAAGGGGACATACACGGCGCGGTGGCATCCGGGGGCTGGGTGAAGCGGGCTCTGTACGGGTGGCGCTTTTGCAGTGGGCTTGCGCCGGGGTCACGAGCTTCCCGTGGTTCGAGATGTGGGCAGGTCCGCGCGCCTGCTCGGACGTGGGGAGCCTGCACGGGCCATGGGGCACTGTAGACGTTTCGGCCCCTGCCTGATGGCACCACACGGCAGTCACGTGTTCGCGGCCTGCCTGCCCGTCTGCCTGCCCGACACACCCGCAGGCGAGAAGCGGTCGCTGGACGTGCAGGGCATGTTCTACGGCATTGGCCACACGCCCAACAGCAAGCTGGTGGCGGGCCAGGTGCGGGCCGGCGCGGCGGGGGTGAGGGGGGGAGGCGGTTGGATGGGGCGGGGGGCGCATGCCGGGTTGAACGGGTTGAACAAGCGCTGGAGCGCGGTGGTGGTACGCGGCTGGATGGGCGGGGCAAGCCCAGGTGGGGCGAGGGGCGGGGTTCATGGGGCGACGTGCGCGGCGGCTCCAGGCGAGGGCCGCGCGGGCGGCGGGCGAGGCCAAAGGGTGGGGAATGTGGAACAAGTGGTGGCAGACGATGGGCACGCCGGTTGCGCGCGGTGGTACCGGTGGGCCACGGTGTTAGCCTCCGCCTGGGAACCCAGGGTGGGGGTGCGGATGCCGGCGCAAGCTAATCCAACCCAAACCAAATGGGGCGCTTCACTGCGGCGCTCATGTGAAACCCGCGCATGCAATCCCGGCCTGGCAGGTGGAGCTGGACGAGGCGGGCTATGTCAAGGTGGCGCACGGCGCCGCCACCAGCGTGCCGGGCGTGTACTCGGCGGGCGACCTGCACGACACCGAGTGGCGCCAGGTGGGGCGGCGGCGGGCCGAGCTGGCATGGCAGAGACGCGCGGGCCGGGGGAGGGACGGGGGAGGGACACGGGGGACTCCCGTCTGCAGCCTGAATCGCAGGGTTTAGGGAGCCATGACGATTATGAAGGACCGGGCTATGCATGGGGCTGGGGTCAGCGACATGGGACAAGGTATGCGGACGCAGGGCAGCGGCTGAGCTCGCCGCGACGCCGCCCGCAGGCCATCACCGCCGCCGGCTCGGGCTGCATGGCGGCGCTGTCCGCGGAGCGCTACCTCACCGCCAACAACCTGGTGCGCGAGTTCAAGCAGAAGGACGAGCCCGCCGCCGCGGCGGGCGCCAACGGCCACGCGGCCGGCGGCAACGGCAACGGCCACGCCGCCGCCGGCAACGGCTCCGAGGCCAAGGCCACTAGCTCCATCGACACGCCGGAGACCTTTGACCTGGCGGCCGACAAGCACAAGGGCCAGTACGCGCTGCGCAAGCTGTACCACGAGAGTGACCGCCTCATCTGCGTGCTGTACACGTCGCCCACGTGCGGCCCGTGCCGCACGCTCAAGCCCATCTTCAACGGCGTGGTGGAGGAGTACAGCGGCAAGGTGCACTACGTGGAGATCGACATCGAGCAGGTGCGGGCAGGCGCGGCGGGGCGTGGGGTGGGCGGGGTTGGGGTTGGGGTTGGGGTTGGGGGTGGGGGGGAGCGGGCGGGGTGGCAGGGGGTCAATTGCGAACCAATCCCGCGAGAAAACATCAGCGCTGGGTGGCAGGGGTGAGGGGCCACCAGCCCTAGCTACCGTGACTCCCAAATCCAATGCGCGCGCGAGAGGAGCCAGGGAGGCGGCTGTGTATGGTGCGGATGTGTGGTGGCGTGCGCGCGGCAGCAGGGCTTGCGGGCAGCTGGTGCGGCGGAGCCGCTTCGCGAGCACACCCCGCAACGCACGAGGCGTCACCGCGCTGACCCTGCTCGTCCCCCCGCCCTCCTCGTTCCCCTTCACCCCCCCTCCAGGACCAGGAGATCGCCGAGGCCGCGGGCGTGATGGGCACGCCCACGGTGCAGATGTTCAAGGACAAGGCGCGCGTGGAGCAGCTGAGCGGCGTCAAGATGAAGAAGGACTACCGGGCCATCATCGAGAAGTACGTGCCCGCAGCCGTGTCAGCGTAGAGCCAACGCAGGTAGCAGCAGCAGCGGTCCGGAAGGAGGAGGGCCTGGCCGAGCGGGGCCGTGGAGCCTGTGGCGGCAGGGAGCCGCCGGAGGGGTCGTCGGGAGGTGGTGGGCGCCGCCGGGCGCGGGGAGAGCGGGCGCGCCGGAGCTGTCGGAGCGAGGGCGTCGGCAGCAGCTGGCAGTGGTGCGAGCAGGCGAGCCGGAGCCGGGCGCTGTGAGCACGCGGTGTGGCACGACACCCGGGAGCAGGAGCGGCATCCTGCGCCGTGGCGCTGGGCGCTGGACTGGCGCTTCGGGGTGTTTGTTTCGGATAATGGGGTGCTGCTCGGCGCTTGAGGCGCGGCGGCGAGCTCCAGACGCGGCTGGCCGAGCGGGGCTGGGGCTAGGGTGGTTGCATACCGGGCGGGGAGCAAGCCCACTTAGTGCACTCACACAGCAAGCTGGACCACGGGCGGTGCTGTGTGGTGCACATTTTTTCACGTTGGTGGCATGGCTTGGGTAAAGGACCCAGCAGTTGGGGCAAGCCCAAGCCTTGAATACATGAGTGGGAGAAATGCCTGTGACTGCGCGTGTACGTGTTTCGAGAGGGACATGAACTTAGGGACCGCATTGTCCCCAGGCAGAGGGTTGTTTCGGGGTTTTGGTGTGAATGTCAGGTGCCCGTGTCCGTTTGGAGGAGTTGTCTGTCGGGTTGCGTTTCATTGGGCAGGCGGCCATGCCGCAGGCGGATGGCACCGTGGAGCGCTGGACGCACATGTTCATCTAGATACGAGAGCATATACGGGGTTTGCAGTCGTACCGTACTACAAGCGCCAGACATAAAGGAGAGAGGTGGCAGGAATTCGGCGCTGAAACCGAGGAGCGGCAAGGTACTGGCGGCTGCCTGGGCCAAGCCAGCCGAGTGATAGTGAGTGAGCATCGGGAGAACACCCCCGGAGAGAGTGAGTCATGCTGACGAGAATATTTATTGGAGCAGGGGTGAGTGGCGCGTCATGGCAGCTGAGTTGGCAGGCAGCAGGAGGGCGGCGGAGCCGCAGGAGGTGGTGTGTAAGGATTTGACAAGTGACCATTCGCGGGGCTGGGTGGGAATGTGGGATGGACTGCGGGAACGCCCGGCTGCAATAAAGCCGGAGCAACACCACATGACCACCATGACAGGCGAAGTGCATACCGGTAAGCAGGGCGTTTCCAGGCCGCAGTAGCAGCAAAGTTATGACCCGCGCCAGCCCTACGTTCGTGGTGCAGTCGCAGTCGTGGTCTTGCGCCCCTGACACCAGCCGCAACTCGTGTCTTTGCTGCCGCGCCAGGGCTCGCTGGGTCAGGGAATTCATCTGTCGCCACTGGGGGGCTGGGGCATGCCACTCTCATCCCATGCCCTCGTCCTACCCCCGACCCCTGAAGCTTTCACATCGAGATGCGTTCAGTTACCCGGCTGCCTGTGGCTTCCTGCTTCCCTAACAGTATTGGGTTCATCCCCTCGCCCTCCCTGCATGAATGATGAACCCACAGGCGGCTGCGGTCCTGCCTGCGGCCAGGGTTGGTGCAGCGGCCGACAAGGGGCGGCCCACTGGCAACATGGACGGGTACCTCTCTGGGCCTGCAGTCGGCTGTGCACTATACCGGGCCTGACCGTGCATCTTGGCGCCTATGGGCAAGCCCTCGGTTAGTTGGTTGGTTTTGGTAGAACGCGCACTGGCCACTCCGCATGACTTTGGGCTCGCACACAGTCGTCCCCTGCACCGGCTGCCCGTCTCCCGCGGTGCTACCGCCCAACACCCGCTGCCCGGCCCCACTCCCACGCCCGCCCCATCCCGGCCCCACAGGAGTCCAAGCTGGTCCTGGCGCTGCTGTACCGGCGGCTGCTGTTCCGGCTGCGGCCCGGCCAGGTGCCGCTGCCCACAGCCACCGCCCTCACACTGGCGCCCAGGGATGCGCTGTGCGTGCGGCCAGTGCTGCGCCGGGGATGACAAGGGGACTCGCAGCGGCCAGCACGGTCGTCTGGCAGCGCGCATCTCCGTCAGGCTCAGGGCCCTGAAAGTGCGCACACCGTTTGGATGGTTTATCACATGCACCGGCAAACTTGCTTCCCGCAACTGCCGCAGTGCGCAAGTCGAGTGCCAAGTTAGCTTTCATAGTTGAGTTGGCCTGCCAGTCGGAGACGAGAATTGGTTTGGTGTTGCCAACCGCCAAAAAAATCAAGTGTGGACATCCGAATTGGCGGCAGTGTGGGCGCGACTGGTGTGGGCTTGGTGTGAGGGCCGCTTGCATGCGCCATACTACCGGTCTCTGGCTGTTGTCTCTGCAGATGATTTTGAAATCAAAGCAGAGCTCATTGGCGCATTGGATGTGCGGGTGCACATGCGCGCGGTCGTAGGAACTCGCATCGGCGGTTTTTGGCGTTCCCATGCCCGCCAACGCCCATGCGGCCTGCACTCCTGCGCCAGCATATAAGCCGACTGATATTGCTGCGAATGTATAGTCGAGCACACGTCCCTGAACGCCTCCTCCTGAGTCGGGCGACGATAGCCGAGCGACTCGCTCGAGACCCCCGCAACATCCTTACTCGGCCTCGCTCTTCACGCAGGCACTGTAGTAGAGCAAAAATCACACTCTATAACGCTTCTCTGATATACTCTCGCGCCAACTAAAATGGGCGCGAAGGCAGACCCCGAGTCTCCACCCGTCGTGAGTGTGGCGACGACTCCGCGCGAGGACCCCACTCGTGGCTTCTTCAACAAGTTCTGCTTCGGATGGATGCTCAAGCACGTCTCAGCTGCTCGCCGAGGCGAGGAGCTGAACCCCGAGGTGGGAGAACTTCTGCGGATGTCGCGACATGCCGCTGACGTTCCGTATGCCGAAGTGTGCGCGCGCACTCCCAAATCCACAGCTCACCGCACAGACTGCTTCCCGTATACGTTTGCCTGTATTTGCGCTCGCTCGTGTTTCATTGCGCTGGCAAGTCCCCAACTCAGGAACTAGCCGTGCGCTGCGCCGTCATAGTCCCCCCTTGTGCCCCTCCCGTTTCCCCTCTCCCCCCCCCCCTGGCAGGCGATGGGCATGCCCGCTGAGAACATGGCTGCCCAAGCTTACGACAAGTTCGCGGCGCACTGGGCGGCTGAGGCCAAGCTCAAGTCGGAGGAGCCTGCCGGCGACAAGCCCAGCCTGTGCCGCGCGCTGCGCAAGAGCTTCGGCTGGTACTACATGATTGCCGGCCTGTGCAAGATGGGCTGGTCCACCTTCGTCATCTGCGGCGCATTCTACTTTGTGCGCAGGTGAGCGCACAGCTAAGCTGGGTGTGGCCGCATGGGAACCTAGTGATTGCGGCTCCGCTGTCGGACTTAATTCCTGCCAAACATATCCGCTTCCTGGGACGCATGCGCGAGTGTGCGCCCCAAGCCCATTGCTCCCCAGCTGACACGCCAGCTGCCAAGCCCCTCCCATTGCTCCCCGCCCAACCCTCTTGCCCCGCCCAGCCTGCTCGCCCATGTTGCCGGCTACTCCGCCGCCAAGACCTCTGCTGAGCGCCTGTACTCTTCCACGCTGGCGGGCTGGTGCCTCATGGCGGGCTTCACGATCGACGCCTGGCTGCTGGGGCTGTGCCTGCAGCGCATGGGCTACATCTGCATGAATGTGGGCATCCGTGCGCGCGCCGCGCTGGTGCAGGCAGTCACGCACAAGTCCTTCCGCCTCAACTCCGTGCGCGCTGACCAGGCCGCGTCCATTGTCAAGTGAGTGCGCCTGAGGCTACGTCACGTTGGTGTCACAAAGGGTTTGGGCAGCACTGCTGGCACTGGATGGTATTGAAGGCAAGCAACGGGCAGGGATTACGCATGGGAACAGGGATTGCAGCAGCACTCCGCATGTCCCGCTTACTTATGCACAGCCGCCGCGCCCCCCTCACCTGCTGCCTCCTGCTCACGCCCCAATCTGCTCCCCGCCCCCCCATTCCACGACTCCCTCCCCTACCTACAGCTTTGTCGCCAGCGACGTTCAGAAGATCTACGACGGCGCCATGGAGCTGCACTACCTGTGGACCGCCCCGCTGGAGGCCGCCGCCATCCTGGCGCTGCTGGGCTACCTGACCGGCGAGTCAATCCTGCCCGGCCTGGGCGTCATCCTGCTGGTGTTGCCGCTGCAGTACTTCTTCGGCTGGCGCATCATCCAGATCAAGCTGCAGACCGCGGGCCTGGTCGCTCAGCGCAGCTCCATCCTGCAGGAGGTGCTGCCCGCCATCAAGCTGGTCAAGTACTACGCGTGGGAGTCGTTCTTCGAGAAGCAGATCAGCGAAGTGCGCCAGAAGGAGATGCGCCTGGCGTTCTGGAACGCGGCCATGAAGTGAGTCTTGGGCCGCCGGGGCTCAGGGAGGGGGTGCGGGCGCGTGTTTAGAGTGTGTGTTAAGGGGGGTGGGGAGAGGGGCGTGCGGCCGCCGGTATGGCACGTACGGTACTCTCGCTGACCAAGCCCATGCATTCCTTCTCCACCCACCTCCACCCCGCCATGCAGGGTCATCAACGTGGCGTGTGTGTTTTGCGTGCCGCCCATGACCGCCTTCGTCATCTTCATCAACTACGAGTTCAACACCGCGCGCCTGACCTCCACCGTGGCGTTCACCACCCTCTCGCTCTTCAACATCCTGCGCTTCCCGCTGGTGGTGCTGCCCAAGGCGCTGCGCGCAGTCAGTGGTGAGTGGACGCGTGCATGCGCGGATTTCAAAGGGCGGTACCGCATGGCCGCACGTGTGGCGTGTGCCATGGATGCTGTTGCGAGCGGAGCTGACCCGGCTACTGGCAACTGCCCCGCCGGCTCCCCAACATCCTCCCCCGCCCTGCTGCCTGGCTTCCTCGCATCCGCCCCTGCAGAGGCCAACGCGTCCCTGCAGCGCCTGGAGGCTTACCTGCTGGAGGACTCGTCCGGCACCAGCAGCGCGGCCCGCAGCAAGACCAACGCGCCCGGCGTGCACATCGAGTCAGCCGTGTTCCACCACCCCTCCAACCCCAACTGGCACCTGCACGTGCCCCGCTTCGACGTGCGCCCCGGCCAGGTGGTGGCGGTGGTGGGCCGCATCGGCGCCGGCAAGTCGTCCCTCATCCAGGCCATCCTGGGCAACATGGCCAAGGAGCACGGCGCCAGCAGCGTGGGCGGCCGCATCTCCTACGTGCCGCAGAACCCCTGGCTGCAGAACCTGTCGGTGCGCGAGAACGTGCTGTTCGGCGAGGACATGGACGAGGAGCGCTACAACGCGGTCATCGAGGCGTGCGCGCTCACCATGGACCTGCAGATCCTGCCGCAGGGAGACCTGTCCAAGTGAGCAGCTTGGGAAGCGATGGGCGTGTGTGGCGTTTGGGTTGGACTGCAGGGCAGTTGGTAACGCACAGAGGGCGAGTCTCAGCCCTGGACGAGGGGCGTGCACGTGGTTACTTGATGGTATCAGATGTGGGAGAGTCAGGATCAGGACATGCGTGCGCAGCCTCTGGCGTGCCGAGTTTGTTTCCTTGGACCATCCACTCATTGCTTGTCATTACTGTCTCCAATTCTCGCTCGCAGGGCCGGCATCCGTGGCGTGAACTTCAGCGGCGGCCAGCGCCAGCGCGTGAACCTGGCGCGCGCCGCCTACTCGCCCGCCGAGCTGGTCCTGCTTGACAACGCGCTGTCCGCCGTGGACCACCACACCGCGCACCACATCTTCGACTCCTGCATCAAGGGCCTGTTTGCCGACAAGGCGGTGGTGCTGGTGACGCACCAGATCGAATTCATGCCGCGCTGCGACGCTGTGGCCATCATGGACGAGGGCCGCTGCCTGTACTACGGCAAGTGGAACGCGCAGGCGCAGGAGCTGCTGGGCAAGCTGCTGCCCATCACCCACCTGCTGCACGCCGCCGGCTCCCAGGAGGCGCCGCCGCGGCCCAAGAAGACGGCCGAGGACAAGGCCACGGATGCGCCCAAGAAGGCGTGAGTAGCTGCTGGAACAATTGGGTGGGATGGGCCGAGCTTTCGGGAGGACAGCAAGTCGATTCACGCATGCATGCCCAACCGGCAAACACACCCGCGTTACCTCCGCGCACGCCGGCCTTTCTGGATTTCTCTGACTCCCCGCTCGCGCCTCTCCCGCCTTCCTCCCGCCCCGCCCCGCAGTGAGTCCATTCAGCTCACGCTGGCTCCCACCTCCATCGGCAAGCCCGTCGCCAAGCCCGAGGCCGCGGCCTCCACCCACCTGACCGCCTTCCGCGCCGCCCTGATCTACAGCTGGTACGGCAACCTGTTCCTGGTGGCCACGTCCTTCTTCTTCTTCCTGGCCGCCCAAACCACCCGCCAGATCTCCGACTTCTGGTGAGGCGCCCGTGTGACTGCGGCGGCTGTTGCGAGCTGGGAACGTGCTAGAAAGACACTGCGCGTTGCCCTGCTAGCAAACGCACCTGCCCCCTGGCCGACGTCCCCCCCTCCCTCCTCCCGCGCCCGTCACCCCTTCCCCATCCAGGGTGCGCTGGTGGGTTCAGGACAAGTACAGCAAGTTCGCCGTCCCCAAGGCCCAGGACAGCAGCGCCACCGAGTTCTACTCGCTGACCTACCTGCTGCTTGTGGGCCTGTTCTACATCTTCATGCTGTGCCGCGGCGCCACTTTCCTGTGGTGGGTGCTGCGCTCCTCCGAGGGCCTGCGCAAGAAGGCGCTGCACAACGTGCTGCACGCGCCCATGGGCTTCTTCCTGGTCACGCCCGTCGGCGACCTGCTGCTCAACTTCACCAAGGACCAGGACATCGTGAGTCGGCGATGGGGTTTGGAATGGCGGGTGGGGTTTTGGGGGGCGGGTGGGGTAGGTTTCTCCAATTCCCAGATCAACTATTGGGGGTGCGTGATGGAGGGAGCGCAAGCACAGGTTTGCCGGCGCGGGGCGGGTTTGATTTGCTTCTGCTTCCGACGCTCCTCACCAGCCGTCCGTTCCTAACTTTTTTTATGCGCCTGTCTGCCGATTTTGCCCGTGGGCGTAGATGGACGAGAACCTGCCTGACGCGGTACACTTCTGCGGCATCTACGGCCTCATCCTGCTGGCCACCACCATCACCGTGAGCGTCACCATCAACTTCTTCGGCGCCTTCACCGCCGCGCTCATCATCATGACCCTCATCATGCTGGCCATCTACCTGCCCGCCGCCACCGCGCTGAAGAAGGCGCGTGCCGTGTCCGGCGGCGCGCTGGTGGGCCTGGTGGCTGAGACGCTCGAGGGCCTGAACGTGGTGCAAGCGTTCTCCAAGCAGGAGTTCTTCATTGACGAGGCCGCTCGCCGCACCGACGTGACCAACGCCGCCGTGTTCAACGCCGAGTCGCTCAACCTGTGGCTGGCCTTCTGGTGCGACCTCATCGGCGCCTGCCTGGTGGGCGTGGTGTCGGCCTTCGCGGTGGGCATGGCCGACGAGCTGGGCGCGTCGGTGGTGGGCCTGGCGTTCTCCAACATCATCCAGATGCTTGTGTTCTACACCTGGGTGGTGCGCTTCATCTCCGAGTCCATCAGCCTGTTCCACAGCGTGGAGGGCATGGCCTTCCTGGCCGAGTACGTGCCGCACGACGGTGTGTTCTACGACCCCAAGGCCGACAAGGGCGTGGCCAAGAGCATCACGCTGCCCGACGGCTCCATCGTGCCCGCCGCCTCCAAGGTGCAGGTGGTGGTGGACGACGCCGCGCTGGCCCGCTGGCCCGCCACCGGCAACATCCGCTTCGAGGACGTGTGGATGCAGTACCGCCTGGACGCGCCCTGGGCGCTCAAGGGCGTGACGTTCAAGATCTCTGACGGCGAGAAGGTGGGCGCCGTGGGGCGCACCGGCTCCGGCAAGTCCACCACGCTGCTGGCGCTGTACCGCATGTTCGAGCTGGGCAAGGGCCGCATCCTCATCGACGGAGTGGACATCGCCACGCTGCCGCTCAAGAAGCTGCGCATGGGTGAGTGCGGCTGAGGTGGTGACGCGGCCCGGGCTTGATTGGGCGGGGGTGGTGCACCGCGGGGGGTGTCGGGACTCGGTCTGCTGGGGAGCCTAGGCAAGGCCACCTAGGCAGGGGGGAATGCTATGGCGGCGCTTTGATTGTGATCATGGCGCGTGGTGTGGACACATGTTCTCTATCACCGTGCCTCACCCCTCCCATTCCTCGTGCCATTGTTGCCACCGCCCGCCCGCACAGGCCTGTCCATCATTCCCCAGGAGCCCGTCATGTTCAGCGGCACCGTGCGCTCCAACCTGGACCCCTTTGGCGAGTTCACTGATGACGGCATCCTGTGGGAGGTGCTGCGCAAGGTCGGCCTTGAGGCGCAGGCGCAGCACGCCGGCGGCCTGGACGGCCACGTGGACGGCAGCGGCGGCAAGGCCTGGTCGCTGGGGCAGATGCAGCTGGTGTGCCTGGCGCGCGCCGCCCTGCGTGCCGTGCCCATCCTGTGCCTGGACGAGGCCACCGCCGCCATGGACCCGCACACCGAGCAGATCGTGCAGGACACCATCCGGCGCGTGTTTGACGACCGCACCACCATCACCATTGCCCACCGCCTGGACACCATCATCGAGTCCGACAAGGTGCTGGTGATGGAGCAGGGCAGCTTGATGGAGTACGACTGCCCCGCCACGCTGCTGGCCAACCGCGGCTCCATGTTCTCCAAGCTGGTGGACAAGACCGGGGCCGCGGCGGCGCAGGCGCTGCGGCAGATGGCGGACGCGCACTTTGCGTCCGTCGCGGCCAAGCGGCAGCAGGCCCAGCAGGCTGTGCAGCAGTATTAAGCGGACGAATGGGCGATGGGCAGCAGGCACCTGCGTCTGCAGTAACATAAGTGCGAGAGCGCGAGAGGGACAAACCGACCGATAAAGCCTGGCACGCACACTGTTTGTACGTGCCGCATGTATTCCTGTATGATGAGCGCGCCCAACATGCTATGGTTTGGGTGATATGTTGTTTCGACAGTTGTGTCAAGGCCAAGATTACGTGCGGTTGTGTGATTGTCTGTCGTTGGCAGGGGAGGATGCGCCATGCCCCCGTCCTCGCCACCTGGTTCTGTGTGGAGAGATTGAATGCTTTCTCGGCTGTTGTGTTCTGGATGGAGCCTTCGTTTTCCGAGCTTCAATATGTGAGCGGTTGTTATGATTAATTTGCCCCACAACGCGCTGTGGGCGGGAGCGCATGCACTGTACATGCACTGGACAACAGGGCCGTGTGAGGAGTGCGTTCTATGCGTTCGTGCGTGCACACACGAGGAGAATGCCAGGGAGTGCAGGAGTGAATCGTAGGTAGACACACTGGTTCGACGCGTAAGCAATCCCCAGCTAGCTAGGCCAGGTCCCGTAGGCAGGCTCGCAGGAAGAGGCCCCATGACAGAGTGTGCCTGCCGATTCATTGCGGATAGCTGGTGCATCGGAGAGTGTAGCACTGTGCCGAATTCTGAATGCACAGCGTTCCGCATCTTTAGAATGAGGCTGGGACTGCAAAGAGATGTTGCGGGGGCATCCATGCAGGTATTGAAGTAACAGCTCGAGGTAAAAGAGCACTGCGTCAATACTGTAACATGTCAGAGAACAACTCCGTGAGTGCCGCTGGACAAAGGTTGGGGATGCCATGCAGTACGTGTAGACGCTGGGCCCTTCCATGGGGATCAGGACGAGGGCGTGAGCTAGGCTGCAAGCGTGCATGTGCCTGGTACAACTCGGGGCAGGGCTAAAGTGCCCTCGTGTCTCTCCACCATGCCTGCCAAGCCTGCGTGGTAAATACACACTAGGTGACATGCTCTGACGGAATTCAGCTGTGTCAGCGCCCGGAGGCGGCGGCCTATGGCGCACGCACACTCGCCAGCCTGGCTGGGCACCGCTCAGGGGGATCCCTCTGGTGCCACGCCCAGGACTCCTGCGTGCTGTGTGCTTGCTGGTGGCACCGTGCTGTTGGCTGCTGGTCATGTAGTCTGAGAGGTGTGGAGGTCCGGGGGCCGCGCCGGCGCGTGGCCGAGGGGCCCCCCGGACCCCGGTTGGCCTGCGGCGGGCAAAGCAAGGGCCGCGTGCGATGGCACGGCGTGTCGCACCTGTGTCATGCGACTGGTGACCAGTGCGAGTATTTAATAATACAGATATACTATCCAGCCATGGTGCGTGCCGGGCAAGCAGGCCCTGGGATAGCGGCTGGAATTGTATTCGCCTTTTCAGCGCGACCGCACTTCGCGCAAGCGACGAATGGTGAGGCCAAAAGTCACCACTTTCCTGGCGTCGGTACCTCCATATCCTTATCAACATATACATAGATGCAAATGATCGCAAACAAGCTGCCTTGAAGTGGGGGCAGTCCGAATCCTAACGAAATGCCGACCCGCCAAACATTTGGCAGGTGCGCCACGCCGTGCCATCGCACGCGGCCCTTGCTTTGCCCGCCGCAGGCCAACCGGAGTCCGCGGGGCCTCTCGGCCACGCGCCGGCGCGGCCCCCGGACCTCCACACCTCTCAGACTACATGACCAGCAGCCAACAGCACGGTGCCACCAGCAAGCACACAGCACGCAGGAGTCCTGGGCGTGGCACCAGAGGGATCCCCCTGAGCGGTGCCCAGCCAGGCTGGCGAGTGTGCGTGCGCCATAGGCCGCCGCCTCCGGGCGCTGACACAGCTGAATTCCGTCAGAGCATGTCACCTAGTGTGTATTTACCACGCAGGCTTGGCAGGCATGGTGGAGAGACACGAGGGCACTTTAGCCCTGCCCCGAGTTGTACCAGGCACATGCACGCTTGCAGCCTAGCTCACGCCCTCGTCCTGATCCCCATGGAAGGGCCCAGCGTCTACACGTACTGCATGGCATCCCCAACCTTTGTCCAGCGGCACTCACGGAGTTGTTCTCTGACATGTTACAGTATTGACGCAGTGCTCTTTTACCTCGAGCTGTTACTTCAATACCTGCATGGATGCCCCCGCAACATCTCTTTGCAGTCCCAGCCTCATTCTAAAGATGCGGAACGCTGTGCATTCAGAATTCGGCACAGTGCTACACTCTCCGATGCACCAGCTATCCGCAATGAATCGGCAGGCACACTCTGTCATGGGGCCTCTTCCTGCGAGCCTGCCTACGGGACCTGGCCTAGCTAGCTGGGGATTGCTTACGCGTCGAACCAGTGTGTCTACCTACGATTCACTCCTGCACTCCCTGGCATTCTCCTCGTGTGTGCACGCACGAACGCATAGAACGCACTCCTCACACGGCCCTGTTGTCCAGTGCATGTACAGTGCATGCGCTCCCGCCCACAGCGCGTTGTGGGGCAAATTAATCATAACAACCGCTCACATATTGAAGCTCGGAAAACGAAGGCTCCATCCAGAACACAACAGCCGAGAAAGCATTCAATCTCTCCACACAGAACCAGGTGGCGAGGACGGGGGCATGGCGCATCCTCCCCTGCCAACGACAGACAATCACACAACCGCACGTAATCTTGGCCTTGACACAACTGTCGAAACAACATATCACCCAAACCATAGCATGTTGGGCGCGCTCATCATACAGGAATACATGCGGCACGTACAAACAGTGTGCGTGCCAGGCTTTATCGGTCGGTTTGTCCCTCTCGCGCTCTCGCACTTATGTTACTGCAGACGCAGGTGCCTGCTGCCCATCGCCCATTCGTCCGCTTAATACTGCTGCACAGCCTGCTGGGCCTGCTGCCGCTTGGCCGCGACGGACGCAAAGTGCGCGTCCGCCATCTGCCGCAGCGCCTGCGCCGCCGCGGCCCCGGTCTTGTCCACCAGCTTGGAGAACATGGAGCCGCGGTTGGCCAGCAGCGTGGCGGGGCAGTCGTACTCCATCAAGCTGCCCTGCTCCATCACCAGCACCTTGTCGGACTCGATGATGGTGTCCAGGCGGTGGGCAATGGTGATGGTGGTGCGGTCGTCAAACACGCGCCGGATGGTGTCCTGCACGATCTGCTCGGTGTGCGGGTCCATGGCGGCGGTGGCCTCGTCCAGGCACAGGATGGGCACGGCACGCAGGGCGGCGCGCGCCAGGCACACCAGCTGCATCTGCCCCAGCGACCAGGCCTTGCCGCCGCTGCCGTCCACGTGGCCGTCCAGGCCGCCGGCGTGCTGCGCCTGCGCCTCAAGGCCGACCTTGCGCAGCACCTCCCACAGGATGCCGTCATCAGTGAACTCGCCAAAGGGGTCCAGGTTGGAGCGCACGGTGCCGCTGAACATGACGGGCTCCTGGGGAATGATGGACAGGCCTGTGCGGGCGGGCGGTGGCAATAATGGCACGAGGAATGGGAGGGGTGAGGCACGGTGATAGAGAACATGTGTCCACACCACGCGCCATGATCACAATCAAAGCGCCGCCATAGCATTCCCCCCTGCCTAGGTGGCCTTGCCTAGGCTCCCCAGCAGACCGAGTCCCGACACCCCCCGCGGTGCACCACCCCCGCCCAATCAAGCCCGGGCCGCGTCACCACCTCAGCCGCACTCACCCATGCGCAGCTTCTTGAGCGGCAGCGTGGCGATGTCCACTCCGTCGATGAGGATGCGGCCCTTGCCCAGCTCGAACATGCGGTACAGCGCCAGCAGCGTGGTGGACTTGCCGGAGCCGGTGCGCCCCACGGCGCCCACCTTCTCGCCGTCAGAGATCTTGAACGTCACGCCCTTGAGCGCCCAGGGCGCGTCCAGGCGGTACTGCATCCACACGTCCTCGAAGCGGATGTTGCCGGTGGCGGGCCAGCGGGCCAGCGCGGCGTCGTCCACCACCACCTGCACCTTGGAGGCGGCGGGCACGATGGAGCCGTCGGGCAGCGTGATGCTCTTGGCCACGCCCTTGTCGGCCTTGGGGTCGTAGAACACACCGTCGTGCGGCACGTACTCGGCCAGGAAGGCCATGCCCTCCACGCTGTGGAACAGGCTGATGGACTCGGAGATGAAGCGCACCACCCAGGTGTAGAACACAAGCATCTGGATGATGTTGGAGAACGCCAGGCCCACCACCGACGCGCCCAGCTCGTCGGCCATGCCCACCGCGAAGGCCGACACCACGCCCACCAGGCAGGCGCCGATGAGGTCGCACCAGAAGGCCAGCCACAGGTTGAGCGACTCGGCGTTGAACACGGCGGCGTTGGTCACGTCGGTGCGGCGAGCGGCCTCGTCAATGAAGAACTCCTGCTTGGAGAACGCCTGCACCACGTTCAGGCCCTCGAGCGTCTCAGCCACCAGGCCCACCAGCGCGCCGCCGGACACGGCACGCGCCTTCTTCAGCGCGGTGGCGGCGGGCAGGTAGATGGCCAGCATGATGAGGGTCATGATGATGAGCGCGGCGGTGAAGGCGCCGAAGAAGTTGATGGTGACGCTCACGGTGATGGTGGTGGCCAGCAGGATGAGGCCGTAGATGCCGCAGAAGTGTACCGCGTCAGGCAGGTTCTCGTCCATCTACGCCCACGGGCAAAATCGGCAGACAGGCGCATAAAAAAAGTTAGGAACGGACGGCTGGTGAGGAGCGTCGGAAGCAGAAGCAAATCAAACCCGCCCCGCGCCGGCAAACCTGTGCTTGCGCTCCCTCCATCACGCACCCCCAATAGTTGATCTGGGAATTGGAGAAACCTACCCCACCCGCCCCCCAAAACCCCACCCGCCATTCCAAACCCCATCGCCGACTCACGATGTCCTGGTCCTTGGTGAAGTTGAGCAGCAGGTCGCCGACGGGCGTGACCAGGAAGAAGCCCATGGGCGCGTGCAGCACGTTGTGCAGCGCCTTCTTGCGCAGGCCCTCGGAGGAGCGCAGCACCCACCACAGGAAGGTGGCGCCGCGGCACAGCATGAAGATGTAGAACAGGCCCACAAGCAGCAGGTAGGTCAGCGAGTAGAACTCGGTGGCGCTGCTGTCCTGGGCCTTGGGGACGGCGAACTTGCTGTACTTGTCCTGAACCCACCAGCGCACCCTGGATGGGGAAGGGGTGAGGGGCGCGGGAGGAGGGAGGGGGGGACGTCGGCCAGGGGGCAGGTGCGTTTGCTAGCAGGGCAACGCGCAGTGTCTTTCTAGCACGTTCCCAGCTCGCAACAGCAGCCCTGGCCGCCGCAGTCACACGGGCGCCTCACCAGAAGTCGGAGATCTGGCGGGTGGTTTGGGCGGCCAGGAAGAAGAAGAAGGACGTGGCCACCAGGAACAGGTTGCCGTACCAGCTGTAGATCAGGGCGGCGCGGAAGGCGGTCAGGTGGGTGGAGGCCGCGGCCTCGGGCTTGGCGACGGGCTTGCCGATGGAGGTGGGAGCCAGCGTGAGCTGAATGGACTCACTGCGGGGCGGGGCGGGAGGAAGGCGGGAGAGGCGCGAGCGGGGAGTCAGAGAAATCCAGAAAGGCCGGCGTGCGCGGAGGTAACGCGGGTGTGTTTGCCGGTTGGGCATGCATGCGTGAATCGACTTGCTGTCCTCCCGAAAGCTCGGCCCATCCCACCCAATTGTTCCAGCAGCTACTCACGCCTTCTTGGGCGCATCCGTGGCCTTGTCCTCGGCCGTCTTCTTGGGCCGCGGCGGCGCCTCCTGGGAGCCGGCGGCGTGCAGCAGGTGGGTGATGGGCAGCAGCTTGCCCAGCAGCTCCTGCGCCTGCGCGTTCCACTTGCCGTAGTACAGGCAGCGGCCCTCGTCCATGATGGCCACAGCGTCGCAGCGCGGCATGAATTCGATCTGGTGCGTCACCAGCACCACCGCCTTGTCGGCAAACAGGCCCTTGATGCAGGAGTCGAAGATGTGGTGCGCGGTGTGGTGGTCCACGGCGGACAGCGCGTTGTCAAGCAGGACCAGCTCGGCGGGCGAGTAGGCGGCGCGCGCCAGGTTCACGCGCTGGCGCTGGCCGCCGCTGAAGTTCACGCCACGGATGCCGGCCCTGCGAGCGAGAATTGGAGACAGTAATGACAAGCAGTGAGTGGATGGTCCAAGGAAACAAACTCGGCACGCCAGAGGCTGCGCACGCATGTCCTGATCCTGACTCTCCCACATCTGATACCATCAAGTAACCACGTGCACGCCCCTCGTCCAGGGCTGAGACTCGCCCTCTGTGCGTTACCAACTGCCCTGCAGTCCAACCCAAACGCCACACACGCCCATCGCTTCCCAAGCTGCTCACTTGGACAGGTCTCCCTGCGGCAGGATCTGCAGGTCCATGGTGAGCGCGCACGCCTCGATGACCGCGTTGTAGCGCTCCTCGTCCATGTCCTCGCCGAACAGCACGTTCTCGCGCACCGACAGGTTCTGCAGCCAGGGGTTCTGCGGCACGTAGGAGATGCGGCCGCCCACGCTGCTGGCGCCGTGCTCCTTAGCCATGTTGCCCAGGATGGCCTGGATGAGGGACGACTTGCCGGCGCCGATGCGGCCCACCACCGCCACCACCTGGCCGGGGCGCACGTCGAAGCGGGGCACGTGCAGGTGCCAGTTGGGGTTGGAGGGGTGGTGGAACACGGCTGACTCGATGTGCACGCCGGGCGCGTTGGTCTTGCTGCGGGCCGCGCTGCTGGTGCCGGACGAGTCCTCCAGCAGGTAAGCCTCCAGGCGCTGCAGGGACGCGTTGGCCTCTGCAGGGGCGGATGCGAGGGAGCCAGGCAGCAGGGCGGGAGAGGATGTTGGGGAGCCGGCGGGTCAGTTGCCAGTTGCCGGGTCAGCTCCGCTCGCAACAGCATCCATGGCACACGCCACACGTGCGGCCATGCGGTACCGCCCAGTAGAGCATGCACGCATTTACTCACCGCTGACTGCGCGCAGCGCCTTGGGCAGCACCACCAGCGGGAAGCGCAGGATGTTGAAGAGCGAGAGGGTGGTGAAGGCCACGGTTGAGGTCAGGCGTGCGGTGTTGAACTCGTAGTTGATGAAAATGACGAAGGCAGTCATGGGCGGCACGCAAAACACACACGCCACGTTGATGACCCTGCATGGCGGGGTGGAGGTGGGTGACGAAAGAATGCATGGGGTTGGTCAGCGAGAGTACCGTACGTGCCATACCGGCGGACGCACGCCCCTCTGCCCACCCTCCTTAACACACACTCTAAACACGCGCCCGCACCCCCTCTCCGAGCCCAGCCCCGGCGGCCCAAGACTCACTTCATGGCCGCGTTCCAAAACGCCAGGCGCATCTCCTTCTGGCGCACGTCGCTGATCTGCTTCTCGAAGAACGACTCCCACGCGTAGTACTTGACCAGCTCCAGGCCACCCGACCGCTCTGCCTCCACCCACGTCAAGGCTTCTATACAGACGGCTCCGTGCAAAAGAACGCGACGGGCCAGCCAAGCGCGTGGGGCGCCGCGGCCATCGATGCCAGCACCGAGCAGGTCTACCAAATCGATGTCAACCCCGGACAGCACGGCTGCAACACAATTACACGGTGCGAGCTCTCGGCTATTCACCAGGTGCTCAAACTCGACGAGGTACAAGACATGCCCGAAGTAACCGTGTACACGGACTCGGTCGCGTCGCTATTCCTTATCCGCAAATCTATCAACCAGCCACAACTCCTCACCTTCAGCAAGCACAAAGCGCTGCTGGATAACATCCTCGCCCTCCTGAAGCGCCGCTCACACGCTGGCAAGCGCACAAACTTGCGTAAAGTCAAGGCCCACGCAGGAGTCAGGTACAACGAGTCCGTCGATCAAGCGGCAGTGAAAACCGCCAGGGGCGAGGCGATGCCCGGCGCGGTATGGCTGGAAGAGGACTCTGATAACAACCCCCGCAGCAAATACTTCTGGATACGCAAAGCTATTAAACCGAGAGTAGAGGGGACCACGCCCGAGCCCAATGAAGGACACTACGCCAATGACCTCAATCGCGGTATCGCCACACTCGCGGCTCCCCACATCACCCGCGGACACGCCCGTGAAACCCTCTACACCGGCTTCGTCGCCAACGCCCTCCCCGACCTCGACATCAAATCCAGCACCCGTACCCTGAACCGGCAATCCGGCCGGCATCGCAAAGCCAAGCGCTGCCTGGACTACCTGTACGGCCAGCTATGGAACAATAAGCTGGCCGCCCGCTTCGGCCGGACTGTCACAGGCCGCCGCGCCCCGCGCGCCAGCCCGGACGCCCCCGCACCATGCCCCCTGTGCAGCGGCCCCGACTCCGGCGGGCACATCCTGGGCGGGTGCCACAACGCCCAACTCCGAGCCATGTACATCAAACGACACAACGTAGCCGTGCAAGCCATTGCGAGAGCCATATCCCGCGGCCTCAACGGCGGCTGCTACATGGTCATGGACGCCACCTCCAAACAGGACCTGCCCGACTACGTAGCAGACAACCGCCTCCCCCCTTGGCTCCTCCCTGAAGCCGAAGGCAAACCACCAGGCCGGCACCTGCACTACCGACCCGATATCCTGCTCATCCCCTCTGTCACACTCGCCGCTGCCACAGCACCCGATTTCCACATCATCCCCAGCACACAACACACCATACACATCATTGAAGCCGGGTACTCCGCCGACACCAACCACACTGGCAAACAACACGAAAAAGCACAGCAACACCAAGCCCTCGCAGCCGAACTAACTGAAGCCGGCTGGAAAGCCCAGTATACAACCCAGAACGCCATCAGCCTGGGGTTCGCCGGCACCATCCGCAAGGACCTGCATCCCCTGCTCACCTCACTGGGGGTCACATCCCACCACGCCCGCAGCTGCTGCGACACCCTGCATGACCATGCAGTTACCTCCCTAAACAATATTGTCCTCGCACGCAGACGCCTCGAACGGGGTCAGCCACCCGGCGACCCCGGAGGACCGTAACAAAGGGGCGGGGCGCGGGCTTAGCCCGCGCACCCGCCCTTCTGATCCGGTAGTGGGGGCGTACAGGTTACGGGCTGGGCCCGTCTCCTCATCCCCCTCCACTCCCTTAACTTACACCACCTGTCTCTGGCGGGGTGTAAATATTTCTATTTCTATTTCTACTTGACCAGCTTGATGGCGGGCAGCACCTCCTGCAGGATGGAGCTGCGCTGAGCGACCAGTCCCGCGGTCTGCAGCTTGATCTGGATGATGCGCCAGCCGAAGAAGTACTGCAGCGGCAGCACCAGCAGGATGACGCCCAGGCCGGGCAGGATGGACTCGCCGGTCAGGTAGCCCAGCAGCGCCAGGATGGCGGCGGCCTCCAGCGGGGCCGTCCACAGGTAGTGCAGCTCCATGGCGCCGTCGTAGATCTTCTGAACGTCGCTGGCGACAAAGCTGCAGGTAGGGGAACGAGGTTTGGAATGCGGGGCGGGGAGCGGATTGGGGCGTGAGCAAGAGGCAGCAGGTGAGGGGGCGGTGGCGGCTGTGCATAAGTAAGTGGGACATGCGGAGTGCTGCTGCAATCCCTGTTCCCATGCGTAATCCCTGCCCGTTGCTTGCCTTCAATACCATCCAGTGCCAGCAGCGCTGCTCCAAATCCTTTGCAACACCAACGTGACGTAGCCGTAGGCGCACTCACTTGACAATGGACGCGGCCTGGTCAGCGCGCACGGAGTTGAGGCGGAAGGACTTGTGCGTGACTGCCTGCACCAGCGCGGCGCGCGCACGGATGCCCACGTTCATGCAGATGTAGCCCATGCGCTGCAGGCACAGCCCCAGCAGCCAGGCGTCGATCGTGAAGCCCGCCATGAGGCACCAGCCCGCTAGCGTGGAAGAGTACAGGCGCTCAGCAGAGGTCTTGGCGGCGGCGTAGCCGGCAACATGGGCGAGCAGGCTGGGCGGGGCAAGAGGGTTGGGCGGGGAGCAATGGGAGGGGCTTGGCAGCTGGCGTGTCAGCTGGGGAGCCATGGGCTTGGGGCGCACACTCGCGCATGCGTCCCAGGAAGCGGATATGTTTGGCAGGAATTAAGTCCGACAGCGGAGCCGCAATCACTAGGTTCCCATGCGGCCACACCCAGCTTAGCTGTGCGCTCACCTGCGCACAAAGTAGAATGCGCCGCAGATGACGAAGGTGGACCAGCCCATCTTGCACAGGCCGGCAATCATGTAGTACCAGCCGAAGCTCTTGCGCAGCGCGCGGAACAGGCTGGGCTTGTCGCCGGCAGGCTCCTCCGACTTGAGCTTGGCCTCAGCCGCCCAGTGCGCCGCGAACTTGTCGTAAGCTTGGGCAGCCATGTTCTCAGCGGGCATGCCCATCGCCTGCCAGGGGGGGGGGGGAGAGGGGAAAGGGGAGGGAGGCACGAGGGAAGACTATAACGGCTAGTTCCTGAGTTGGGGACTTGCTAGCGCAATGAAACACGAGCGAGCGCAAATACAGGCAAAAGTATACGGGAAGCAGTCTGTGCGGTGAGCTGTGGATTTGGGAGTGCGCGCGCACACTTCGGCATACGAAACGTCAGCGCCATGTCGCGACATCCGCTGAAGTTCTCCTACCTCGGGGTTCAGCTCCTCGCCTCGGCGAGCAGCCGACACGTGCTTGAGCATCCATCCGAAGCAGAACTTGTTGAAGAAGCCACGAGTGGGGTCCTCGCGCGGAGTCGTCGCCACACTCACGACGGGTGGAGACTCGGGGTCTGCCTTCGCGCCCATTTTAGTTGGCGCGAGTGTATACTAGAGAAGCAGTGTAGATTGTGAGTTTTGCTCTACTACAGTGCCTGTGTGAAGAGCGAAGCCAAGCAAGGGATGTTGCGGGGGTCTCGAGCGAGTCGCTCGGCTATCGTCGCCCGACTCAGGAGGAGGCGTTCAGGGACGTGTGCTCGACTATACATTCGCAGCAATATTAGTCGGCATATATCCTCGCCGCACGAGTGCAGGCCGCATGGGCGTTGGCGGGCATGGGACCGCCAAAAACCGCCGATGCGAGTTCCTACGACCGCGTGCATGTGCACCCGCACATCCAATGCGCCAATGAGCTCTGCTTTGATTTCAACATTATCTGCAGAGGCAACAGCCAGAGAGCGGTAGCATGGCGCATGCAAGCGGCCCTCACACCCAGCCCACACCAGTCGCGCCCACACTGCCGCCAATTCGGGTGTCCACACTTGAAGATAGCGATTTTTTTGGCGGCGGTTGGCAACACCAAACCAATTCTCGTCTGCGGCTGGCAGGCCAACTCAACTATGAAAGCAAACTTGGCACTCGACTTGAAACCGCGGCAGTTGCAGCAAGCGAAGTGGCCGGTGCATGTGATAAACCATCCAAAGGGTGTGCGCACTTTCAGGGCCCTTGGGCCAGTCTGCTGCCAGACGGAGACGCGCGCTGCCAGAGTGCCAGACCGCGCTGGCCGCGCTGCGAGTCGCCCTGTCACCCCCGGCGCAGCACTGGCCGCACCCACAGCCCGTCCCTGGGCGCCAGTGTGAGGGCGGTGGCTGTGGGCAGCGGCACCTGGCCGGGCCGCAGCCGGAACAGCAGCCGCCGGTACAGCAGCGCCAGGACCAGCTTGGACTCCTGTGGGGCCAGGATGACGCGGGGGGGGGGGGAGGGGGGAGGGGGGCCGGCAGCGGGTGTTGGGCGGTAGATCGCCGCGCGGGAGGCGGGCAGCCGGTGCAGGGGACGAGTGTGCGCGGCCTGCGGGACCTTGCATCGCGACATGAACGCATCACATCTCCACATGCGAAAGTACGGTGCCGCACCTGCACCGCGAACTTCCAGCCGATGCACATGCGGCTGCCGTATCCGAACGGCGCGTGGGCGCCCGGCACCCGCGCCGCCACCTCGGGGTGCAGCGCTGACGACTGCCACAGAGGGGGGGTTGGACGTGCGAGGGGGCGGGGGCGGGGCGGGACAGGGTCAAACCAGTGTGTAGAACTGCAGGCAGGTGCTCGCATCTCCCCGATGGACAGGCCGCGGCGGCACCTATGCCGTCATCATGCGAAACACACGCCACGGGGGCAAGGTCGATGGTCTGTATGCATGTCAATGGCCGTCATGTGTGAGAATGCGTGGATGGACAGGGGCACGGCGTGCGCCGCTCACGGGCAGGAAGCGCTCCGGGATGAATTCCTCGGGCCGCGGCCACACGGCGGGGTCGTGGTGGGCCGAGTAGATGGCCAGGATGAGCGGCGTGTGCGGCGGCAGCGCCACACCGCCCAGCTGCATGCATTGCGGGCGGGAGGGGGCACAGGCGCGGGGCACAGGAGCAGTAGCGGTGGTGGGTGGGTGGGGTAGTTCATTCCAGAACCCAAAGCAACCGCGGGGGAAAAAGGCCCGCTCAGCATCCATGTGCGCTTCCGACAGACCAGGTGTGACGCGCGGGAGGGACGGCGATGCACTGCGCGGTCGCGAGAGCCTCAAGCTGGAAAGCCTAGAGGGGGTGCATCCGTCCCGGGTAGAGTCTCGAGAGCGAACCGGCACGCGCTGCACGGCTCACGCTGTCACGCACAGCCCACAGCCCACCACTCACCTGCAGCGGCGCGCCGTCCTCCACGATGCGGGTGGTGGCGTGCGCGGGCGGGAAGAGGCGCAGCGCCTCATTGAACACCGCCTCGGTGTAGGGCAGGCGCGGCAGGTCGGACTCGGTGGGGCAGCTGCGTTGCGGCCGCGCGTACACGGGTGCGGGGGGGGGGGGGGGGGCCGGCCGGCGGGCGGGCGGAGCGTGTGGCGTGTGGCATCCAGCACGGGGCCATGTTGCTGATTGGAGGCGAGTGCCCGCTAGCTGCTGCACCCACAATGCCACAAACACACACGCTACACACAGCACACACAGCACACACAGCACACACGCACCTGCCGGGCGCCAGCACTGCGTCCACCTCCGCCAGCAGCCGCGCCTCCACTGCACACACCGGTGTGCACCAGTGCGCCGCCGGCAGCGGCAGCAGCGGCAGCAGCGGCAGCAGCGGCAGCAGCGGCAGCAGCGGCAGCAGCGGCAGCAGCGGCAGCAGCGGCAACAGCGGCAGGTAAAGCGTCCGGGAGCGAGGCAGTCAGCAGGGGATGGCCAGAGGCGGATGTGAGGGGCGCGGTGCGGGACTGCGGGGCGTCCTGTGCCATGACACGGTGGCACCGCCACGTGCCCTGCTCCCGTCCACGCCCGTGCGTGCCGCCCCGGCCGCCCATGTGCGCTGGCAACGAGAACAAGTAACAAACGCACGTCGGCACGTGGGTCGTCCACACTCCCCTACGGGCCAATCAAGAGCCTCACGCCCATCACCGCCCCCGCACGCACGCACCGTCCGGGTGCGAGGCGACGCAGTAGATGGCGAAGGCGAGGGCGTTGGCGGTGGTCTCGTAGCCCGCCAGCAGGAAGGTCTGGACCTGGGGGGTGGGGGGGTGGGGGCGGGGCAGCAGCAGGGGCGGGGCATCAGGGGCGGGCAGGCGCGGACGCGGCAGGGGCCGGCAGGCGCGGATGCAGCAGGTGTGACACCCAGGCGCGGACACGCTCACCCAGGCGCGCACACGCGCGCACGTGCACACGCACACGCCCACGCAGGCGCACACGCCCACGCACACGCCCACCCAGGCGCACACGCACACGCACACGCCCACCTGGGACGCCACCATGCGGTCGCTCAGCGCCGCGCCGCCGCGGGCCCCGTCCCGCGCCGCCAGCATCAGGTCCAGGAAGCTGCCGGCAGCCACCGCGCCCACCGCGCTGCCGCCGCCGCCACTGGCATCGTCGCCAGCCGCAGCTGCAGCGGTCGGCTGCTTGCCCTCGGGGCGGGCGAGGCCGTCAGCGCCGCGGGCCCCGGCGGCCGCAGTGGCCGCGCCCTCTGCGGCAGCAGCCTCCTCGGGGCCGGCTGGAGCCGCCGCCGCCGCCGCCGCCGCCTCAGCCGCCGCCAGCTCCTCACCGCCGCCGTTACCGCCGGCGGCATGCTGCTGCCGCCAGCTGCGGATGAGTTCCAGACAGGCGCCCAGCAGTGTGGAGCGGGCCTGGCGGACACACGTGCGGGCGTGCGGGCAGGCGGGCGGGCGTTTGTGTGTGTGCGTGGGCGGGGTCGAAGGCGCGGGGGCGGGCCGCCGGGGGCGAGGTGGATGGCAGGGTCACGAGCGGGACGCCAACAATGAGGGTGAATGATTCCGGGGCGGGGGAGTGCGATGGAACGCGGCGGGCACGCAGGCGGCCCCGCCAACACCACCACCACAACCCCCCCCCCCCACCTCCTGCAGGCGCTTGAAGGGCGGATCGGGCAGCGCGTGCGCCAGCGGCACCAGCGCCGGCACCAGCTCCGGCAGCAGCAGCCCCAGGCGCTGATAGCTACGGCGGCGGCGCAGCAGCAGCAGCGGCAGTGCCGGCGGCAGTAGCAGCGAGGCGCGGGCAGGGTCATTCCCGGAGCCCCATTTCCGTGCATGCGTGTCATGTTGGGAACTGCGCAGTTGGCAGCCCGGCTGTCCACCCCTGCTGTCCACGCCTGCTGGTCACGGCATCCGCCACGTGATGTGGTACTCCTTCGTACCTTCACCCAGCCCCCCACCAGCCCCACCCCCCGCCCCCCGCGCCAACCCAGCGCCCCCAACCCCAGCCCCCCCAAACCCCATCGCCCCGCCTCACATGCTGCCGTGCAGCGCGCTGCCGAAGCGGAACGCGTCGCTGCACGCCACCGCCAGCCGCTGCCCGTACTTGCCGCCGCCGCCGCCGTCGCCGCCGCCAGCAGCATCGCCGCCGCCGTTGACGGCGGCGCCGTCAGCGGCAGCAGCACCAGTGGCGGTGGCGGCGCAGCCGCGCGCGTCTTCGCCAGTGCCGCCGCCGCCGCCGCCACTGGGTGCCGATGGCAGGGTGCCGAACTCCACACTGCGCGCACATGCACACACACACGCACACACCCGGCACACACGGCACGTCTGTTGGTTTGTTTTAAAAACACACACGGCACCCACAGCACATGCACGCAGTTGGCCGTACACACACATGACTGCTGCCGGCGCTGCTGCCGTGGGTACGTGTCGCTGAGAACCCGCACTCGCACGTCAAACACGACCGCCACGCTCCCGGACCCACCCATCCACCCACCCACCCACCCACCCGCGCACATATAAGCACCCACACACAACGCAAGCTACACGTACGCGCTCCCACCCGCTCACCCGTACGCGGTGGAGCCCACCACCTGCAGCGTCATGCCGCCCAGCGCCCGCCACACGTCCACATAGCCGCCGCCCTCCTTGCCGCCCTCCTCCCTGCCTCCCCCTGGCGGCTCCGGCTCCTCCGCCTCCGCCTGCTCCGCCTCCGCCGCCACCGCCTCCAGCTGCCGCAGAAGCCGCAGGCCGCAGGCGGTCATGAGCGGCAGGTAGCCGGACAGCGCGCCGGCGCTGAAGGCGGGCTGCCAGGCGCCGCGCAGCCGCCGCCACAGCTCGCCGCTGGGGGGAGGAGCGGTGCGGGCGGGCGGGTCACGGCGCGGGCCGGGAGGGGTGGGTGGGGAGGGGGGTAAGTAAGGGTTGGATGGGTGGGCACGCTTGGAAAATGCCACTAGCTGGGCGTGGCGGCTGCGGGAAGGTCCTCGGGGGGGCGTCCTGCCACGCAACACATGCCATAGTAGGCCGCACACAACTGTCCGGAACCGCACCGGCATTGCCCGGATCTGCCCGCAACCCCGCATCCCCGCATTACCGCAACCCCGCATCCCCGCAACCACGCCCCCCCCCCGCCCTCCCGCCGCCCTCCCGCCGCGTCTGCACCCACTGCGCCTGAAACAGGCCCTCCGCGTCCAGCCGCCACAGGTGGCCGCGGTTGAGGTTGGGCTCGATGATGACGTGGCCGCGCAGCTTCTGGCCCGCCTGGACCGCGCGGCGTGAGAGGGAGGGAGCGGGGCGGGGGAGGGGCGGGCGGGAGGGCGCGATGCACGGGGGTTGGGGATAGGGTGGGTGGGAGGTGGAGGGTGGGGGTGAGTTGGCAGGGGGTGAGGCTCGCGAGTGCGCAAGCCCGGATGCGCAGAACCCTCCTCGCCACGCCACCCTCCCTTCCCATTCACAACCACCCCCGTTTGGGTTGGGGGCCGGCGCTGCTGGAGTTGGGAATTGGCATGAACCACCTCCTCTCCTCTCTCACACGCACAGCCGCCCCCGGGCTATCCCCACTACCTGCCGAATGAGCTCCGCGTCCGCCACCACCACCACCCACTTGCGGCCCATGGCCACCTGCGGGCATTCGCGCAACCGGCGGGCGGGCGGGCGGGAGGGAAGGGGGGGCAGGTGGCATTGCGCACCGCAGGGCGGACGCTCGGACGTGCGTACGGCCCCCCAGCCCCCGTGGAGTCCACACGCCGCAGCACCTCTCCTCGCGCCCACCCACACCTGCCGCAGCCCCCGTCCACACCCCAAACCACACCTCGGTTGCTTCACAGTAACCCAAAATCACCCCTCGCCGCCCCCCCCCGCCCCACCTTGAACACGGGCCCGTGCGCGGCGAAGCAGCGCCGGAAGAAGAAGGGGCCACCCTCCCGCATCATGGCCGGCACAGAGCCCAGCAGCGGCAGCGCGGGCGGGCCTGGGGCAGCGGCGGCGCAGGCAAGGGGCGGGCGGTGTGAGGGCGAGGGGCCTGGCGGCCATGGGTGCGCGTGCGGGTGGGCGGTCTCGCACACGGCCACACCCCCGCGCCCCCCGCAGCGTATAGAGAGCCTCCCGTCGCCCCGGTCGCCACGTGTCACGAAGTACCGCCGCGGCCCCGCCGGCCCCGACCCCCCCCCCCCCGCCCACGTGGCCCACCCGGCCCCACTCCCAGCTGCCCGCGCACCCGGGATGTGGCGCAGCCGCCAGCGCTGCAGCGGGTCGACCAGCACGTACAGCACACACAGCGCCACCGCCGCCAGCAGCGCCGCAGCCACCACCTGCAGGGGCGGCTGGCTGGGTCCTTGGTGCACCCGCGGCGCCACAACCCAGGCCCAGGCCTGGGGCGGGGGACCGTGTCCCCGGCAAATGTGGACCCGCTGCAGACCCCGACGGACTCAGCGCCACACGCGCAGCGACCCCGCCGCGGTCACCGCAAGAAACGGGAGGGTCGCGAGGGCTAACGGGAGAAAGCTTGCCTCACCCGTGCGAGCGGCGCTGGCGGCACGGCCTGCGGCAGTCCGCGCTCGTCCGACGTGGCTTCGCCAGCAGCCACGAGATGGAGCCAGCTCAACCACACAGCCGTTGCCATGTTGCTGGACAGCGTAACAAGCATTTCGTTCATATCAAGCGAGTCCTTTTGCAGACAGCAACCTCCGGGAGGCAGACTTCGGGTGGGCTAGCTTGCACCAGTTGCGCAATCAGTTGGCAGCCTCCCCGCCGCAACCCACTAGGCTTCCGGTTTGCACCGCAGTTGATGCGTTTCGCCGGCTGCCGCTGCGAGGAACGCCGAGCAGCTTGAGGCGTGGGGCCCATCGGGCCCCTTGGCCCCATGGGTCTCGCCGCGCCTGGCAAGAGCGTGCCTTGCTCCGCATGCCTCCAGAAAGACAGGCAGGCAGTTCTTACGTGGGGCAGGCAAGATCGTGCAAGCAGGCAGGCAGGGTCAAGCCAATTTTAGGGCTGGCGGCGGCCTGAGGGTCGTCGTGCTGCTGCGCTGGGAGCTTAGGGCTGGCCGGCTGGGCCAAAGCCTGGATCAGGGGAGTCTGGTCTGGGTCGGATGTGGGGAAAAAGGAAAGGGTTTGGAGGGAATACTGTAGGAGCAGGGTTGCAGCAGGCGCACCTCTGGGGAATGCAGCGATGTCAGGCGGAGCACCCAAAACACGCTGGGCGTGCCATGTAAGAGCTACGTCACAGCCTGGCGGACTGGTGGATTCAGGAACGCTGTGCCTACCACGTGTGACGAGTACGCGGCAGGGGCATGGGGCGGAGTGCAAGGGGGGCTCCACAAGCGACTAGGCATCTGGAGGATTGTGTCGGGTGGGCTGACGTGGGTGCACCAGCGCTACCGTGGTACCGCATGACATCACTGCGTGGCGCCTGTACACGTAGCGGAAGGATTGAAGTCAACATCAGCTGTGATGATGAGCGGAGTGGTGAAATAATGAGGTGTATGGTCCAAGTGGCGCAGCAGGGAAAACAAGACAGGGTTTACGTGCTTGCAGCCATCCCCGAAGTTCAGATGCGCCCAGAGCCGCGCTCCGTGTTATGCAGATACTGCGAGAGCAAAACTTGTCCTTCTTTCGGGTTCCCAACTCGGCATTGGGGGGGGGGGGGTCCCGATACTTCCCGCGCCACAGCATACCCTCGGGCGTCAGGGGGCGTCGATGTGCCACCAACCCTTCATCCAGTCCGACAGTTTGCAACACATGTCTTTGTAAACAAAGCCAATACATAACACACCACACTTGACTCCTCTCACCTCACTCGCGAGACAAAAAGGGCTTTTCAGAGCAGATGGCGGGTCTGAGCCCTAGCTGCGGCCCGGCGCTCGGCGCCTGCCCGTGTGCATGAATATTTGTGCCACAAAATGGCGCTAGGACTCTCTCGCTGGGTGGATGACAACCTCGACCAGCTCTCGCGCCTTGAGGTGCGGACCTTTGGGCCACAGCAGGGTTCGCCTTCGTGGCCTGGTGCGGCAGGCTTGCTAACGGTTATGACATGTCTATACCGTGCAGAGCCAGCTGCAGGCCCTCGCAGCTCAAGCGTTTGTCCATGTGAACGGTGCCGCTGCTGGGAGCTCGGCTCCTCATTACCGGGCTGTGCCGGAGTCTATTCGCGATGCAGTTCGCTCTGCTCTCGTTGCTGGCTCGTTCCCGGAGCTGCCTGGCGGGTCAATAGGAGGAAATGCACCCGGCCTTCAAGCGTCTGACACGGCGCCGTCGTCTCTGGGAGAGCATGCGAACGACAGCAGCAAGGAAACAGAGGATAAACCGCTGGCGAAGCGGAGGAAGGTTCTCCAAGGGCAGCATGCCGATCGCATGCAGTGTGCGCCGGACGCGCGTACCGACGGGCTCGCGCACCTGTCTCTTGACGGCCTCATGCAGTTGGCATCTGGTGTTGTCACAGAGCAGCCACGCAAGCTCGGGGCTATCTCGGCGGGCTTCCTCTCCCGCTCCGCTGGCGTTGGAGCGGGGGCCGGCGGAGGCGACAGCAGCGGCAAGCAGCGCCGGCTGCCGGGCCTGCATGACGGGCCCATCGGCCGCGTTGGCAGCACCTCCAGCAGCGGGGATGCACGGCACTCGCCGCTGGGCGCTGGGCGCAACCTCAGTGACGGTGGGGCCGCGGGCGCAGGCGGCGGCATCAGCAGCCTGCTTAAGAGCCAGCACCAGCAGCACCAGCAGCAGGAGCGGGGCGGTGCAGGCGGCCTCGCCCAGTCTTCCTCAGCAGCTGCCCGGCTACAGCCTGGTTGCGCTCTGGGATCTGCCGCGCCGCAGGCGCAAGGCCAGCAGGGGGCGATACCCGCGGCCCAAACCACAGGTGCGGGTGCCGCGCCTCAACCACCTCAGCCGGCGCCGGCCACACAGCCCGGCCACGAGCGGGGTAGCAAGCCGCCCGACAGGGTTGGTGCTGCTGCTGGTGCACTCGCTGCCGCATACCAGGCCGCTGCACAGGCCACCCGTAATCCAGCGCAGGGAAGCGGCGCTGCCGATGCCGCCGGAAAGGCAGCGGGGGCAGGCGGGCCAGGGGCAGGGCCTGAGAACGGGGCCGGGGCCGGAGCTGGGGTCGCAGCTGGGGCTGCGGATGGCACGCTGTCAGACACCGGCGCCCTTACGCAGCAGCAGCAGCAGCAGCAGCAGCAGCAGCAGCCGCAGCAGCCGCAGCAGCAGGACGGGGAGGCGATGCCGAAGAAGGTCCGGCGCGCGCCGCTGTGGCTGCAGCAGATGCTTCCAGCGCGCAGCCGGCTGGGGGCTGCGCCTGTTGCCGGCGCCAAGCGGGCTGCTGCCGCTGCTGGCAGCAAGAAGCGGGCGCCGGCAGCGAGCGTGGCGGCTGGCGGCGCCGGCGCGGGTGCCGGTGCAGCAAATCCCCTTTGCCGGCCGTCGTCGGACAGTGCAGCTGCGGCAATGCCGGCAGAGCAGTCAGGCGCGGTTGGTTCCGCGGCCACGTTGGATGCAGCGCGGCCTGTGTCCACGCGTGTCCTTCCCGTCGCTGCCAGTGCTCTCGACGGCGACGGGCGTGGCGCTGCGGTGGCGACAGCGGCGGCGGCGGCGGTAGCGGCAACGCCAGCTGTTTGCAGTGCCCAAGGTCCCTCGCAGGGCTCGCCGCAGGCCTCTGATGGCGTTGGGGTCGGCGGGCGCTCAGACAGCGGAGGGAGTTTGCACGCCTCTCCTTGCAGCAGCGGCGGCGCCGGAAGCAGTGGCGGCGACGACAGGCAGCGGCGCACCTCGACGGGCTCCGGCACGCTGACTAAGACGCAGCTGCGCCGCAAGCGCCAGCTGCCACAGCAACCGTCGCCGCCGCCGCTCCAGCCGCAGCCGCAGCAGCCGCAGCAGCATCTCCAACAGGAGCAGCTGCAGCCGACTGAGCGCGCTGCCGCCGCGCTCGCTGCAGGTGCAGCGCCTGTGGCGGTGCCATCTGCGGCTGCGGCTGCGGTTGCGGCTGCGGCTGCCAGCCCCGCCTCATCGGAGGATTGCCTCGTAGATGTGCCCCTTGCCGCTCGAATGGCCAAGCGACAGAAGGGCGGTATGGCATCCAGCGCCGCCGCCGGAGCCAACCCCGGTGCTGGGGTGATCGGCGCTGGCGCTGCTCTCGCGGGCGTTCCGGGGCCTCCGGGCAGGGCCGGGAGCAAGCCTGCAGCGGCGAAGGCCAAGGCGCCCAGGAAGGCTGAGGCCGCCATCGGAGCAGCTGCAGCGGCAGCGGCGGCCCCCCCACTCGCCGCTGCCGTTGGGAGCGCGGCTGACCTTGGGACCTCCGCTGCTTGTGCGGCGGCCGCAGCCACGCTCGTGACTGGCGCCAGCGCGCGGCCCGCTGTGGGGACACGGGCACCGGCAGCAGCTGCGCCCACGCCGGCAGGGCCGGCCCCCGGTCCTGCCGCAGATGCGCTTGCGCCAGTGCCCCAGACTGCGCAGCCGGGCGCCCACAACGCTGCAGCAGCAGCCGCGATGCCAGCTCCCGCTGGTATTGCCGGCGGCGGGGATCTCAAGCTGCAGGCGGTCGGTGGCGGGTGCGGTGCCGCTGTCGGGACTGGGCCGGCTGGCCATGTTGACGCCACTGGCGTTGGTGCTCCTGCAGCGGGTCCTGCAGCGCCCGCTGCGGCGCCCGGCCCGTCAGCTGCTGCTGCTACTGCTGCCGCGGCTCGCGAGGCGCACCCGTCAGCTGCATCAGCTGCTGGTGCGGCTCCGGCTCCGGCTCCGGCTGCTGCCGCAAGCGTCGATCCGCAGCCCGATGCGGCGGATGTGGCCGCTGATGTCGAAGCGGCTTTCGACGCCGCTGCTGGCTGGGATTTGCCGCAAGAGGAGGAGCAGCCACAGCAGTCGCCTGCCCCTGCTGCGAAGCTCGAGCGCAAGTTTAAACCCTCAGCACCGCTCCGGAACCGCCAGCGTCTGGCGCAGCCGCAACCGCAGCTACCCACGGAAACTGCCCCTCCTATGGAGCCCACGCCTATTACAGCCGCCGCCGCTGCCGCCGAGCAGTGCCCTGCGGGCGCCAGCCGCCCTAGTCTGGTGGGGCCGGCAGTGCCAGCGGTGGTGGCAGCGGTTGCGACGACGGCGACCGTCGGCGTGGCCCCGATCGCAAACGGCGTCGCGGCGCCGCCTGCGCAACTGATGGCCAGCGCAGCTGCTGCCGCCGCCACCACCACCACTTCGGCTCCGGCAGCGGCCGCCACGCTCACCGAACCCAGCGATGGCACTGCGGCGCGGGGCGCAGCCGGCGGCAGCACAGCCACGCTTCGGCCCACCAGCTCCGGCAGTGCGGCTGCAGCCGCAGCAGCGACGTCGCCTGCTGGAGCCGCCGCAAGGCAGTCGGCTGGCGGCAGCCACCAGCCCAAGCACGCGCACGCCACGCCTGCCAGGACCTCGTCCTCCGCGCGCGCCGCTGCCGCGGCCCACGAGAGTGAGGTTGCGGCGCTGCGCACGCACGCGCAGCTGGCGGCGGCCGCCGAGTACCTGGCGGCGCACTTGGGCGAGGACGGTGCCGCGGCGGCAGCGGCAGAGGCAGCTGCTGCCGCGGCGGATCAGACAGAGGCGGCGGCGGCGGCGCGCAGCCGCGGCACCCGGCCGAGCAGCAGCGGTAGCGGCGGGCTGGGCGAGGCTGGCGCGCCCCGCAGCACCGCACGCGTGCGCAGCACGGGCAGCGGGGGCGGCGCGCGGGCAGACGCGGCGGCGCGTCCCGCCGCCAGCGGGGGCGTCACGGGGCCTGCCGCCCAGGCCACTGCAGTCAACAGGCCTTCTGGCAGCGCTGCTGCCGGTGGCGCTGTGGCGCCGCCGGCGGCGCCAGGCGGCTGCACTGCCTCTGGGTGCGCGGCGGGCGCGATGGCAGCCGGTCCCGGACTCTCGGCGGGCCCCGCCGGCGGCAGCGACTGTGCCGACTTCGCGCCCGGCTGTGGGCTACGCCGCGCGCCTGTCGACACCGCCACCAGCCCGGCGCGGGCCTTCGGGGGCGTTGGCGCGGCCGCCGCGACTGCGGGTGCTGCTGGTGCTGCTGCCGGCGGGCCTGGCCCCGCCTGCGGTGGCTCACGTGGCGGTTCCCCGGGCCCTGAAGGCGGAACCCGCAGCAGCCGCGGCGGCGCGGCGTCGGACGGCGCCGGCGCCGGCGATGGGGAAGAGGCGATGTCGGAGATCGAGCGCGAGGAGTGGCGGCGCCGCCGGGTGGGTGCGGGTGGGCTGCAAAGGGGTTTGGTTGGTCTGCTGGTCCAGTGTTCAAGCGGAAACAGGTGTCGCTTGGCAGTGCTCGGCATGTGAGCTCCTGTGCCTACATGTGTGATTTCCACCGACCTTGCACCGCGTCAACGGTTCGGATACTGTATGCAGGCTGAGATAGAGCGCCAGCGCGCCGAGGCAGCAGCGGAGCGCGAGGCGGCACGGCGTGCCCGCGCCGCAGCCGCTGCAGCGGCTACCGGCTCCGGCGCAGGCGGCTCCACCGCGGCCGGCAACCCCAGCGCTGCCGCCGCTGTGGCAGCTGCCGCTGCGGCGGCGGTGGACGCGGAGCTGCAGCGGCGCATCCGGGAGCGGCTGGCGGAGCACCACCAGGCGGCGGAGGCGGCGGCTGCGGAGGCGGAGGCCAGGGACCAGTTGCGGATCCGGGTGAGCACTCGGAGGGGGGTTGTGAAACACAGCCCAATCTAGCCGTTGCGCCCAGGCATTCGGTACGAAGGGTCTGGCCACGCTCGCGTGAGCGTCCTGTATCATGCCGCGCTTTGCGACCGCAGGATAGTAACCTTCCCCTCTTCCAACGGCCCCTCCGCGCAATCCACGCGTGCAGGTTCGCCTCCAGCTGCAGGACCGGCACCGCAAGGCGCTGCAGGAGCGCAACCTGGGCAAGCTGCTGCGGGGGCTGGGCGCCATACCAAAGAGTAAGTCGCGGCGCCGATCGCGGCAACGCACCGGACGGGACATGCACGGCAGCTGGCCATGGGGCCGTGCGTCGCCGGCCGCACGGTAGTTCATTCAGCCAAGCCGCTCCTGCTGATTTCATCATTGGCGCCGACTGGTGCCTCCTTGACCCTACCTCGCCTTCCCTGGTCGTTCGCCGCAGCCGCGCCGCCGTTGCGCACGGTGGAGCAGCGCAGCCGCGCTCTCAAAGCCGCCAAGATCCGCTTCCACCCGGACAAGGCCGCCGGCACGCTTGAGGTGAGCTGCCCCCTTCCGTGCCTGCAGCTAGCTGCTGGGGACCGAGGGGCTCCGATGCTTTGAATGCGCGTCGGCCTGCATGGGGGTGGTGTGTCAGAGTGCACAGCAAGGGAAACTCGTGGGCAGCGTGCATGTGTGTGTCATGACACCCCTCGGGACTGCCGGCATTTTGCCTGTCGCAGGCTCGTGTATACGCGGAGGAGGTGTCCAAGTTGCTGAACAGCTGCGAGTGGAACGGGCTGTAGCGGCTACGGCAGTGGAAGCTGGGCCGCTGGGCCTGCTTGTATGTCGGCACTGAGTAGGCGACTGCCGCTTGTCCTTCAGTGCAGCGGCTTGTTGGCGAAGCTCTTCACATGTCTGATGTGCTCCATGCATTCTTGGAGGGGCTGCTGAATGGCTGGCTCGTGTGTGCGACCAGAACGTGCTGAGGCTTCTGCTGCTAGGAGCACATGTGCTTCATGACGCCCCGTTTTGTTTGGCCGTGTTGTAATTTAACGCCGCTGCGGTAGCAATAATGATGGGGGACCTTTATGTGTCTGCTGTAGTTGTACCTGTCTTCCGTGCTTGGACACCGGCTCTGTGGTGCATGTTGCATGCAGCAGCGATGAGGATATACACGCCTGCGGTGTGACCTGCAAAAGATGTGATGCAGTGACGCTGTTGTCAGGGTTCGCAAGGTTTGCCAGGTGTAAAAGGCTAGAGGTGTGATGCGGAACCGCAACGAACGTTGGTCAGTTGTCCAGGCAGGGGCGGACAGGCGTGCGCAGCAAATCTGGATGGTTTGGATTCATCCGTCGCACCGAACCAGTGTGACAATCCGTCTCGATTTGCTTTACCCGGTTGTGCCTGTCGATGCGTGTCGTGAAGCGGGCGGGCGGGTGCCAGGGTCAAGCACTCGAGCGGCTTCCGCAAATGTTTTTCAAAGCGGCGCACCCACACGGGTTTCACTCTGTTCCCCGAGCCCCCGGCTGCGACAGGGAATGCTCCCCCTTCCATCGGGCCTTTGCCCTGGGAACTTCAACAATTACACCAGGGCTGACAAGAAAAGTGGGCTGCCACCGCCACCGGGCGGTGGCCTCCCCTGACCGCCACGTCTGTCTGAGGCCGAAGACCCGAAGGTTTCGAAACTCATCATCTCTCGGACATAGCCGGGGTCGGTCTGTTCCATCGCAACCAGCCATGTGTCCAGCCGCGTCTATCTCAGCGGTCGTATCTTCCTTCGTTCGGAACGAAATTTGCCCCAAAACGCCTCTGGCGGAAGAAATGTTTTGTTTTTGACTTGAAATTTCGGCCAAAATACGCGGGATTTGAGGGGGTCTTTCGGCAAACAGACGAAGGCAGTTTTGGGATTTCGGCCACGTCGAACCAGGGGGCAGGGGCGCAGGGTGGGTACGTGGGGTACGTGGGGTTGGCTGGAGGGCATGGGGCAACCATGTCAGCCAGTGGTAGCGGGCGGACACGGTACTGCATGCTGCTGAACCGCAATCATGGGCTGCGGGCACTAGCACCGTTGCAAGACAGCGTGCGCAGTGTATCGTATTGTGCTGCTGCCACGAACCGTGCCGCAAACTGTGTGCCGCGCGGGGGCGGAGCCCCCGGAACATTTTTGGGGTGAACGAAGCGGCGGCAACATCCTTCGGCAATCGAACGAAGCCGTTTTTTTGGAATTCGGCCACGGACGCCGCCCATGCCTTCGTAATCTATCAAGCACATCGCACAGGATAGCCAAACAGCGGCACGACATCCTCGTTCGCGCTTCGACATCCTGTAGCCGCAACACTCGCATCCTGTAGCCGCAACACTCCCGCTAGCTGCTGCAGCCTATTACCGCATATCGTTTTATGCTCGCCAGCCAAGACGGCTAACCAGACAATGGCCACTCTCAACCTGCGCACCTGTGCCGTTTCTTGGGCGGCGCAGTGCTTTCCTCCTCCACGTGGCCTTTCCCGCCCCCTCTGCACCGCACATCTGCTCGCCACCGCCGCCGCCGCCGCTATTGGGCCCGGGGTCGCTGCTGCCGCTGGGCCCAGGGCCACCGCCGCCGCCGCCGCTGCTGGGCCCGGGGTCGCCGCCACTGCTGGGCCCAGGGCCACCGCCGCCGCCGCCGCCGCTATTGGGCCCGGGGGCACCGCCGCCTTGACTGCTGCCGCGACAAGAAGAGGTGTCTTTCCAGCGCGGCTGGAAAAGGGGGCTGAGTCCCCGTCACGTCTTCCGTCTGAGGCCGAAGGTTTCGAAACGACCTCATCTCCCTGCCGCGAAAATGAGGTGACGGGCCAGGCCTGTAACCTGTACGCCCCCCGCTACCAGAGTCCAGGGTCCAGGGCGCGAAGCCTGCAGCTGCAGGCCCCCGTGCTGGGCTGCGCTGGCATAAGCAAGCTATCAGCACGAATGATGCCCCCTGCGCCCCCCATGCGCCGAGACGATGGGAGGCGAACGCCCAGCAGGGGGCGACAGGCGTCGTGCCCAGCGGCAATCCGTCCGTGAGCGGGACGCCGGGCACCACCACCCCGCCCCAGGCGCAGGATACCAACATGGACGAAGCGCTGCCTCAGCAGTAGGACAATAATGACTCGAGGGACAAGCAGCTGCGACTCCTGTTGTGGAACGTGAGGGGCGGGGCTGCCAAGCTACAAAGCGAGCTGATATGTAGACGCATAACGGACGCCCATGACATCATCATTTGCACTGAAACGCATGGACGCAATAGCGAGTTGGAGGGATTTGTGCGCTATTCCATGATGCGCAATGGTTGCAATAATGCGGGAGGAGTGTCGGTTTACATACGGTCTAGCTTGAGCGCTAGCTGCTGCAAGCTGGTACGAAAGCATGACCTCGGCGGGGGAGAGGTGGTATGGCTGCGCCTCTCGGGAAAGGACGCATCCACTCCCGCCCTGCTTCTAGGTGCTTTCTACCTAGCGCCAGAGGGCTCGACCTTTCACCAGGGGGCCGGTGCGGAGAGGCGCACCTCTAGTCAAATAGCCGCAGACCTGTTTGCTGCTATTCAGGCAGAGCTAGCCTCGTTGCGCACAGGGGGTGAGGAGATTCTTTTGGCGGGCGACTTCAACGCCCGGTTGTCAAGTAGAAGCGAGGAAACTGATACACGCGGCAGGAAAGCATGGAAAGGGCTGAGCGACGTGAATGAGAGCAATCTTGGCGACGAGCTGCTTGAGTACTTAGATCTGCCGGGACTTGTGCGGACTGATGCACGGTTCCCAGAAGCACGCCCGTGTGAGGATGGCAATACCAACACTTTCGGAGTAGCTTTGGCAGCCCTGTGCCGGGAAGAGGGCCTGGGCGTAATAAACGGCAGGGTAAACGGAGACACAACAGGACAGCTGACTTTCCCGCTAGAAAGTGGTGGGGGAAGCACTATTGATTTGTACGTATGTTCCTCGGGTCTGCTAAGCAAATGCCGCTCCATGCAAGTATGGGGAGCGCTGTTCACGGAGCGTGGCAGAAGAGTCACTGACCATAGGCCGGTCACACTAGTGCTGTCGCCCTGTAGTCTCGGGGGAGGCAGGGGCCAACAAGACCGGCGCCCGCGGAGAGAAAAGGTAGAATTCAACAAAAAATGGTGGTTTGCTACGAAGGCATGTTCGCAGAGGGAACCCAAGCCAAGGCTGCACTTGCCGCACTAGAGCAGGAGCTTTCCGATGATTCTAGCAGTATTAGCACCACGCAAGCTGTTGAGCGGCTCTCTGGACTGCTACGCAAATGCATGCTAAAGGCGTGGAAGAAGGCAGGGCCAGGAGTGAAGGCGAAATGTGGGCAGTGCGCTCCGTGGTGGAATGACGAGTGTGCAGGGCGCCAACGGGAGTTCCTAGGGCTGACCATGAGCGCCAAGGGCAAGTGCAGGGATGGCCCGGAGTACGCAGCCCTCAGGGAGGCCAGGAAAGTCTACAATCGTGTGAAGCGCGAAGCAAGGGCTAGGTATGAGCACCGAGCCCTCAAAGAGCACGCAGAAACGTGCCGCAGCAACCCACGTAAGCTTTGGCAACTGCTGAAGGGAGGCACGGCGGGGGACTGTGCACTCAGCGACGCTAGTGACTGGATGAGGTATTTTGACGGCCTTTACAACTCGGACGTGCACCAGGAAACCGCGGAGACTAAGGCTAGGGCAATTGAGCTGCTGAGCTATGTCAATGGCATTGGGCGTCAAGCGTCAGAGCAAACGTTACTGGCTGCCGGTGCAGTTACCGCACGGGCGGCACAGGCTGATGAGCTGCTTAATTCGCCGTACACGCAAGAGGAGGTGCAATTTGCGGTTGCAAGAATGGGCAACAATAAGTCGTGCGGGCCAGAAAAGGCCCCTAGCGAATGCTACAAGAAAGCCACGTTTCGCACGGAGGGGGATAACCCCATTACAGTGAATGCAGTAGTGCCCGTTTTGACGGCTTTGATGGAGCGCATACGCAAGCACGGTGATTACCCTGCGCAGTTCGAAGAATCACATCTGACCCCGGTGTACAAGCGCAAAGGGGATGCTGGTGATCATGGCAACTATAGAGGCATTGCGGTTGGGGGTACGCTCGCCAAGTGCTACGCAGCCCTTAATCAGCTGCGCTTGGCCCGATTTGGCGAAGAAACTGGGGGGCGGCATCCGTGTCAAGCGGCTTTCAGGGCTGGGTACAGCACGGCTCACCATCTGTTCGCATTGCGGCATCTCACGCACAAGCATAGCGCACTGGGGCAAAACCCCCTGCAAAAACCCCACGTATGTCAGATCGATTTCGAGAAGGCGTTCGACAAGGTGCCTCGTTGGGTACTGTGGCAACGTCTGGCAGAAAGGGGAGTATGCGGCCGGATGATGGAGGTTTTGAAGCGCTGCTACGAAAAAGTCTGCCTACGGGTGAAGGTTAACGGCAACCTGAGCGACGCGTTTGAGTCGCTGCAAGGGGTCAAGCAAGGATGCCCTAAAAGCACGGATCTGTTTGGCATTTTCATTGAGGCACTAGCTGAATACGTAGACGCATGGGATCAGCACGAGCCCACGGAGCGCACGTGGAAGGATGAGGCGCCGACGATAGGTGGCAAGCCTGTGGCCTGCCTCTTGTACGCCGGCGACCTGACCCTGTGTGCGCTGTCCATCCACCGTATGCAGTTTCTACTCAATAGATTGCACGAATTTTGCCAAGCCTTTGGTATGCGAGTTAACAAGGTAAGCGCACCAGGTAAGCGCACTAGGGTCCGCGCCGCCGACCCTGCACGAACACAGTAGAGCATTCATACCGGTTGCACAGCATAAGCTTTTGATGAGATTCCGTTTATGTTGCTGGCCAATCACCGCGAACCGTGCCTGGGAGAGGCCTAGGGAGGAGAGGACGTGCCCACTATGTACGGCCAATGAGGTGGAGGATGAGCACCACGTCCTGATGCAATGTGCTGCCTACACCGAGTTACGAGCGTGCAGTGGCCTAGACTTTAGCCTAAGCATGCGCGAAGTGATGCTGAAATCTGAGCCTGTCAAGTTAGCTGCATTACTCAGCTCCATCTGGGAGCATAGAAGTAGGGAAGTCCCCCTTGCAAGGGGAGAACAATAAATAGGACAATCATGCACTGGCGTTATAAGGGTCACCCCGGCCCGGGCCTCCGGTTTACACGCAGCAGGAAGGCACGCAAGAACGTGCGCACCACTCTGTAACCACACACACGCAAACATAGCTAAATGCGAGATCATGGTGTCTGCGGGGTTAGCGCAGCACCGGCAAATACACGCCTTGTATGCCACGGCCCTGCGGTACCCGTACCCCGGGGGCGTAAGCATTCCGGTGAAAGGGCGAGCACGGTACTTGCGGCTTTACTACGGCCCTACCACGACCTTTGATTCTTGCTACCAGGAACTGATAGCGGCAGGCAAGCGAGCGGCCTTTGGTTTGATAGCGGCGCTAGACAAGAACGCGTGCTCATCTCCGGGCATCATGCAAACCTGTTTCGAAGTACAAGTGAGGTCGGTGCTGTCTTACGGCGTCGAAGTGTGGGGCCCCGACGCCCTGAGCGCCCTGTTTGAGGGTACGAGCTACGGTGGCCACAATCGCACAAGTGATAGAGCGCTTAAAGGCAAGTGGAGAAAGGCCAAGTCCTGGTTTGACAAGGCCCTGGTTGACCCGATGGTGGCACTGCAAACATCGTACTTGGCACGGGCTGCGGGGGTCCGCAAGCCCACTTACAGGCTGCTGTACGCTGAGTTTGCTACACACCCCATGCACCTGCATTGGGCGTACCTGGTGTTTGGGTTCTGGAACCGCATTATCAAGCAAGAAAAGTCGCTAGCACACGTGTTCCTAGAGGATGCAGTTGCGAATGCAGCCGCGGGAGGCTTTGAAGGCATGTGCTGGGTGAGCAAGGTCTACCGGACCTGCAAGAACCTAGGCTATGATTGGCGTACAGCAGGGCCGCAGGGCACAGCCGCGCTATGCGAATGGCTACTACGCACAGCCGGTAAGCACACTGCTGGACAACTTTGCCAAGATGTTTATGAGTGAATGGAAGGCCGAGGGCCTATGCATCGACCCCCGGACTTTCCCCGAAAGTGGAGGGCGCCGTAATGCGACTGGCGGGCCAGGGGTAAAGATGTGTCGGTACGCGCAATGGATGGGCGTTCCACTGCTGGATGGCGCAGTGAAGCATGGTACCTTAGCCCACATGAACGAGTATCTCACGCACAAGCACCTAATTGCACTGTTACGGTTCAGGCTAGGGTGCTGGGAAATTGAGGTGAATCGCCCGGTGGCGGGCGGGCAATACCGCCCACGCAGTGGAAGGGTTTGCAGGCTGTGTCAGGGCGGTGTGGAAGACGAAAGGCACGTGCTGCTGGAGTGCCCTAAATACGCTAACATTAGGTTGGCTTCTGGAATTACAGGCAGCGACATGAAGAAGGTCATGCTTGGCACCGACGCGGAAAAGTTAGCTGCCTACTTGCAATCCAATGGGAGACGGGTGGTGCGCGCGGCTGTTCCGTTTTGTGGCAGCACAGGGTGTCGACGCGTGGCATTGGCCAGGCACACACGAGTCCAGAGAGGAGTGGAGGGCAAGCACGGTCCTACCCGATGGACCTATCTTATCTACCTTCAGGGGCCATTTGACGAGGGCGTGGGAGCACGAGAGGCTGGTAGCGGACCCGCACGCATTCCCTTCAGACGGCAAGCAACCCGGCATACACATGTGCAAACACAAGCATTGGATGGGGCTAAGCGCACTAGGGTCCGCGCCGCCGACCCTGCACGAACACAGTAGAGCATTCATACCGGTTGCACAGCATAAGCTTTTGATGAGATTCCGTTTATGTTGCTGGCCAATCACCGCGAACCGTGCCTGGGAGAGGCCTAGGGAGGAGAGGACGTGCCCACTGTGTACGGCCAATGAGGTGGAGGATGAGCACCACGTCCTGATGCAATGTGCTGCCTACACCGAGTTACGAGCGTGCAGTGGCCTAGACTTTAGCCTAAACATGCGCGAAGTGATGCTGAAATCTGAGCCTGTCAAGTTAGCTGCATTACTCAGCTCCATCTGGGAGCATAGAAGTAGGGAAGTCCCCCTTGCAAGGGGAGAACAATAAATAGGACAATCATGCACTGGCGTTATAAGGGTCACCCCGGCCCGGGCCTCCGGTTTACACGCAGCAGGAAGGCACGCAAGAACGTGCGCACCACTCTGTAACCACACACACACACTTGCACGCGGCGACGACGCTACGGGCGCGGACATTACTGACCTAAGCCTTACGCATGCTTTTTCTATTGCGCCCCCGGACTCAAAGGAGTTAGCGGGGCCACATGGACTCGAACCCATGTAAATGCTCATGCTCATGCACATGCATGGCCGGGCGCGGCCGTCACAAAGCCCCCCCCCCCCGGCGACTCAATATTTTATACAACTTAGCGCCTCGTATCGTTGCCCGGTCACACGGTAGGAATTAGCGGACTCGCAAGGGCAACGCGCATGCAACATGGGCCGTCCAACATGTCAAAACAGGAGGAATCAGTCACTCGTTGTGGGAATGCTGCTGGTAGCTCTATGTGCATCCAGGAAACAAGCATACGCGCAAGGACAGAAGGCGCGCGGCGGCCTGCGCTCTTCGCCTCGTGACGGCATCGCGTTGAGGTAGGTGTTTAAGCACAGGCTGCGGGGCCACGAGCTGACTATTTGCTCAGATGCAAACGAAGCAACTGTGAACGCCTGTGAAGAAAACGCCACGCAGTTGGCACTTAGGCAGCCATCCAGGAGGTCACCTTGTCACCTCGTGGACTTGCGCGGTATCAGATCTCGAGATATACAATACGAGACCCGTAACCTCGCTATGATCGCCTTTGCTGGCGAAGACACACTTTGAAACGTTTCAAAAGCGGTGGCGCGACCCCCTGGCTTCACCATACTGCCGGGGAACTCAATGCTTCATGCAGATCCCCCACATCGCTAGGCATCAAGGAGGCAGGAGCTGTCTCAAGCGCAGACGCGGATGCAGCCACTCTTTACCTGGTCGCCTTTCAGCGAGGTGCGTTTTGCACCACCGTCATACGGGGCAATTAAAATACAATGATACTTACATAATTGTTTCCGTTGCATTGGCAACATTGAACTTGTCAGAAAAATTGTCAAGGCTCTGTCCATTTTTGCGCGGTATTGAGCTTTATTTAACAAGTCTAGCGCGTTGGATGTGCTTGCATAAAAATCAGGGCAAGTTACGCCCTGAACGGGGCCGCCAAGACAAATCAGATCCAGAGAATACGCGCGCAATACGAGCTATGGGCGGTTCCCCAGGAGCCAATTCACAGCGGGCTGGGGAGGGGCAAAAGGACTTGAATCACTAGGGACTGGGGACCCTGGTAGCTCCCCGGAAACAATATGTAATTAATGCAAACAGCAACGCCGCGCCACCGCAACGCCACAACGCGCCACCGCAACGCAACGCCACAAAAACGCCGCGCGGCACCCTGCGCTCGCTCGCGACTCATTCTCGGCCCCATTCGTCTGCTCCGCCCGAGCCCGCCCCCCCCCCCCCCCCCCCCACGCGCAAGTAGTTGTCAAACCACGCTCCCTAATAGTCAAACACTACTCTGCTTAACATGCAGTAACCCGCCGCGACTAGAGCGAGCAGCTGTTGATCATGCTCTCGACAATGAGAGGAACGCGTCGGGCAGAGCCCTTGGCAGAGCCCTTGGCAGAGCCTGACGACCATCAGCTGGACAGCTGCCCCCGGCGCTGGCGCTGGCGCTGGCGCTGGCGCTGGCGCTGGCGCTGGCGCAGCCCCTGGCGCTGGCGCTGGCGCTGGCGCAGCCCCTGGCGCAGCCCCTGGCGCTGGCGCTGCCCCTGGCGCTGGCGCTGCCCCTGGCGCTGGCGCTGCCCCTGGCGCTGGTGCTGCAATACGGTGCGTATTAATACGCATAATACGCAGCAGAATTCTGCAATTTGCGTATTGCGTATTCCGATGCGAATTAATACGCAAGCAGGCAGTGCAGGCGTGCAAGTAGGGCCGTGTCAGCCCCCCTGCACGCCAGAAGCCCCCTACGTAGTCCCCTCACACTCCTTGCTGCGCCCGGTGCAACAATCTGCCTTTATATGCTGATGTGGAGCAATATACTGGACGGGAAGTGAAAGACATGCCAAAAATGTTGTCGACATTTTAGGATTTTGGTGCGTGCGTATTGCGTATTCGGCAAATTTACCCGCAATACGCAGATGCGTAATGCGTACGCATAGAGGGTGCCGCAATACGCATGGCGCTGAGGCCAATACGCGCCCATCCCTGCGCTGTCGGTGTCTTGATTGCACCGCGCCGATGCTGCGAATGCGTTGCGTGGCACAATGCCAATTCAGACAGCATTTCTGACTCTGAAGAGAGCTCCACGACGACCTGACCTGGCTTTCCTGAACCGCGCAGGCTCCGTGCAATTTTTACGCCGCGACCTGGTCTCCGGCGGCGTGACCGTGGTGGACTACGTTCCTGATGACCTGCTGATTGTCCTTGGCTCGCGCGGTGCCGTCATGCAGGCAGCGCAGCGAAACCAGGCGCTCGTGGTGGGTTTCGTTCACTAATACTGGTCATTCTCGACGAACACGTACCTGTGTCGCGGCCACACACACCTGGCCAAACAGGACATCACGCAACGGATCTAGGGCAATTGTCTCGCCTGCAGAGTCAACCACTCAACCTCTACCTTGCCTTGTTCATCTGCACGTGCTCTATCTCATGCAGGCCCCCTACAACCCCGAGCTGAGGGTGTCACCAGAGGCCGCCGCCGCGGAGCAGGCCACACAGCCAGCTAGGCGGCGGCGTGACCAGCGCCGCCGCCGCGCGCTTGCGAGTCTTACTGTGGATCAAGAAGGCAGCGGCGGTGCGGAAGGTGGCAACAGTGCGGAGTATGAGGATGCCGACGGAGCATACGCTGACCAGCAGGCCCTGCGCAATGTCCCCACGTGGCGCTCTCACGGCGCACAGGAGTGGCGCCACAATCTGCTGATCGCTACCGCTGCTGCGGCAAACGGCGGACCCAACTTCTTACATATGAGGCGCCTTATGCCGGCAACTGCCGCTGTGGACGCACCGGGCGCCCCGACCCTGTATGCGTTTGATGCAGCTCTGGTGCTGGGCCCAGTAAGCGAGCAGCCATCCGGGTTGGACACGAGCAGTCTCGATTAAATCCTTGAATGGGGGATAGGAGCAGGTTGAGTGCCAAGCGCGATATAGCCATGTAGCTGCAGCTCAGTGGAAGCAGGCCAGCGAGCAAGATGAAACAGTGCAGCAAGCAAGCAGCGAAGCGAGCAAGAAGAAACAGCGCAGCGAGCAAGCAGAAGCAGGGCCGCGAAACAGCGAGCAAGAAGAAACAGCGCAGCGAGCAAGCAGAAGCAGGGCCGCGAAACAGCGAGCAAGAAGGAGCAGCGAGAGGTGGCAGAATCAAAAGCCGCACAGTTTGTATATGGTGAATATATTCACCGGTTGCAATGCTTGTGTAGCAGGCAGTCGACTGTTTTGATTCTGCCACCTCTCGCTGCTCCTTCTTGCTCGCTGTTTCGCGGCCCTGCTTCTGCTTGCTCGCTGCGCTGTTTCTTCTTGCTCGCTGTTTCGCGGCCCTGCTTCTGCTTGCTCGCTGCGCTGTTTCTTCTTGCTCGCTCCGCTGCTTGCTTGCTGCACTGTTTCATCTTGCTCGCTGGCCTGCTTCCACTGAGCTGCAGCTACATGGCTATATCGCGCTTGGCACTCAACCTGCTCCTATCCCCCATTCAAGGATTTAATCGAGACTGCTCGTGGCCGCATGTAGTGGTTGCTTTATACCTCGCTGGGCCTGGATGCGGCCCAGGTGCAGGAGGTGAAGGGGCAGTGGCCGCTGGACCTGGCGGCGGCTCTGGGGCGGGCAGATGCGGACACGGACCCGTGCTGGCCGCGCGCCATCACACACGGCGTAGCAGGCGGGACTGCGGTGCCCACCCTGCGCGTGTATGTGTGCGCTGAGGTGAGAGCTGCGACCCCTTTGCCACTATTGCCACGTAGCGTGGGCGGGTGTTGGTTGCATTCTACGCGCAATCGTCAGTCATCTGCCGCGCATACGGTACGCACACGTGCGACACACCCTCACACACACCACGCTGCAGGACGTGCCCGACAGCATCGCATGGCTCAGCTCCCGACCCATCGTCACGTGGGTGCGGCCGGCCGCAAAGCACGCCCCTACTAACGCATACGCAGGGTGGATCCTACAGACAGGTGGGTAGCTGCTGACTGGGTTCCCGTAGCAGCACTGGATCACGGGTGGGCTAAGTGGGTAGTGCGGTTGACACGTGGATGCTGTGTTCACTGACTGCACGCATTTTGGTGTCACTCGATGACGAGTGTGCGCACGCTTCCCGTTCCTCGCCACAGGTGGCATCACGGCCGCCCAGGCGGCCAACCCCACAGCCGAGGTGCGGCCTTACTGGGGTCTAGAGCAGGGCGTCCGTACTAGTACGTGCTCGCTGGCTCGTGAGCTGCGTCAGCAGGTCCCTCCTGTAACCAATGCAATCTTACTGGGCCGCAGGCCTGCAGGGCCAGAACGTCATCATGGGAGTGGGCGACACTGGCTTGGACATGAGCCACTGCAGGTGAGGCTGCGCTACTGCGGCACGTGCTACAGCAGACAGCGCCTGGCTTGGACCGTCCTGTCCTGTCCGTCTGACCAGCAGTTGCCTTTCGCTCGCCCGTGCTCAATCTCCTGCAGTTTCCTTGATCCTGCTTACACGCCGGCGAGTCTGAAGGCGCTGCTGCAACGCAACGCCTCCGCACCCGGCAGTCCGCTGCGGTGGTACCTGCCGCAGCACCGCAAGGTGGTGCAGTACGTGCTTCTGCCAGCCGCTGGTGAGCAGTAACGGGAACTCCTCTAAAAGGAGTGGCATCGTCAATGTTGGTACGCTCTTCAGCCTGATTTGCTGACGTCCATGCGCTTCTCTGCATGCTCAGATGAATCGTACTTTGGAGACTATGCCAAGGGACACGGCACGCACGTGTGCGGCTCCATTGCCGGCGGCACTGCTCCCACCACCAGCAGCTCCACAGCTGCTCTCAATGGTCAGGCGGGTGGCGCACCGCTTGCCAGGTATGTTTCCTTATGTGCACTGCATCACTTGGGAAAGTCACAAGTATACTTATGATATCCTGCTGCTCGTGTATTGCCTTCCACAGGCTTTCCTGTTACGACTTTGCACAAGGGGCGACAGACTTCTCCGTTCCTTGGCCGGTTGATATGAACCTGCTCCCGGTGAGCCTATTCACTCGTGGCGAGATGTGCAGTAGCAGGCAGTGGGGCCGCATTGGTGGGGCCGCTCCTCAATATGCTTGATCCGCTCGCCGTTCTTGCGTATCGCACCCATTTTCCCAATCTTCAACCCACGCACACACAGTATCACCTATCAGCTGGCGCATATCAGAGCTCTGACTCATGGTGCGTGAACCTGTGGCCCAAGCCTTAGCTTACGCGCTAATCCTTGGACCTGTTCTGCTTCAGCGCACTTAGTATGTAAGGCAGTGTGGTAACAGCAGGTGCGCGTGTCTGGTACCTGGGATAGCATCTCCCAGGTACCAGACACGCGCACGAGGGGTGTGCCGTGGCAACGGAACCGTAAAAAGCTGTCATATGATGTATGTGGAGGGTGCCGTCACCGCTATCCGTATGGAACGCCATCCACTCCCAGATGTGCAGTTTCATGGAGTTGGCGGGGCGGCCGGGCTGTGGGCGGCAGAATAGGACACTAGTGCCGCGGGGGCCTGAACTCTTGAGGGCAAGTGCCTGCCTGTGCTGTAAATCGTTAAACGGGTGACGCACTTCTTGCCAGGTCGTGCCATTTGGTTAGTTGAAAAGGCAAATGGGCGACTGACCGGTGGCTGATTGCTCCTGCCTGATGATCCACAGGGGTGCATCCGGCAGTTACGGGGCCCTGTACGGCGGCTCCGCCGTGGGCTTTGACGCCTTCTTGTGGAGCCACCCGGAGTTTGTCTCGGTGGTGGCCAACGGCAACGAAACCCCAATGCAATCACAGCCATACAGCGAAGCCAGCATCGCGTTTGCCGGCGGGGTGCAGAGGTGCATGTCGCGCAGGACGAGCTTTGGGTCCCAATCAAGGACACGGCAGTGTGAGGCTCACGCCCCAATCCCCATGAGCCCTAGCTATTGCTGGGTAGAGTTCAAGAATAATATTTTGCTCTCATTATGGCAGGCGAAAACGCCATGATGAGCACCGCATCATCTCCGGCGAATGCCAAGGTGAGTACCCGTCAATCGTAGCAGGGTGCGCGGTCGCTGGCTGCCACATATGTCTCATGCCCAGCCCCGTAACAGTCCTGAGGGGCAGACGCCCGACCCTTTGCGTTGGCATCAGGGTTAAAGGTCGGGCGTCTGCCCCAGGCATTGTTGTCTGGCCCTGTAACATCGAAACCGCTGCCATAGGGACACCCCGTTTGCACACATGCACGGCTCCCTGCCCGTAAGTTGCTCACGCGCATGGTGTTCCCAAAGTTCCACCTGCCGCCCACCCATGCACATGCTGCCGACCTCCCGCGCTGTTCACACCACCTGAAGAACGTGCTGGCGGTCGGCGCCTCCCACAACGCACACCCAGATAATAGGGTTCCTTGGGGCGGACTGCTCTTCCGGTTCGAGGATTCCTCGGGCAGCACGCAGCAAGCTGCGGTAGGTGGGGTGGCATGTAGCGATGAGCGCGGGCCCTTTGAAGCCGTCACATTTATGCAAGCATGTTCGTATCTGTTCGGCGGCGCCGTCCACAGGTCTTCCCCGATGGCGAAGGGCCCTGGTGGAGCCGAAACTTCGCGTTCCAGATGATTGTTCTGCAGGTGGGGTCGTGCACATACGGTACCACCGAGGCAGCATGCGGTTCGGGGGCTTTGGCGGGCGCTAGCTGATTGAGGTGGCATCAGGAGCAAGCAGCAGCTGCCCCTGCACGTTCGCAGTTGGCAATCCGCTAAACACCACCGCCCTCTTTCCGCTTTAGCCGCTCACCCAATGCACGCACTGCTCGACCCTTCCAAGCAACAGGGCCCTATCTCCATCGTGCTGGCAAGCCCTGATGTGTCTGCGTGCTCGCCGCTGTCAACGGGAGTCTCCTGGGCCGGCAGGATTGTGCTCATCGACCTGGGGGCCGCGGGGACCTGTAGCCTCGCGACCCGGGTTGCAAACGTCCAGGCCAGGGGCGCGGCTGGGCTGCTCATGTCGCTGTATGCCAATGGCGACAGCCCCGACCTCCAAGTGAAGGATGACACCGCGTTTGATCCCAGCAGCGTCACAACGACCTTGGCGCTGGCACGCCTGCCCAGGGTGAGCACAACCAAGCAAACTGGCCGGGCCGGGCATGGGGTTAATGCGTTCATGCCACGTCGCGGGGTGCCGCCTCAACATTTAGTAAGCAGTAGGACGTGTCGCTGGTGCCGCATGCATTTGGTGTCACCGACCCACCCACCCACCCATACGCAGGTGCAAGGGCAGTGGATGATGAGCGCCCTGAAGACTGCGGGCAACAGGAACGCGCGCCTACAGTACATCGTGAGTACGGGCTATGGAAGCTATGGGCCACAGCTGTGCGCGGGGGCTGGGCTTGAACATTTTGCTTGGCAGTAAGCGAAGCCCGCTACACTGTCGCGTGCATTCAGGTCGGGCAAGCATAGCTTGATTTAAGTGCAGACTGCAGACGGCAGCGGGCAGCTGCTGCCCTCAGCCGCCCCCCGCTGCCGCCATCAGCTGCCGCCATCAGCTGCCCCAGCAGCTGCCCTCTGACCATACCTGTCCGCGTGCTCATCAATCGTTCACGCCCGCAGGCTGACTATGCCGCCGCGGGCTACAATGTGGGCATCGACAGTGTGGCGTCGTTATCATCCATTGGCCCCACGCTGGACGGCCGCATCAAGCCCGATGTGGTGGCGCCTGGATACTGGCAAGTCGCGTGTGTGGTGTGGTCGGGGCACTCGTGGCAAACGGCGTGCGTACAGGTCCACCCAGAGCCCCCTGCTCTCAAGCCTGTCGTGTCGTGCAGTGTAGACCCATCGCAGTACGGGTCCCAGAAAGGCTTCGCTTGGGGCCGAGGGCACGTGCCGGGTAGGGTGCAACTTGGCAAGCAGCCAGTGAGAAGGTTTGAGCGGGGTAATGTTATATCGCCAGGCGCGGTATAAAAGTCAGAATCAGACAGTTGTCAGATCACGCGACAGAGTGATTGATGTGTAGCGATTCAGTAGAAGCTCGCTATACAACAGGTGACAGGACCCCCTCCTGGGTTTTGGTGTGGAAATGATGGCCGCGCACACTAACGCCACGTGTTCGTACCACGACAGGATTGAGTCCGCAATGGCCACCGTCTTTGCCGCCACGCCCTTCGCCACCCGTAAGTGTTGTGAAGCCGAAACACTGCTTACTTATCCAGCTTACTCGCCTTGCTTTAACCTGTTACATCGTGGCTTGCTTGTGCTTGCCGCAGGTGATACCTGCGGTACCGGCACCACTACCAAGGCGGTAAGCCGGATGTATGTATGGCTGGCTGAGGGTGCGTCCCATCCCATGCGCAGGTGCAGCAGGCGACCAACATGCATGCATGCTGACAAGCGCATGTGTTGTCTGCGCTTCTGCGCCGCAGGGCACGTCCATGGCCACGCCCACGGTGTCCGGGCACGTGGCGCTGGTGCGGCAGTACTTTAGGTGCGTTTTGGGCTGCGTGGGGTTGGTCGGTAATTGTGGGTGGCGGCAGGCGAGGGCGGCCCGACTAGGCCCGACGCTGTCCAGCTATTTCCCGTGAAATTGCGGTGTCGTGAAGGCGAGCGCCTGGCACAGCATGTTGCCGCGCGCAGATGGTCTTTGACAGGATGTCATTCCTCCAACACCTGCAGGGACGGTTTCTACCCCAGTGGCGCCAAGGCAGGCGTCACCCATTCGGCCCCGTTTGACCCGTCCGGTGTGCTGATCAAGGTGCGCGCTTCAAGGACATGACTTTGCGACTAAGCACACTTCGGTAACGCATTGCTTGTGCTGTGGCCGCACATGAAGAGGTAGCGAGGCTTGCGCCTGACTGCGCCCCGCCTCTCCCCTCTGCGCAGGCACTTGTGATTGGGGGCGCGAAGTCGCTTAAGGGCGGCTTCGCTCTCGGCGCTGGCAACCCGCTGGGGGCGGGCCCCGACGGCTATCAGGTGCGTGTGCCATCCGTCGCTGCGAAGGAGCATGACCCGGCCATTCCTAGGCGACGCCAGTCCATGCCGCACTAACTGCTGTCGCCGCTACACCCCGGCGCATGCGTGCAGGGCTGGGGCCGGCTTAACCTGGCGGGAACGCTGCCGCTGCGCAACGTGAGCGGCGCCAACTTCCGCGTGCAAGTGGCTGACATGCATGGGCAGCATTCAGCAGGGCCAGCAGGTGGTGCTGGCGGGACTCAAGGCCACCGGCACCGGGTGAGACTCGCGACCAGGCGCACGCATTAACGATCACAATTTGCTTCTTCTTTATTACCCCTATGCGCAACTAGACTGTCACTGCCCTGGCTCGCCGCTCGTGCTGCTGCAGGCCGGTCTACGCCACCCTCGTGTGGTACGACTTTCCAGGATCTCTCTTTGCAAACAAGATTCTCATCAACAACCTCGACCTGTCGTACAGCATCAACGGAGGCGCGCTGCAAACCACCTGACCCGGTGTGCGCTCGTACATGCAAGCCGCACGCGTTTACCCCGGCGTCCACACCACGCAAATTTGCTGATTAGTGCCAATGTCTAAAAAAGGCCGCGTGGCCCTTCACGCATCTGTATCGCCGCCTTGACAGACTCTGTGAACACGGTGGAGCGGGCGGAGCTGACGGGCCTGGCCGCCGGCGCCCGGCTATCGTTCACCGTGAACGGCACTAGTATCAACCACCAGCTGATGAGCGGCGCACCCGGCCGCGACACCCGCCTGCCGCAGCGTTGGGCGCTGGCGGTGGTGGGGCACTTCACGGGGCTGCTGCAGACGCACCTGAACCCCGCCTTCGTGCGGCCGCAGTACATCGCAAACATTGGGGTGACGTGCGGGTTGGCAAGATCCCAACTAGCAGGAAAGGATGCGTCATTCTTGATGTGAGGCGGAGCAAGGCGTTCGGTCTGCTGCTGCTGCGCCCGCCCTCGTGGGCAGTATTCTTTTGACTAATCTACGCTTCACTCCTTCTCCCCTGTACCGCATTTCGTCGCACCAATGACAGACCACCACCTCGACGAGTGTTATGCTATCACCGCTCTCTTCATCGGGCGGCCTGTGCGTGTACGCCCAAGGCGGGAGCTGCGCGCTGTCCTCCGCCTGCACCCTGCCCGACACGGGCAACACCCTGTTGCTGGAGCCTGATGTGGCAGGTGAGGCTTGATCGTGGCTGCATAGATGGTATGTTCCGCATTTACCGAGAGTGCCTGCTATCGCATCTCCTGCACCGACGTGCAACACCGCGCTGTATGTACTGACTTTTCGCAGCCGACGGAGCCCCGTTCTACCGCATCCACAACTCGGGCGGTGCCTGCCTGTCCTTTGGCTCGGCGACAACCGGCACGGTCGCCGGGTTTTCCACCTGCATCAGTGGCGGCGGCTCGGACGGCCAGCGCTTCGGCTTCTTCTGGGCTGACAACGCGGTCACCTCCTACCAGGTCGTGCCCAAGCTGGCGCTCGGCGTGGGCGACAGCAGCGCCCGCCGCTGCGTGGCGCCGGCGGCCCCCGCGGCGGCCGGCAAGGCCCTGGTCCTGGCGGCCTGCAGCGAGGACGACGGCAGCCAGTTGTTTCAGGTCAGGGTCACGGCAGCGTCGCCGACTGGCCCGCCCAGCCCGCCGCTGCCGAGCCCTAAGCCATCTAGCCTGACACCGCCCAGCCCTAAGCGCCCAGCCCTAAGCCGCCCAGTCAGGCGCCGCTGCCGCGGCCTCCTAGCCCCAAGCCGCCCAGTCCGACGCCTCCGAGCCCTAAGCCGCCCAGCCCCAAGCCACCCAGCCCTAAGCCGCCCAGCCCTCGGCCACCCAGTCCGGCACCGCCGAGCCCCAAGCCACCCTCCCCTCGCCCGCCCTCGGCAACCTGCATCGGCGGTACAAGCACGCCCAAACTGCGTGGCCCGAACTCCACGCCCAGCACGACCAAGGGCGCGGTTTCGCAGCCGCCGTCGCACGCCTCCTCCTGCGGTACAAACCCGGGGGAGGCTCCAAGGCACACCCTGTGACCGAAGCAGGCGAGCGTATGCTCCGAGCCCACCTGATGGCAACTCTGCACGAAGGCCTGGGCAGCCGAACCGAGCTGTTTGCATCACCGCTAAACGTCTCAGACGGTGTCGACACGTACTACACGCTGTACGCAGAAGACGCCCTCTTCGGCGCAAACTACGACGCGTATTCCCAGCCATGGGACGGCATTGCAATCGCGCACCCGGAGCCCACCCCCGAAGAAGGGATGCACGCCGTCCGATGGGCCCTAGCCTGGGCCGAGCAAGCCGAAACCCTCACCACCGCCCCCAATCCACCCACCACGGCCACCCTGATCGTCGTGCCCAGACAGCACGGCGCACCCTACACGCGATACCTCACCCACCCGCGGGTGACGCTCCTCGGCAGCGTCTCCACGTCCGTCCAGCAAGCCACGGCAGGAGGCGGCCTCTCCCCAGACGCCGGGCGCTCGATAGAGCACGGCCTCCTTTTGGTCAGCAACACCCCGGGCGCCGCCCTCGCCCAAACCCTCCGCACCGCCCTAGGCACCACCCTGCGCCCCACCGGGCCGTACCACGAACCCCAACCTGAGACCGTCTGGGCGCACACCCGCTGGGTGAGCAAAAAAGTCAGCAGCATGACCCGCGCCCGCCCGGCCCAGCCCCGCGTCACCCTCCCGCACGTACCCGCCGCACCTGACACGCTGACCATGTTCCAGGCCACCCGACCTCTCTGCCTCCACCCACGCACAGGCTTCTATACAGACGGCTCCGTGCAGAAGAACGCGGCGGGCCAGCCCAGCGCGTGGGGCGCCGCGGCCATCGATGTCAGCACCGAGCAGGTCTATCAGATCGATGTCAACCCCGGACAGCACGGCTGCAACACCATTACACGGTGTGAGCTTTCGGCCATTCACCAGGTGCTCAAACTGGATGAAGTGCAAGACATGCCCGAAGTAACCGTCTACACGGACTCGGTCGCGTCGCTGTTCCTTATCCGCAAATCTATCAGCCAGCCCCAACTCCTCACCTCCAGCAAGCACAAAGCGCTGCTGGACAACATCCTCGCCCTCCTGAAGCGCCGCTCCCACGCAGGCAAGCGAATCCGCCGCCACCGAATCCTCCGCCACCGCTGCCGCTGCCGCGGCCTCCACGGCCGCCGCGGCCGCTGCCGCCGCCGTGGCGTCCAGTGCCGCCGCCACCGCCCTTTTTGACACCACCGCGGGCAGAAAGGGAAGGGGAACGGGAGGCGTCAGTCGCAGCAACTGAGGCTTTAGACGGCTTTCCGTTGGCAAAGTCAGTGGCAGTGGTCATTTCTAGGATGTGGTTCATCAGCTCATACACGTTCTCCCACGGCGTAGTGGAGCCGGGTTTAAATGCGTATTTTGCTTGCAAGGACTTCTGGAGTCCGGCGCGGAAATGTGCAACACGGTCATGCGCGTGCATATCCGGCACGTCTTGCATGATGAGGCGGAATTGCGTGATGTAATCCGTCACAGGGCCTGTCTGCACTATCTCCTTGTTGTGCAAGCGCTGACGCACTGCATTAGCGGTGTGCAGGTGCGGGTTATCCCATTGCGTGAGGAAGTTGTGGCGCACCTCATCAATGGTGGGCATGCGGTTGTTCTCTTGCTGCCATGTGCGGTACCACGTGAGGCCCCACTGCTGTGCCGCACCCCCCAAGTACATGAGGAAGTTGGCGACGGGGTCAAACCCGCGACGCTGGCAGAACATGAGGAACACGTCGAACCATGTGGCGAGGTGCGTAATGTTGCCCCGTATGGTCCCCGAGAACGTGGGAATGGTGACACGCGGTTCGTCACGGTGGTCGTGGCGCTCGCGGTAGTGCTCGGGTGCAGGTGCAGCTGCTGCGGCGTGCATGTGTCCCGCGCCGTGCGTGTGCATGCGCATGGGAGACGTCACCGGGGACACCTGGGCCGTGGAGCCAGGCGGCGAGATGCCCGCAGTGCCCGCGTGCGGCGCAGCGGCCAGCACCCCTATGCCCGTGCCCGGCGCCCCGACAGTTGGTGGTAGGGGCGCGTCCGTGCCCACCGTGCCTACCCCGTTGCTAGCACCCGGCCCCTCTTCATCCGCGAAACGTACCCGGCGTGCCGGCACGTCGATGAAGGGCTCCTCCTCCGCCCCGACGTCCGCGGCCGTGACCGCCCGGGGGAGCTGCGGGTCCTCCACCCACGCGCCGCCCTGCAGCTTCATGACGCCGTCGAGCTCCGAGCCCTCGTGGAACGTGAGCACCGGTTGGCCGACCGCCAGGAAGATTCGATCCAGGTACGCTGCGAGCGGCTTGATGGCGTGGTTGCGCGGCATCGTCATGTGGATGGCGCTGCCGATCTGGTCGACCATGAAGAGCTGCGTGAGGCGGGTGATTTCGGCGAGGCGCGGCGGCACAATGCGCTGGCGCACGGCAGCGCGCTGGTCCTCGGGGGCCACCTCGCCGTCCTCGCGCTCGTGGCTGCGCGCGTGGCTCACGGACATGTCCTGAACGCCTTGCGCTGACGCCACCTGCTGCGCCGGCGGCACCTGCGGCTGCGCCGGCGGCACCTGTTGCTGCACCTGGATGGGCTGCGCGCCGGCCGCGGCACGAGAGCCGCCCAGCAGGCGAACGCGGCTAGCGGCTGTTGGCCCAGCTGGTGCCGAGGCGGCGGGCTGGGGAGGCGCGTCGCCCGCGGCTGCCGCGGCTTCCTCGGCGGCCGCGGCGCCGTTCTGGCGGTCCTCCAGCTCGCGGAGCTGCTGCCTGCGGACTGTCTCCGTGGCTGCTAGCGTTGCGGCAATCTGAGCTCGCATGGCCGCTTCTTGTCGCTGGGCCGCCAGAATGGCAGTAACCCGGTTATTTTCCGCCTCAGCCGCCGCCAACTGGGCCGCGAGGGCGGCGAGGCGTGCTGCTGCGCTTTCTGGGATTGCGGCGCCCAGGACCCCCGCGTCCAAGCTGCTGCGCGCCGAGGCGTACGCAGTGGCCGCTGCAGCTGCTGCTGCGGCGTCCGCTGCGGCGTCGGCGTCAGCCTCGGCCTCAGCCTCAGCCTCGGCCGCGTCTGTGGCTGTTTTTGTGCGTGGCGGCAGCATTAGGCCGGGTGGTCGCAGGCCTACGCGGGGAGATGGCAGGCGAGTCAGCGGATGCTCAGTATCCGGCGCTTGGTAGCCTAAGCCCGGGGGCGGTGGCTGTGGTGCGCTCTCCGCTGCGGCTGCGGCTGCTGCGGCGTCGGCCGGCGCGGCGTCTGCGCCATCACCGGCTGGGTCATCCCCCTCGCGCCCTGCCTCACCGCTGCTGGGACTTGTGGCCTCAGCCATGAAGTTCACGCCCTCGGTCTCCAAGCGCTGAAGCACGATCTGCGCATCAGCGACATTAATGGGCAGCGCGAAATCATGAGACTTAGCAAGGTAGCGGAGTACTTTGCTGGTGCCGTCTTCCAGGATATCAGGAGTCTCAAGCCGGAAGACTTCAAAATATTTGTCTAGGCACGTGCGCCATGCTTCGAGCAAGTCTGCCGGGACAGGGGCGTATGGAGCCATTGTGCCCGGCTGCTATGCCAACTAATGCTGGTGTACCCTAAGGCTATGCGTGCGTGCCAACGATTGGTGCCGAGCGACAAGGCTTGGCTTATCCAAATCGGGCCGACAATTGAGGCCACTATTGGTGCGCTTTGAAGCGACCAGGCCGTAAATGGCTTCTGTGAGCCTGATTAGACCGCCCGTAGGTCGGTTTGCCCTTAGGCGCCGAGCCCTGGCCCTAGATTGCATTGGTTACAGGAGGGACCTGCTGACGCAGCTCACGAGCCAGCGAGCACGTACTAGTACGGACGCCCTGCTCTAGACCTCAGGGGCGCGCCACCTGCAGCGCCGACAGCCTACTCTGCGCCTTGGGCTAGTAGGCCTTGCTCCCATGGGAGCGCCACCATCTTCTAAACTCAATCTCCTTCCTCTTCAACTGTAATGAAAGTCGGCTTATTGATCCACATACTCCCGTCTTCCCTTCTTTCAATCCAAGGGTGGCCTGGTGGGATTTCGTCCCACCCCCTTGGCTTGATGCCCAGATTGCATTGGTTACAGGAGGGACCTGCTGACGCAGCTCACGAGCCAGCGAGCACGTACTAGTACGGACGCCCTGCTCTAGACCTCAGGGGCGCGCCACCTGCAGCGCCGACAGCCTACTCTGCGCCTTGGGCTAATAGGCCTTGCTCCCATGGGAGCGCCACCATCTTCTAAACTCAATCTCCTTCCTCTTCAACTGTAATGAAAGTCGGCTTATTGATCCACATACTCCCGTCTTCCCTTCTTTCAATCCAAGGGTGGCCTGGTGGGATTTCGTCCCACCCCCTTGGCTTGATGCCCAGGCTCACCTACATCTGCAAACGCTCCCAAAAGTCTGCTATAACTTGCGTTTTAATCCTGCTAATCGCTGTTTCTTCTACCTTGCCTTGTTCCCCTCTGGAGGCAAACAATAGCCGCCTACCGTACTCCATGGCAGAGATCGCAGCCAGGCATACAACGTCCCAGATGGGTTGCTGGATAGCCTCGTGTGGCGGTATTACTAGCCACAGATTCTTACGCTCCACTATCAATTCAGTTATGTGATCCTCATCACCTATGTCTGTCGCTTCCTGAATATGCAGCCGTAGCGTGCTAGCAATTGTGCACGTGCTGAAATGGTGTGCGCGGTCAGACTGCGCATCCGTCACCCCACATGGGCACCCCGTAGGCGGCCGGGCCGGCTTTTGTGAGTCGGCCTGCTCTGGGCTCGCTCCCTAGTAGCTACCTAGTCCTGGAACTCGATACCACTTGGAAACTTGCGAAAAGTCAAGGCCCATACAGGAGTCAGATACAACGAAACCGTCGATCAAGCGGCAGTGAAAACCGCCAAGGGCGAGGCGATGCCCGGCGCGATATGGCTTGAAGAGGATTCCGACAACGAACCCCGTAGCAAATACTTCTGGATACGCAAAGCTATTAAACCGAGAGTGGAGGGCACCACGCCCGAGCCCAATGAAGGGCACTATGCCAAGGACCTCAATCGCGGTATCGCTACGCTCGTGGCCCCCCACATTACCCACGGGCACGCCCGCGAGACCCTCTACACCGGCTTTGTCGCTAACGCCCTCCCCGAACTCAACATCAAATCCAGCACCCGCACACTTGCCCGACAATCAGGCCGGCACCAAAAAGCCAAGCGCTGCCTGGACTACCTGTATGGCCAGCTGTGGAACAACAAGCTCGCCGCCCGCTTTGGCAGGACGGTCATAGGCCGCCGCGCTCTGCGCGCCGGCCCCGACACCCCCGCACCCTGCCCCCTATGTCGTGGCCCCGACTCCGGCGGGCACATCCTGGGCGGGTGCCACAACGCCCAACTCCGAGCCATGTATATCAAACGGCATAAAATCGCCGTGCAGACCATAGCGAGAACCATATCCCGCGGTACCAACGGTGGCTGCTACACGGTCATGGACGCCACCTCCAAACAGGACCTGCCTGACTACGTAGCCGACAACCGCCTCCCCCCTTGGCTCCTCCCCGACACGGAGGGCAAGCCAACAGGCAGGCATCTGCTCTACCGACCCGACATCCTGCTCATCCCCTCTATCACACACGCCGCCGCCGCTGCGCCCGACTTCACCATCACCCCCAGCACGCAGCACACCGTCCACATCATTGAAGCCGGGTACTCCGCCGACACCACCCACGCCGGCAAGCAACACGAAAAAGCGCAGCAACACCAAGCCCTTGCAACCGAACTGACAGAAGCCGGCTGGAAAGTCCAGTACACCACACAGAACGCCATCAGCCTGGGGTTCGCCGGCACCATCCACAAGGACCTGCATCCCCTCCTCACCTCACTGGGGGTCACGCCCCACCACGCCCGCCGCTGCTGTGACGCCCTGCACGACCACGCCGTCACCACGCTCAACCACATAGTCCTTGCACGGAGACGCCTAGAACGGGGCCAGCCACCTGGCGACCCCGGAGGAGCGTAACACAGGGGCGGGGCGTGGGCACAGCCCGCGCGCCCGCCTTTCTCCCTCCGGTGGTGGGGGCGTACAGGTTACGGGCCGAGCCCGTCTCCTCATCTCCCCCCACCCCCTTAACTTACACCACCTGTCTTTTGGCGGGGTGTCATTATTTCTATTTCTATTTCTATTTCTCCCCTCGCCCGCCCAGTCCAGCACCACCTGGTGCATCTCCAAGTCCATGTGAGCTCCATGTGGTTGCAACAGTAGCGGGTGCCGCGTGCAAGTGTGTGTGTGTGGTTACAGAGTGGTGCGCACGTTCTTGCGTGCCTTCCTGCTGCGTGTAAACCGGAGGCCCGGGCCGGGGTGACCCTTATAACGCCAGTGCATGATTGTCCTATTTATTGTTCTCCCCTTGCAAGGGGGACTTCCCTACTTCTATGCTCCCAGATGGAGCTGAGTAATGCAGCTAACTTGACAGGCTCAGATTTCAGCATCACTTCGCGCATGTTTAGGCTAAAGTCTAGGCCACTGCACGCTCGTAACTCGGTGTAGGCAGCACATTGCATCAGGACGTGGTGCTCATCCTCCACCTCATTGGCCGTACACAGTGGGCACGTCCTCTCGTCCCTAGGCCTCTCCCAGGCACGGTTCGCGGTGATTGGCCAGCAACATAAACGGAATCTCATCAAAAGCTTATGCTGTGCAACCGGTATGAATGCTCTACTGTGTTCGTGCAGGGTCGGCGGCGCGGACCCTAGTGCGCTTAGCCCCATCCAATGCTTGTGTTTGCACATGTGTATGCCGGGTTGCTTGCCGTCTGAAGGGAATGCGTGCGGGTCCGCTACCAGCCTCTCGTGCTCCCACGCCCTCGTCAAATGGCCCCTGAAGGTAGATAAGATAGGTCCATCGGGTAGGACCGTGCTTGCCCTCCACTCCTCTCTGGACTCGTGTGTGCCTGGCCAATGCCACGCGTCGACACCCTGTGCCGCCACAAAACGGAACAGCCGCGCGCACCACCCGTCTCCCATTGGATTCGCCCATGCCTCCCGTGCCTCGTCGACTAGTGCATCAAAAGCCAGACTTCTGTTTTGCGCGGAAATCCTATTGTAAAAACCCAAACATTGTTTGGCTATGAAAAAGTGCAGCGGCAGTTGGGCCAGCTCCGCAAACAGGAGACGGTGTGACGGTTTGGCTGCTCCCACTGTCTGTCGCATGTATTGGACCTGCAGCTTTACGGCCTCGTCACGCAAACATGCCTCAAATGCGCCCTGTGCTAGGTTGTTCCTGTCATTCCTCCTGGGTGGCGGTCCTCCGTCTAGCATCTCTACTAGCACGTCGGGACCCCATACCTCACATCCGTAGGCAAGGATGGATCGGATTTGCACGTCGAAACACCTCATGCGAATATCTGGTGCGAAAATGCGTAAACGGTTCAATCTAGTGTTAAGCCCACACATGGCTCTCCTTGCTGACTCGCAGAGTGTCTCCCTGCAGCTGACGAAGGCCCTACCCGGACCGTACACTAGTCCAAGATAGCGCGCCTTGTCCACCGCAGGGATGGGCTGCCCTGCTAGCTTTAAACCCTGGCATCCGCTGCACACAGTGCTGGCCGTTACTTCGTTGGCTGCAAAAACCAGCCTCTCACACTTGGTAACGTTTGCCTTCATGCCAAAAGCTAGGCAGAACGTGTCTACTAATGATAGCAAGTGGCGCATCCGCTCAGGGGTGGTGGCCAGCAGGGAAACATCATCCGCGTACATCAGCAGTGACACCTTTTTGCCATTCATCTCAGGTGCACCTGTGGCTTCGTCCGTATCTTCAGAATCAATGTACTCTGCTAAGGTTTCTATAAAGAGGCCGAAAAGCTCTGTGCTAAGCGGGCAGCCCTGCTTGACCCCTTGCGTGGTTGCGAAGGGGGCACTGTGCTTACCCCCGGCCTTCACTACCATCATCACTCTCTCGTACGCTTTTTTCAAAGCCGCCAACATCTCACCCGTTACCCCGCGTTTCTCCAGTCTCATCCAAATTAATGGTCGTGGGACCTTGTCGAAAGCCTTTTCAAAATCAATTTGTACGACAATGAGGGGGGTGGTGGCGCCAGCACGCGTGTGCTTGTTGATGAGATGCCTTAGGACAAAAAGATGGTGCGTTGTGCCGTACTTCCTCCTGAATCCGGCCTGAGCCGTGTGCCTCCACTCAAACTCTTCCCCGGCATTCGCCAGCCTCTCTAGAAGGATCGATGCATAGCACTTTGCGAGGGCGCCCCCTACTGCAATGCCCCGGTAATTACCAGGCGCCTGCACGTCACCTTTCCGCTTGTAAATTGGTGTCAAAACAGTTGTAGTAAATTGCTCAGGATAAGACCCTTCGCTCCAGATTTTATTAAACAACACGTGCACCAGCGGTGCAACTCTATTGAGTGCCGGTGTCGGCGGTTCAGTGGTGGGGTCGCCCGGTTTTACCGCGTACTTGTAGCACTCAGACGGTACCTTCTCTAAGCCAGCTGCCTTGCCGTTGGGCAGCCTTGCTAGTGCGCGTGTTACCTCATCAAGGGTAATCTCGCTATTCAACATCTCGTGCAGACACGTACGGTCAGCCGCAAAAAGATCTTCGGACATCCTCCCACCCGAACCCAAAATGCAGTGGCTGCTGTACTGTTTGATTGGTGTTTGCTTGCCTTACTGTGCCGCTTCCTATGCCCCACCTCAACACCCGCCATTATTTTGCATCCGTAAAAACCCATACTATGATGTCCAAATGACGTTTGTCAACCCTCCCCGCTATCTTCATTCCTGCCCACAGCAGCCTGTCCCTCCCGGCCCGGCTATGTGGTACTGCCCGACACCAACTGGATAAAGACGACCAGCTCCGTGGAGGGCCAGAGCGTGGGCGCGGCCGCGGCGGAGGCGCAGTGCAACGCAGACCCCAGCTGCGTGGCGTGGAACAACTTCGCCTACTGGGTGCGCAGCGGCGTGCGCAGCTACTTCCGCTACCCCGGGCTGTGCACGTACGTGAAGAGCGGCTCATGGGGCAACGGCGTGTGCTCCTGCCAGCAGCCCACTTACACGCTGGGTAGCAGCCAGCTGAATGTGGGCTGTGTGGATCTGGGCGACGGCCCCATGTGTGCAGCCAGCTCGGCGTGCACTCGGCCAGATGCGATCGTGATCTTCAGCAATAATACTAGGGTGGCCATGCTATGGTGCACGACAAGCCCCGGTCCTGGCAGCAGCAGCCCGCCCAGCCCCGCGCCGCCCAGCCCTACGCCTCCCAGCCCAGTACCGCCCAGCCCGGCGCAGGCTAGTCTGGCGCCTCCCAGCCCGGCGCCGCCCAGCCCGCCGATCCCAACCTTCTCCCCGGCTTTCAATCTGCGCTTCCGGCTCATCTGGAGCTCGCCCGAAACTGGTACGTACGTACGCACCTTCGCCGTTTGATGACCAGCCAGCGGCGTCTGCGCGCCCTTGCGCTTGCCAAACTGGAGCTGACTCGCTGCTGCTGGACCCAGTCACCCATTAACCGCCAGGCAACGGCAACCTCTCTTTGTGGGGGCTGACATCCGTCCTCCATTGCTTGATTTGCTCTCGGCAAGCCGCGGTTTCGCCTCTTCTTTCTCTGTGCGGAGTCGCCCGGAGCTATGTAACATTGTGCAAAACCCTGTACATGTTTGCCTTTGATGCGGGTGTCAGCGGGCCGCCCTGCTTGTGGCCACAAAACGCAATCGAGATGACCTTGGAAACACTTTTTCTGCCCATCGGCGGACAACGCACACTTAACGCATTGCAGGTGCTGGTCAATCAACGAAAGAAGCTCACGCTGAGACACTTCTTGCACACATATACGGCCGCGCGCGCGCGGCAACATGGGCCGGCCAACATGTCAAATCAGCGCAGGCAAGCAGCTGGCGTTAGTCGTGAGAGCAATAATGCTGGTAGCTCTCTGCGCACCTTGGCAACAAGCAGACGCGCAAGGACAGCAGGCAAGCGGCGGAGGCCTGCGCACGGCGCCTCGTGACGGCATCGCGTTCAGGTAGGTGTTCAAGCATAGGGGGCCACGAGCTGGGTGCACTCAGATGCATGCATGCGAGAGCATGCAACTGTGGACGCCTGCGAAAAAACCTGAGAAAACGCTTCACTGTCGGGCAGCCTTCCAGGGAGTAACAGGTAAAGTTGTTGCAACCCGCTCGCTCGCTCGCTGTCTGCTGTCCTCTCGCCTCGCTGCAGTGTATAACTGTCATGTCGCCTCGCTTGGTGATGCATGCGACTTTGTTGGAGATGCACACGTTGAAACGTTTCAAAAGCGGTGGCGCGTCCCCTAGCTTCAACATTACGCTGGGGACCCCAATGCTCTATGCAGGTCTCCCTCATCACTAGACGTCCAGGAGGCAGGGGGCGTCTCCAGCGCAGACGCGGATGAAAGCTTCACTCTTTACCTGGTCGCCTTTCAGCGAGGTGCGTTTTGCACAACCGCCATTCTTGGTTACAATACAGGGCTACGTAATACTGTTGTTGTTTTCAATGCATTGGCCACGTCGAACTTGTCCGCAAAACTTGTCGAGACCCTGTTTTTTGCGCACAAGTCAATACAAGTCTAGCGCGTTGGATGTGCTCGCATAATAATCAGGGCAAGTTATGCCATGAACGGGGCCGCCTGAATAAAAGTCAGATCCAGAGCTGTCGCGCTGTCGGTGTCTTGATTGCACCGGCGCAGATGCTGCAAATGCGTTGCGCGGCAATTAATACCAGCTCAGACAGACTTCACTTTGAAAGAGAGCTCTACCACCTCGCCTGATTTTCCTGAACCGCGCAGGCTCCGTGCAATCGTTGCGTCGCGACCTGGGCGCCGGCGGCGTGACTGTGGTGGACTACGTTCCTGATGACCTGCTGATTGTCCTTGGCTCGCGCGGTGCCGTCATGCAGGCGGCGCAGCGGAACCAGGCGCTCGTGGTGGGTTTCGTGCACCAACTGGTGGTGGTCGAGAAGAATGGTGGTCCTTTCTCGACGGACACGTCGCCATGTGGCCATACATGCAATCGTACACTGCTTAGACGCGTCGACACGCATAGATTTAGGGTAATCCGCTTAACCTGCTGATGCAACCTCTACCTTGCCGTGTTCATCTGCACGTGCTCTCATGCAGGCCCCCTACAACCCCGAGCTGAGGGTGTCACCAGAGGCCGCCGCCGCGGTGCAGGCCACACAGCCAGCTAGGCGGCGGCGCGACCAGCGCCGCCGCCGCGCGCTTGCGAGTCTTAATTTGGATCAAAAAGGCAGCGGCGGTGCGGAAGATGGCGATAGTGTGGAGTATGAGGGTGCCGACACAGCATATGGTGACCAGCAGGCCCTGCGCAACGTCCCCACGTGGAAATCTCACGGCGCCCGGGAATGGCGCCACAATCTGCTGATCGCTACCGCTGCTGCGGCAAACAGCGGCCCCAACTTCTCACATATGAGGCGCCTTATGCCGGCAACCGCTGCTGTGGACGCGCCGGGTGCCCCGACCTTGTACGCCTTTGATGCGGCTCTGGTGCTGGGCCTGGATGCGGCCCAGGTGCAGGAGGTGAAGGGGCAGTGGCCTCTTGACCTGGCCGCGGCTCTGGGGCGGGCAGATGCGGAGACGGACCCGTGCTGGCCGCGCGCCATCACACACGGCGTAGCAGGCGGGACTGCGACTCCCACCCTGCGCGTGTATGTGTGCGCTGAGGTGAGAGCTGCGGCCTCTTGGCCAAGGAGCTGGAGCGGGCGCTAGGTGCATCCAACGCGCAATCCGCAGTAACCTGCCAAACGTTCGGTACACACGTGTGCGACACACCTTATCACACACACCACGCTGCAGGACGTGCCCGACAGCATCGCATGGCTCAGCTCCCGGCCCACCGTCACGTGGGTGTGGCCGGCCACAAAGCACACCCCAACCAACGCATATGCAGGATGGATCCTGCAGACAGGTGGGTAGCTGCCTTCCTGTAGTCCCGTCACAGCACCCGGACGCGGGTGGGCTTAGTGCCTAGTGTGGGCTCACTGGTTGCCGTGTTCACACACTGCACGCACGCTCCCCCTTCCAACGCAGGCGATATCACAGATGCCCAGGCCGCCAACCCCACAGCCGAGGTGCGGCCTTACTGGGCCGCAGGCCTGCAGGGCCAGAACATCATCGTGGGAGTGGGCGACACTGGCTTGGACCTGGGCCACTGCAGGTGAGGCAGGCTGTGCTACTGCGGCACGTGCTACAGCCACGTACTGCGAGCGCCTGGCTTGGACCGTCCTGTCCTGCCCTTCTGCTCAGCGCATGCCTTCCGCTCGGCTGTGCTCAATCTCCTGCAGTTTTCTGGATCCGGTTTACACGCCGGCGAGTCTGAAGGCGCTGCTGCAACGCAACACCTCCGTGCCCGGCAGTCCGCTGCGGTGGTACCTGCCGCAGCACCGCAAGGTGGTGCAGTACGTGATTCATCCAGAAGCTGGTGAGTTATACCGAAACGAGAATTGCTCTCAAGGCAAAACGGTAGCATCGTCAATATCAGAGCTATTCAGCCTGACGAATTACACTTGTTGCATGCTCAGATGAATCGTACTTTGGAGACTATGCCAAGGGACACGGCACGCACGTGTGCGGGTCCATTGCCGGCGGCACTGCGCCCACCGCCAGCGGCTCCGCAGCAGCGGTGGACGTTCAGACGGGCGGCGCACCGCTGGCCAGGTATGTTTCCTTATGCGCGCTGCATCATTTTTGGGAACTTCACAAGTATACTTACGATATCCTGCTGCTTGTGTATCGCCTTCCACAGGCTTTCCTTCTACGATCTTTCGAAAGGGGAGGGAGACTTTGTCATTCCTTGGCCTGTTGACACGCAGCTGCTCCCGGTGAGCTTTCAACTCGTGGCGAGACGTGCAGCAGCAGGCAGCAGTGGGGCCGCGTTGGTTTAGCCGCTCAAAGTTACTTGCTTGGGCACGCTCCTCAATACGCTTGATCCGCTCGCCGTACTTGTGTGTCATGCCAACTTTCCCACACGCCCACCTACGCACACACAGTATCACCTATCGGCTGGCGCATATCAGAGCTCCGACTCATGGTACGTGAGCCTGTGGCCCAAGCCTTACCTTGCGCGCTAATATTTGGACCTGCCATTTTCAGCGCACTTTGTGTGTACGGCAAGTGTGGTGACAGCAGGTGATAGCATCTCTTAGGTGCCAGACACACGCACGAGGGGTGTGCAGTCGCTCAGAGTTGGCTCCACGGGCTGGGGGCGGCAGAATAGGCGCCGCGGGGCCCGATTCCTGAGGGCATGCGTGCCTGCCTGTACTGTAACCCGTCAAACGGGCGACGCACTTCTTGCCACGCGGGTCATGCCGTTTGGTGAATTCAAAACGCAAATGGACGGAAAATCGGTGGCCGAACCCGCCTGCCTGATGATCCACAGGGGTCCGGCCGGCAGTGTGGCTGTCCTGTACGACAGAGAGTGTGTGGGCTATGACGCCTTCTTGTGGAGCCACCCGGAGTTCATCTCGGCGGTGGCCAACGGCAACGACGGTGAGCTGACGTGGGTCGCAGTGTATGCATACCCATGCAGCGCAGCCAGCAGGCGTTTGGCGGGGGCGCAGCGAGTGGATCCCAGGACGCGCGCTTTGGGTCCATTTGACGGACACGGCAGTGTCCTCAGGGGGGCTTTACGATAGCAGTGCGCACGTACTAAATAGTTTATCCAGGGGATGTATGGTGAGAAGTTGTGCGCTGCCAAAAGGGGGACGGCAGTCTCTAGGGGTCGGCCGGGTTACGGGAGCCCATCCTGGCGGATTTCGGGTATTTCGGGAAGCGCCCCACCAGTATATCTAGGGGCCAAGTGCAGCACCAAGTGGCTCATATCAGCATGTTATGCGGTAAAAGGCACAAACACAGCGTGGGAGGTCCATCTGCGCGTCCTGGCGCGGACATGTCGGCACAAGTCCCCACGTGCGGCATATGCGCACGGACACGGCGGGCCTCTATAGCGTTGATGCGCATGGAATACCGTACGTTTATCCTATCACCACGCACCCCTGGGAAACAATTATTTTCCCACCCCGCATCCCTAAACCGGTAACTATTTTGCACCACGCACCGTATGGTGCGGCAATTTTACAGAACCACGTGCCCGTGAAACTGCGTGATTTGTGGCAAAGTGGGGCAAGTGTTGATAGCCAACGCAGTGGTTCCTGTCATGCACGCGATGCGTGCTGTAACTGCCACCGCTACCGCCACGACCACTACCAATCCACCACCACCCCCGCCCCAGCCCCCGCCCCTGCCCCAGCCCCTGCCCCTGCCCCTGCCCCTTCCCAAAAGCGGCATCTTAGATTGGTAAAACTTGCTAAAACATTGACGCTTTAGGTGCAATGGATACTCCGTAGTCGTGTTCGTTATATATGCAGCACTAGCGCTGGAAAATGACGATTTGGCAATTTTGGCGGCACGGCACGCCCGGATAGATGGGTAATTCTGCGAAACTCCGCACCCCTCCCGAAACAATTCGTGCAGAACCCCGCACCCCCCCCCCCTCAGGTGCGTGTTGTTTCGGGTTTTCGGATAAAATAATTAATTACATGCGTGGTGATCTCCTTCTGGTACGGTAATGTATGTCAAGGCTGCCGATGCACGCAGCCCCTGAATCACATGGAGTATGAAATGGGGGGGGGGGGGGGCTGCGCTAGGTCGAGGGGATTTCCATTGTTGTTGATGGCACTGTGTGATAGGGCTTGTCAGGTGCACCCGCATGCGCTGCCATGCTCAGCGTCAGCGACACGCTAAACCTGTTCACCGGCAACTATTCCCCTGAGCCTCGTCCGCGAACCCTGGGCGGGTGGGTGGGTAGGTGGGTGGGTTGGAAAAGGATAAGAACAGACCAAGAAGAGAACACGCAGACTGTGCATTTCATGCGGTCAGTCGCGCGCGCGCCCGTGGCATTACCTGGGCTACTCGAGGGTGCAAGCCCATGCGTGTGCGTCGTGTGCTGCACTCTTAATGCCCGCTAGGTCTCGCCCAAATCAAGAATGTCTCAGGAACAGCAGTGTGCGGCTCGCGCCCCGATCCCAGGAGCCCTATCTAGGGAAAAACGGGAGGTGTCCGAATCTGGGGGTTTCGGTCCGAATCCGGTCCCAATCCAGTCCGAATCTGGTCCGAACGGACGGGTGCGCCGGCCGCCCAGACCGGTGCCCCCCACCGCCCGACCACATTCGGACGGCGGGCCGCCCTCATGTCACACGGCGCACCACAAACACAGCTAGCCCAAGGATAGTTTGTATAGTTTACCGCCCGAATCAACCCTCGCCCAGCCTTCGCCCAGCTGATATTTAGTTCAAGAGCACTAATGTTTTTGCAGGTGAGAACGCGATGATGGGCACCGCAGCATCTCCAGCGAATGCCAAGGTGAGCGCCTGTCGTCTGGTGCGTGTGCCTCGCCGAGTCATTGGTGGCTAGCTGCCACACCCCGTCTGCACACATGCAAGGCCCCTGCCCCCGTACAAACGCTTGGTATTCCCCAAAGCCTCTCCTGCCGTCCACCCATGCACACATTAGCAACCTCCGGCGCTGTTTACTCCCACCTGCAGAACGTGCTGGCGGTCGGCGCCTCCCACAACGCACACCCAAATAACAACGAATCTCCGGAGGATGGACTGCTGTTCCGGTTCGAGGACTCCTTGGGTAGCACGCAGCAAGTCGCGGTAAGTTAGCGATTAGGGCGGTGGGCCTTTAAAGCCGTTGCTTTAATGAAGTATGCATGGTTCGTACCGGCGGTGCAATCCACAGGTCTTCCCCGATGGTGAAGGGCGCGGATTGAGCCGGTACAACGCGTTCCAGGATATTGCTACCCAGGTGGGTATCGTGCATGCACATACTACCAAGGCAGTATGCGGCCCCGAGACCAGGGCAGGCACTCGCTCATTGCTGCAAGTTGCTCAGCAGTTGGCAATTCGCCAAGCAAAACACCACCGCCCCCTAACTGACGTTTTTGCTCACCCAATGCACGCACTGCTCGACCATTCCAAGCAGCAGGGCCCTATCTCCATCGTACTGGCAAGCCCTAATGTGTCGGCGTGCTCGCCGCTCTCGACTGCCGTCACCTGGGCTGGCAAGATTGTACTCATCGACCTCGGCGCCGCGGGGACCTGTAGCCTGGCGACCCGGGTTGCAAATGTCCAGGCCAGGGGCGCGGCCGGGTTGCTGATGTCGCTGTATGCTAACGGCAACAGCCCCGACCTGCGACCGAAGGAGGACAGCAGGTTTGACCCCGACAGCGTCACAACGACCTTGGCGCTGGCACGCCTGCCCAGGGTGAGCACAACCAATCAAGCCGGGCCGGGTATGGGTTTCCATCACGGGTTCGTGTGATGTCGCGGCAGGGGTGCCGCCTCAACAAGCTTGATAATCAGTAGTAGGGTAGTGACAGCCCTCGCTAGTGCTTGCCGCATGTATGTGGCGTCACCCACCCACCCACCCACCCACCCATCCGCAGGTGCAAGGGCAGTGGATGATGAGCGCCCTGAAGACTGCGGGCAACAGGAACGCCCGCCTGCAGTACATCGTGAGTACGGGCTACCGTATCTATGGGCCATAGCTCCACGGGCGTGGGGTACATCGTGAGCACGGGCTATGGGCAGCTGTATTAGCTGTACGCGGGAGGGGGCATGAACATGTTGGCGGTATAAATCCCGCTACACCGTCGCGTGCATTCAGGGCAAGGCGTGATGTAGCTGCAGGCGACAGCTGGCAGCCGCTGCCCTCAGCTGCCACTAGCTACTATCAGCTGCTCCAGCAGGTGCCCATCAATGTCCGTGTGCTCATTATTCGTGCCCACACAGGGTGACTATGCCGCCGAGGGCTACAATGTGGGCATCGAAAGCGTGGCATCGTTCTCATCCATCGGCCCCACCCTGGACGGCCGCATCAAGCCCGACGTGGTGGCGCCTGGATACTGGCAAGTCGTGTGTGGTATGTGTGCGGTGGTGGAGGGGCGCGCTCGTGGCAAACGGCATGCACGGAGGTCCAGGGCCCGCTGCTGCCGAGCCTGTGGTGTCCTTCGGTGGAGACCCGACGCAGCACGAGTCGCAGCAGGGGATGGAGACTAGGGCATCTGCTGGGTAGGGTGCAACTTGGCAAGCACCAATCAAGTGATGACAGGGTTTGAGCGGGATAGCAGGACCCCTCCCGGGTTTTCAATGTGGGAATGACTGCCGCCGCGTTCTCTCCGGTCCGTGTTTGTACCACGACAGGGTCGAGTCCGCAAAGGCCAAAAAGTACGCTAGCTCAAGCCTCGCCACCCGTAAGTGCTGTAAACACTGCTTCACCAGCTAATTCGCCTAAATGCGCCCTTGCTCTAACATGCTGCGCCGTGCCTTGCGCCTGCCACAGCTGACACCTGTGGTACCGGAGCCTATCTGATGGCGGTAAGCCAGATGTATGGATGGCGTGGGGTGCGTCCCATCCTGTGCGCACGCACATGCATGCTTGCGTTTGCGAGCCCTATGCTGCGTGGCCCCGCCGTCCTTGCTGACTTCTTGCCAGCTCATGTTACTTTAAAGCACATGTGTCTTCTGCGCTTCTTCGCCGCAGGGCACGTCCATGGCCACGCCCTTGGTGTCCGGGCACGTGGCCCTGGTGCGGCAGTACTTCAGGTGCGTGCATGTGCGACCGCGTGCGGCGGAAGGTAGCTAGTAGAGGGTGGCGGCAGGTGAGGGCGGCCGACGCTAGTGATGTTTTTCAACAGAATGGCTGTTTGCTGTGCTTATTGCTCGAACGCCTGCAGGGAGGGTTTCTACCCGAGTGGCGCCAAGACGGGCGTCACTCATTCAGCCCCCTTTGACCCGTCCGGTATGCTGATCAAGGTGCGCGTTTCAAGGAAATGCCTTCCGTTAGAAAGCACTTCGGTAACGCATTGCTTGTGCTTTGACCGCACATGAAGAGGTAGCGAGGCTTGCCCCTGACTGCCGCCCCGCCTCTCTGCTCCGCGCAGGCACTTGTGATTGGGGGTGCAAAGTCGCTCCAGGGCGGGTTCGCTCTCGGCGCTGGGAACCCGCTGCGGGCAGGGCCGGACGGCTATCAGGTGCGTGTGCCATAAAGAATTTGACCCCGGCCCCCATGAGAATTCACACGATGCCCTAAGTACGTACACTAATTGCTGTTGCCGCTACACCCCTGCGTATGTGTGCAGGGCTGGGGCCGGCTGAATCTGGCGGGCACGCTGCCGCTGCGCGACGTGAGCGGCGCCGCCTTCCGCGTGCAGGTAGCCGACATGGGCACCATTCAGCAGGGCCAGCAGGTGGTGCTGGCGGGACTCAAGGCCACCGGCACCGGGTGAGAATCGCGACCAGGCGCACGCATCACGATCACGATTTGCTTCTTCTTTATTACCCCTATGTGCAACTAGACTGTCACTGCCCTGGCTCGCCGCTCATGCTGCCGGTGATGCAGGCCGGTGTACGCCACCCTCGTGTGGTATGATTTTCCTGCACCTCAGAATGCAAAGAAGACTCTCATCAACGACCTCGACCTGTCGTACAGCATAAACGAAGGCGCGCTGCAAACCATCCGACCCGGTGCGCGCTCGTACATGCAAGTCGCACGTGTTTACCCCAGCGTCCACACCATGCAAATTTACTGTGTAGTGCCAATGTCTAACAAAGGCCGCCCGGCCCGCCACGCACCTGTATTGCCGCCTTGACAGACTCTGTAAACACGGTGGAGCGGGCGGAGCTGACGGACCTGGACGACGGCGCGCGGCTGTCGTTCACCGTGAACGGCACCAGCATCAACCATCAGCTGATGGACAGCGCGCCCGGCCGCGACACCCACCTGCCGCAGCGATGGGCGCTGGCGGTGGTGGGGCACTTTACGGGGCTGCTGCAGACGCACCTGAACCCTGCCTTTGTGCGGCCGCAGTACATAGCAAACATTGAGGTGAGGCGCGGGTTGGCTGGAGCCCAACTAGCGGGAAAGGATGCGTCATTCTTGATGCGAGACTGATGGAGGTGTTTGCTATGCTGCAGCAGCGGAGGGAGCTTGATTCGCTATTATGACCCCCCCCCTTAGCGATATCCTCTTGACTGATCCTCTTCACTCCATTTCCCGTGTCCCGCATTCCGCCACCGCCGAACCAACGACAGACCACCACCTCGACGAGTGTTCTGCTATCACCGCTCTCCTCATCGGGCGGCCTGTGCGTGTACGCCCAAGGCGGGAGCGTGTCCCTGTCCTCCACCTGCACCCTGCCCGACACGGGCAACACCCTGGTGCTGGAACCTGATGTGGCAGGTGAGGCTTGATTGCGGCTGCATAGATGGTATGTTCCGCATTTACCGAGAGTGCCTGCTATCGCATCTCCTGCACCGACGTGCAACACCGCGCTGTATGTACTGACTTTTCGCAGCCGACGAAGCCCCGTTCTACCGCATCCGCAACTCGGGCGGTGCCTGCCTGACCTTTGGCTCGGCGACAACCGGTGCGGTCGCCGGGTTTTCCGCCTGCATCATCGGCGGCGGCTCGGACGGCCAGCGCTTCGGCTTCTTCCAGGCTGACAACGCGGTCACCTCCTACCAGGTCGTGCCCAAGCTGGCGCTCGGCGTGGGCGACAGCAGCACCCGCCGCTGCGTGGCACCGGCGGCCCCCGCGGCGGCCGGCAAGGCCCTGATCCTGGCGGCCTGCAGCGAGGACGACGACAACCAACTGTTTCAGGTCTGGGTCAGCCCGGATGCGATGAGCATCACCCTCTCGTGGGCGCCAGACTCTGCGACCGGCTCCTCTGGTGAGTGGTGCTAGCTGAGCATGACGCATGATGGGCTGTCCACCAAGGTGCTTTCTATAAACTTCCTGTCGGCTGGCAGTTCACACGGCCACCCACGCATTACCATGGTCAATCCATGATGCATCAGCATTCGGTTTCTGCTTGTTGGAGTGTCGTCTCTAGGCGCACATGGTCCATAATGATTAATGAACGTCACGTGTGTTTGATCTGGCCGTCTTCGCTTCCCTTTATATGCCCCTACGCCCCCCTGGCCCCCCTCCATGTCCAACTATCCTTGCAAACCCGTTCTCAACTTTGCAGGCAGTGACGACGCAGATTTATACAACTTAAATCTGTACGTGCGATGGATTAACGCCGCCGGTGTTCTAAAGCAATTGGGCTATGCCAGCAGGACTGAGGAAAACGGCGACGGTCGGGTGCGTGCCTTGTGGCATCTTGCGCGTACCGTGATCATAAGCGCCGACCTAAGCGCCGACCTGCAATGCATGCATGTGTAATGCTTGTGAGACGCAGCAAAGCATGGGTTCCTGGGCTCCTGCTTTCCTCTGCAGCACATGAACACTCGGTGTGGTGTGCATTAACCCCCTATCCCCTTGACACGGCAATCCCGCCGCCCCATCCCACCATGCGCAATCACACACAGTACACGGGAGACAACATTGAAAAGGTCCGGAACTCCGAGAGCGTGGTGTGGCCTGCAGCGACTCAGCCGGACGCAGCCACGTATGAAGGTACGTGTGTAGATGTGGGCGCCAGGCAGTAGGGCGCCTGAGTGTGTGACGGCCTGGTTTCCGTGATGGTTTCCTTTGGTGCCGTTACCAACCCTTGACGTCATTCCCTTGTGTGTGCTCGTGCCAACAGTGTGCGCCGAGCCGGCTGCGAGTTTTATGGCCGGGCCCACCCTCACCCTGTGAGTACGGTATGCAGTACGGTCGACCAGTACTTATTGCAAGCGCGCCGGCGACAGCAACCAAGACGTGTATGGCACACCCCGCACGTGTGTCCATACGCTTCCCTGCCACAGAGCTCCGCCCACACTTCTCTCCCTGGCGTACCCACGCCATGCATGCATGCCCGCCCACGCGCCTTGCCCCTTCTCCCCGTGCAGGACCCTGACCGTGCGGTGGCTGGGTGAAGTCGCATTCACGCACAGCACCACCTTCGACACCATGCAGCAGTATGCATGTGAGGAGGGCTGGCCGGGCTACGTCAGCAGCTTCACAACACCCAAACCACCTCCAAGCCCCCTACCCCCAAGCCCCGGCCCGCCCAGCCCGCGCCCGCCCAGCCCCAAGCCGCCCAACCCTAAGCCACCGAGCCCTCGGCCTCCCAACCCGGTGCCGCCCAGCCCCAAGCAACCCAGTCCGGCGCCGCCCAGCCCGCCGCCCAGCCCCAAGCCGCCCAGCCCTAACCCACCCATTCCGGCGCCGCCCAGCCCGCCACCCAGCCCTTGGCCACCCAGCCCCAAGCCACCCAGCCCGGCGCCGCCCAGCCCGCCGCCCAGCCCCAAGCCGCCCAGCCCGGCGCCGCCCAGCCCCAAGCCGCCCAGCCCGCCGCCCAGCCCCAAGCCGCCCAGCCCTAAGCCACCCAGCCCGCCCCCCAGCCCGGCGCCGCCCAGCCCGGCGCCGCCCAGCCCGCCGCCCAGCCCCAAGCCGCCCAGCCCTAAGCCACCCAGCCCGGCGCCGCCCAGCCCGCCCCCCAGCCCAGCGCCGCCCAGCCCGGCGCCGCCCAGCCCGCCGCCCAGCCCCAAGCCGCCCAGCCCCAAGCCGCCCAGCCCTTGGCCACCCAGCCCGGCGCCGCCCAGCCCCAAGCCACCCAGCCCGGCGCCGCCCAGCCCGCCCCCTAGCCCGGCGCCACGCAGCCCGGCGCCGCCCAGCCCGGCGCCGCCCAGCCCCATGCCGCCCAGCCCCAAGCCACCGAGCCCTCGGCCTCCCAACCCGGTGCCGCCCAGCCCCAAGCCGCCCAGCCCGGCGCCGCCCAGCCCTAAGCCACCCAGCCCGGCGCCGCCCAGCCCGGCGCCGCCCAGCCCGCCCCCCAGCCCGGCGCCGCCCAGCCCGGCGCCGCCCAGCCCGGCGCCCCCCAGCCCGCCGCCCAGCCCCAAGCCGCCCAGCCCCAAGCCGCCCAGCCCTTGGCCACCCAGCCCGGCGCCGCCCAGCCCCAAGCCACCCAGCCCGGCGCCGCCCAGCCCCAAGCCACCCAGCCCGGCGCCGCCCAGCCCGCCGCCCAGCCCCAAGCCGCCCAGCCCGCCGCCCAGCCCCAAGCCGCCCAGCCCTAAGCCACCCAGCCCGGCGCCGCCCAGCCCGCCGCCCAGCCCCAAGCCGCACAGCCCTAAACCACCCAGCCCTGCGCCGCCCAGCCCGCCCCCTAGCCCGGCGCCACCCAGCCCGGCGCCGCCCAGCCCGCCGCCCAGCCCCAAGCCGCCCAGCCCCAAGCCACCCAGCCCGGCGCCGCCCAGCCCGCCGCCCAGCCCCAAGCCGCCCAGCCCGGCGCCGCCCAGCCCTCAGCCACCCATCCCGGCGCCGCCCAGCCCCAAGCCGCCCAGCCCCAAGCCGCCCAGCCCGGCGCAGCCCAGCCCGCCCCCTAGCCCGGCGCCGCCCAGCCCGGCGCCGCCCAGCCCGCCCCCTAGCCCGGCGCCGCCCAGCCCGGCGCCGCCCAGCCCGCCGCCCAGCACCAAGCCGCCCAGCCCTAAGCCGCCCAGCCCTAAGCCGCCCAGCCCGCCGCCCAGCCCCAAGCCGCCCAGCCCCAAGCCACCCAGCCCGGCGCCGTCCAGCCCTCCCCCCAGCCCGGCGCCGCCCAGCCCGGCGCCGCCCAGCCCGCCGCCCAGCCCCAAGCCGCCCAGCCCTTGGCCATCCAGCCCGGCGCCGCCCAGCCCGGCGCCACCCAGCCCGGTACAGAAGGTGGCGGTCAGCAGGGAGGCGCAGCCCACTGCGACGTCACCTTCGGACGCTGTCTCCTCCTCCGCCGCCCAACAGGAGCAGGACTTGGCTCTGCAACAAGTCCAAGCTGCAGGTGGTAGCGGTGGCTCCATGCAGCAAGCGGATGCAGGGACGGGCACGGTGGCCCCGGACACCAGCAGCAACAGCAGTGGCGGAGCTGCACCAAGCACGGCTGTCAGCAACAGTGCCGGAAGCAGTGCTAGCCACCAGAGCCCGTCCGTGTCCACGATTGTGGCCGCGGCGGTGGGCGGTGTGGTGGGCGTTGCCGTGCTGGCGCTGGCGGTGTTGGGGGTGGTGCGCTGGCGCCGTGCGGTGCTAAGCCAGCGCGCGCGCGTCACGCCCATGCCTGTCCTGGCGGGCGGAGGCAACAGCGGACGGGACTCGGTCATTTAGGCGCAGTCAGCCTTTGAAGGTACCCGGTTTCATCATGGACAGTAGGGCATTCATGGATTACGTCTGAAGAGGATGTTAAGAGGGCGCATGAGTTACTGGGCGGGCATGAATTGCATTCATTACGCTTGCTGCAGTGCCTCATTCATGTTAAGTGTGCATCCAGGATAACATATGTGTCGAGGATTTAACTTACACTGTCTCGTAACTGTTACCGTTTGCTGTGCGATGTGTACGGCAGCGTGTCCTGCGCGGGGGCCTGGACCCCTACGTTGAGAGTTTGGATAGCACTCAGCACCTGTGAGAGTCGGTGACTCGACAAGTGCCGTGTTTGTTTCCTTACATGCATGAAGTGGTGTCGGGAGGCGCAGCAGTTTGCGTCTACCAGCTAGCGCCACAGAGTCGCACATTGGAGCGTGCTTGCGCACGGCAGTTAGTTGCTTGGGATGGACCCGTGCAGGCCTGCTGCCGACAGTATTGATGGTTGATGGGAGAGATCTAAACTGTGCCGAGGTGCACCACCGGGCTGGGCCAATGCCCGCCGGAATTCATAGCACTGTGTGTTACCCCCGCAAGCGGGTCATCATGTTGGCGTGTGCACATCTTGCACTCTGAAATATGCAGGGCTTTCGATTGCCTGAATTGTGGAATACTTACTTCACATGTTGTCAGCGAGCGCCGGCATGCACGTGTCAGCAGCCGCACCCATGGCAAGTCTTACAAGCACTGCAACTGCGAGAGTGGTTGCTGTTATTGTTGTGCCTTGCTTTGCGTTCCGTTGGCCGTTTGTTCTTGGCTTCCAGTCTGGACCGCGGCCGTGCAAGTAGTTGAAGCGGCACGTGGCAATTCAGGCTGGCGTGGAACCTAGTGGTGATGCGTGCCGCCCACCAGTCGTGATTAGCGGTGCACCGCCCTTGAGCCGCCCCTCAGCGGCACCTACACTTGCCAGGCTTATCTGTGGATGTCACGTTCACGTTCTAGCCCACTTCTGGGAGAGGTTTGCTGTTGAGGTGTGAGAGATTTACGAGCCTTTACGGGCAGTGTTACAGTGTTTTGCAACGTTGAGTTAAGTGCACAGGATTGAGTAAGGCGTGGCTGAGTAACTCGCTCAGTGTCTTTCCCCTTGCATGTCTCATCCCTGGCGTGTGCGTGTGCGTGCCGTATCATACCGACCATTTGGTACGGTTTTGACTTTCCTTTTCTTATAGCTTACATACCGACAAGACAAAAAAGCAGTGCGCCCGGTGCTTAGAAAACCACAAAGTGGTTGAGAGTCTGTGCATAGGACCCCCTGGTTTAAGAGCACCCGAGCCAACGCCAGGGGCTGATCCGCGTCACAATTGATCACGTGCTTTGACGAAGCATTTGTCAGGCATTGAGATGACTGAATAACCCGTGACAAACACAACCGACAATGTGAAACGGTCAGACTCTTGACATCAACTCATCCGCCGCTGCGTGCGTCCTCTCTGCCGCACCGCACAGCCACGGTTCGTGTCAGCAGCCTTGTCGCTTGCTTCACAGCCCCAGGCCTTCCTCTTCGTCTCAGAAGTTGCTATACCGCGTTCCCTGCCCAGCCGCAGCGGACTCGAGAGTCAGCAGGAGAACTCACGGACACAGGACACGGTGCCCGTGCGCCGGACACGGTGCCCGTGGCGCCGGATTCAAGGCCCCATCCCCTCGATTGACGATGCAACATCCTTTTAGTTTGCTGCCAGTTGAGGTGCACACATCGCACGTTGGTAGTAGCTTAAATAACACGATGAACATCTATAGCGCGCGCCCTCAACTCGCGGCTGGTCTTCGCTCCACACATCAGAAATGCTTTTGGCGGACAGGCGCATACAAGCGCTCAACTCGCCCATTGCCAGTAATCAGGGCTCAATCTAGTGATAGCAGCGAGCCCACGCAGGAGTACGTGACCGGCGGGCAAGTGGTGCGAATGCCGCTGGGCGCCGTGCAGCAAATGCCCGGTAAGCATATTCTGCTGCACTGCCCGTTAAACAAATGATTTGCAGGCTGGCCGGGCCTGCAGAAGCACACCGCGCCATGTACCCCACCGCCCCCCCTGCACCTCGCCGACTGTCGCAGAGTCCCAGCAGGCGGCTGTAGTGGCTGGCATCTTCGCCGCCCTGGCCGCCAGCACCTACCTGTGTAGTACTGCGGCGGGGCCGGCCCTCGCCGACAACCTGCCCTGGCTGTACCATGTGCGTGCGCGTGCGCGTGTGTGTGTGCGCGTACGCGTGCGCCGTATGGACATTTACCAGTCGGCTGCTGCGACGTGGCGTCCCTGGGTCCCTCCCGCCCTTTCCCACGACCTTGCCTTAGTGAAGATGTTGACGTGTCGATGACACGCTTCTGGTCATCAGGTAGTTATTGTAACCGTGCATCCTGTGTCGTTGTCAGGACTTTGTGGCCAAGCGGGCGGTGGTGCTAGGCGGCCTGTTCGCTGCTGCGGGTGTGGCCCACTTCACCAGCAAGGACGCGTTCGAGTCGATGTACCCTCGCCCCGGCGCCTGGGGCTTCTGGAACCTGCCCGGGTCCGCCGCCTTCCACGTGGAGTGGACCGGTACGGCACCGCTCAGCCCGCCGTGTATCGTGTGTCAGCACGTGTGTCACTTGGGGGCGTGTGCGCGCTGGGTTGCGGTTCCTAAACACGGCGACAGGGACCACTGCGTGCGGACGCGCCGCCGGTGGTGCAATACGATTTGAAGGGCATGCACTTGAGGCAGTGCGTCGCATGCAACCTAGACTGGCATGTAAGGTATGCTTTGTGCAGACAACTTGGCCCTGCGTGCTGTAGAGCCGCATTAGACTGCACAAGGGGTAGGGATGCGCTTGGGTGCACGTTGCTTGTCGGCAACGCGTCGATGCTGATTGCAAGCCATGTTGTGGCTAGGGGCAGTGCGACAGGGGCAGCGTTTCCCGTTTGAAGCGCATCAGGCGTAAGCCCCCGGGCACCCCCATGCACCCCCTTCACCCACCAGCTCCCCCAGGCCCGCAACCGCAACCCGCCCATCACCCCCGAAACTTCTTTCTTTGTTGACTTGCCGTCCCCTTTTCCCCCATGGCCCCATTGCACTGCACTGTGCCAGGCGTTGCGGAGATCCTGGGCGGCGGCGCGCTGGCGGCCACGGGCGCGGTGCCCGCTCTGGCTGCAGCGTACCCCTGGCTGCAGCCGGCGGCGGCGGCAGGCCTGTTCGCGCTTACGACCGTGGTAACTCCCAGCAACATCTACATGTAAGGGGGTGCTCCGGTGCAGCGGCAGCAACAGCAACAGCAACACGTCGTACGTCTGTAGCGGCTTCGACGCACGGGCTGAGGGCGCCAGGCGCTGAGCCATGTCATTGCAGGAGATGCAGGCGCGCGCGGCGTGTCTTTGCGTGGTGTTCTGTGCTGCGCCGCTCTGGACCGCGCACGTGTATGGCGGACTTGTTCTGTTTGCTTTTGCTTTTAACACACGCACATGTTTCTTTGCCGCACCACACGAACATGCTTGTTGCTAAAACAAGCACATGTATACCGGTACACATACACACGTACACTTGGATCAATCCTGCACTCCCCCGTTACGCTCGCCTGCTAGGTTCACGCACAATGCGCCCGGCCCGGCGCCCAAGGTGATTCCCTGGCCCGGCCACTTCGTGAGGCTGGTGGTGATGCAGGTGGGTGGGGTGGGGTGGGGTGGGGTGGGGTGGGGTGGGGTGGGGTGGGGTGGGGTGGGGTGGGGTGGGGTGGGGTGGGGTGGGGTGGGGTGGGGTGGGGTTCCAGAACCATTCCAGAACCCAAAGCAACCGACCGACGGAGGGACGGGGGCGCACGACAGGACATGGGTGGGCGAGCACCGTGCGCTTGAGAGTTCGATAATGGCCCGGCAAACTTCATGTGGTGCTGTCTTTCTCCTGCCCCGTCCTCTCGTCCTGCCCTTCCAGCCAATACCTAAGAAACGATGGCATGGATGGCATGGTGCAGCCATCGTTAACCTACTGTGTTGGCCTGCCTGCTTGCATTGCTCCTGGACGCAGGGCTTCTTGCTCAGTCAGTTTTGGGACATGGCGCACCCGTGAGCGTGAGCGTGCGTGTGTGAGGTGGGCACAGTATCATGCCCACGATGCCGGCTGCCAACCGGAGTCCGATGCCTACGAGTTTCCTTCAGATGGGATCTGCAACACTAGGTGTTGCCTTACCTGACGTCCGAAGGGTGTGCGCAAGGAGAAACTCGCTGCGGGGGGGACTGCTGAAAATCACGGGACCAGGCGTAGAATAGGAAGGATCGGACAGGCAATGGGCGCGTGCCTGAGTGTGTGAAGGCTGATGTGAGCCAGCACACCCGAATGTCTGGGAGTACCGTAATGCACTGGCGTTATAAGGGTCACCCCGGGCCGGGCCTCCGGTTTACACGCAGCAGGAAGGCACGCAAGAACGTGCGCACCACTCTGTAGCCACACACACGTAATGTGTGCGTGTGTGGAGCGGGCGTACAAGCAAGACGGCACTGCGTATGGGCCAGATCAATGGCCGGGTTGGCTCACATGTAGGCGGTCGGTCAGGTGTGCAGCTTTCTCAGCGCGGAGTGGAGGCTGCCGTCGGATGGGATACAACAGAGCTAGCACTGTGCAAAGGCTGGCTTGAATGGCGGTGCGCCGGCTGTAACAACCGACGCGCATCACTGCATGCATGATCCGTTTACAGTCGCGTCGGCGTTCCCGTTCGTCTTCCTTAAGCGGCTGGCTTCTGCTAACACAATGCAAATCACCGAGGGTTTCTTCTCTTCGCCTGCAATATCGTTCTTCCATCCGTGCCTATCGCAAGTGTCAATGCTCCTACTACAGTCCAGCGCACCCCGCTCGCGAATCTTCGCGTCGGGGCTAGTGCAAAGAATTCACACAACCTCAAACACCCGCGTTCCTGCCCACGCCATCCTCTTTCGAAGACGATGCCCCTGTCCTCGGGCCCAAGCGCGCTGCGCCCGCACCACTGCGCCACACACGCCCCGGGGCTTTGAACCAACACACCTCATGAACACATCCAGATGCCACGCTATATGTCCTTGTCGCCCCTACCACAAAAACCCAGGCGCTTATGTCTTTGTTGGCATGCTGTTGTTCAAACCGTCCCGGCACACCGCACGCTCAGTGTATGCGCCAAGGGAGGGCAGATGGCACCGCCCCTAGCGCTCCTCACACATCACGCCACGGCTCACCGTCCGCGCACACACGCATACACGCACGCAATCACACGGCCATCCGCCTCCTGCCAGCATGTGCGGCAGGGCAAGCTCCCCTGGCGCCAAGGCCAGCTCCATCCACGTCAGCTGCCCTCGGTTATTCTCCTTGTATTAGGAAGAACCCCAGAGTTACCCGATTGCGTCAACCGTGTTCCCACCAAACACACGCACACACCACATTGGCCACAACGAGCGCATCCCTTCGAATCTCTGGGAACTCGCCTCTCTCTGCCGCCTGTCGACGTCACCGAGTCGGCCGCCTGCGACTGCGACACCACCACCGCTCCTCATGTTTGCGCTGGCTGCACCTGGCTCCCGCAGCGCACTTGAGTGTCGTTATTCCGAGCGGGCACATGCCCATACCCGGGTGTTGGAAGAGCCGCGCCCAGGGAGCAGGGAACAAATGCCAACGCCTCGTCCGAACCATCGATTTAAATGCAACCGGATCCGTATCCATCCATGCTTTTTTAATTGTGTTGTGCTCCACGAGCAAAAAACCGTCAGGCTCCGCCATCCAACTGTCCATCAAACATGCACCAAAAATTTGCATGCTGCTGCTGTACCGTACTATTTCGACACACATCACATCACCTCCGCATCGCGCATGCCGCCGTCTTGAGCGGCTGCTCCCAACAGTGCAGCAGGGGCGCGCTTAGGCCTTGATGCCCAGCGCCTCGTTGACGCGCGTCAGCAGCGCGTCAGTCTGCTTCTTGGCGTCACCCAGGAACATAAAGGTGTTGGGCTGCGAGGAGCGAGGGAGGGAGGGAGGCAGGGCCGCATGGAAGGGTTGGTTGTCAGAGCGCCGGTTTGTCACATGGCGCAAGGGAGGGAGGGAGGGAGGCCGGTGCACGCTGTACTAGACGCACTGGTGCCGTCCCATCGCCACGCCCGGCCACGCCACCTGCTCCGTCTCCGCGCCTGTCCCTGCTCCGCACGCCCTCTCCCCTCCCCTCCCCACCCCTCCCTCCCACCAAGGCCCCATCCCACCCAACCTCCCCATCCCCCGCCCCCCCCGCCACCCCCCTCCCCTCCCCTCCCCGCCCCTCCCCGCCCCTCCCCGCCCCTCCCCGCCCCGCCCCGCCCCCCCCCCCCGCGCACCTTGTAGAACACCGGGTTGTCGGCGCCCGCGTAGCCGGCGCCCATGGTGCGCTTCATGAAGAACACCTGCTTGGAGCGCCACACCTCGATGACGGGCATGCCCGCAATCACACTGTTGGGGTCCTCCACCGCCGCGCTGTTGACCGTGTCGTTGGCGCCAATGACCAGGCACACGTCGGCCTCCTCCATCTCCTCGTTGATCTCGTCCATCTCAAACACCACGTCGTACGGCACGCCTGCCTCCGCCAGCAGCACGTTGAGCTGGCCGGGCATGCGGCCCGCCACGGGGTGGATGCCGAACTTGACGCTGATGCCCTTGTCCGCCAGGTGCTTGGCCAGCTCGGCCACCGGGTACTGCGCGTTGGCGACGGCCATGCCGTAGCCGGGCACGATGATGACCTTGGAGGCAGAGGTCAGCGCCTCGGCCACGCCGCCCACGTCAATCTCCTGGTGCGTGCCCGCCACCGCGGCGGCGGCAGAGGGGTCCTTGGCCACCATGTCGTAGCCGCCCAGGATGACGTTGGGCAGCGAGCGGTTCATAGCGGTGCACATGATGTACGACAGGATGGCGCCCGACGAGCCGATGAGCGCGCCCACCGCCGTCAGCAGGTCGTTGTTGAGCAGGAAGCCCTCGGCGCACAGCGCGTAGCCAGAGTACGAGTTGAGCAGCGTGATGACCACGGGCATGTCGGCGCCGCCGATCGAGGCCGTCATGTGCGCGCCCTGCACGCCCGCCAGCACGCCCGCCGCCACCAGCGCCAGCACGCCGGCGTCCGTGGAGCCGTCGCTGGCCAGGAAGGCGGCGCCGCACGCCAGGTTGGCGGCGAACAGGCCCAGGTTGATGGCGTTCTTGCCGGGCAGCGACAGCGGGTCGCTCTTGAGCACGCCGTGCAGCTTGCCAAAGGCGATGGCGGAGCCGGTCATGGTCACGGCGCCGATGAAGTCGCCCAGGTAGGCAATGACCTTTAGGGGGTGGGATGGTGGGGGTGGGGGAGGAGGTTAGGGATGGTGGGTTGCAGTTGCAGGGGCGGGAAGGGTGCGCGTGTGCTTGTGAGAATTCCAAGCCAGCAATCGTGTTCCCCATCCCCACACAGTCGCCTACTCCCTCAGGCGCTCGCGTTGCTCCATTTCCGCAGCGATACCACCTCTCCACCCCACCGCCCGAGCGGCCTCACCTTGTGGGTCATGTCCAGGTGGCCGGGGTCGGCGGCCATGACGTTGGCGATGGAGGTCACCACCGCCGCCAGGCCCACCAGCGAGTGGAAGGCCGCCACCATCTGCGGCAGCTCCGTGATCTTCATGTTCTTGCCCACGTAGTGGCCGGTGGCTGCGCGGAAAGGGAGGGGAGGGGAGAGGGGGCACACGGTTAGGCCGGGGGAAGTTGAGGAGGGTGGACAGCCGCGCGGCCAATGTGCGGGCAACCCGCAAACACACGAGCTGAAGCCTTTTCCCGGACACACAGGCGCTGCCGTTTCCCTCCCCTGCCGGCACCCAGGCAGGCAAGCAGGCGGCGGTCCCACCCCCACAGGCCCACTCACCAATGCCGGCGCCCAGCATGGTGAGCACCTGCGCGTACACGGCCATGGGCGCGTTCATGACGCCCAGCGTGGTGGCGATGCCGGTGCCCACGCCCGCCATGCCCAGCGCGTTGCCGGTGCGGGCCGACGACTGGTTGGCCAGGCAGGCGATGGCGGCGATGCACAGCGCGGACGAGGCCAGGTAGGAGGCCGAGGTGACGCCCTCGGGGTCGCCGCCGGCACCGCCCATGAACAGCGAGGCCGCCACGTAGCCGCCCACCAGCGTGGCGGCGGGCAGCGCGTACAGCTGGTTGTACTCCACCGGGTCGGTGGGGCGCTTGAACATGTCCAGCATGCGCTGCGTGATGGTGAAGCCGCCGCCAATGTTGATGGCGCTGGCCGCCACCGCCACGCCCGCCAGCGCCTGGCTGGTGTTGCTGGGCAGCAGGCCGCCGCCGGCCAGCACCATGCCGCCCACCGCGGTCAGGCCCGACACGGCGTTGGTCACCGACATGAGCGGCGAGTGCAGCGCGGGCACCACGCCCCACACCGTCTGGTAGCCGCAGATCGAGGCCAGGCCGAACTTGGTCAGCATGGAGCTGAAGGCGGCCGAGGGCGAGGTGGCGCCCAGCGCCAGCGCGGCGGCGATGGCGCCCGTGGTCACCAGCGCGCTCTTCTTGGTGGGCTCGTACAGGTCCACCGGGCCGGCGTCCTTCTTGTGGTCCTTGGTCTCGTTGACCTGCGCGCGTGTGGGGTGCGCGGCGGCGGCGGCAGGGGGCGGCGTCAACAGCAGCGTGGGCGTGCAACGGGATCCGCACATTGCGCAGGCATCAGATGGGTTTCCGACAGTCGCCCCGTTGTAAATCCCGGCACACCGCGCATCGCCCCACTGTCCGGGGCGCCCGAGCTCCCCCAGCGCCCGCCGCAGCCCCCGTCGCCCCATCCTCAACGGCTCTGCTCCCATCCATATTCACCTTGGTGTTGGCCTGCGGGATGACGCCGGCCGGCGGCGGCCAGCGCAGCTCGCCGTCCTCCAGCACCAGCGAGCCGCGGATGACGGGGTCGGCGTGGTCGATGCGGAAGTGGCCCTTGGGGCCGCCGCTGAAGGGGCCCGCCGACAGCAGCAGCTTCGAGATGTTGTTAGCGTACAGGGTGGACGACTGGCCGGCCATGCTGCAGGGGGGGAGAGAAGTGGGGCGAGAGGTGAGGGCGCTAGAGGGCAGGCACAAAGCGCTGAGCGGGGATGCCCCGCGAAGTCCGGAACCAAATATGAACTCCCGGCAATCCTCCTGCCCCGCGCCGTTCCCATACCCTCCCCTTACACCCACACATACACACATGCACACGCACCCATCCACCCACCCACGGCCCTCACTACCACGCCCCTCACCGGCTGGGCATGTCGGTGTAGCCCACCACGGTGACGCGGTTGGCGGTCTTGATCACCTCGCCGGGCTTGGTGTAGCCGCAGTTGCCGCCCGCCTCCGCCGACAGGTCCACAATCACCGAGCCGGGCTTCATGGAGTCCACCATGTCCTTGGTGATCAGCAGCGGCGCGCCCTTGCCGGGGATGAGCGCGGTGGTGATGATGATGTCCACCTCCTTGGCCTGCGCCGCAAACAGCTTCATCTCCGCCTCGATGAAGGCGGGCGACATCTCCTTGCTGTAGCCGGTGCCCGACTCGCCCTCCTCGTGGATGTCCACCGTCAGGAACTCGGCGCCCATGGACTTGGCCTGCTCCTTGACGGCGGTGCGGGTGTCGAACACGCGCACAATGGCGCCCAGGCTCTTGGCGGCGCCCACGGCGGCCAGGCCCGCCACGCCGCCGCCGATCACCAGCACCTTGGCGGGCGGGATGCGGCCGGCGGCGGTGATCTGGCCGTTGAGGAAGCGCTCAAAGTGCTGCGTGGCCTCGGTCACGGCGCGGTAGCCGGCGATGTTGGCCATGGAGGACAGCGAGTCGAACATCTGGGCGCGCGAGATGGTGCGCGGGATGCAGTCCATGCCGATGGCGGTGGCGCGGCGCTTGGCCAGCGCCTCCACCAGCTCCTTGTTGCGGGCGGGGTACAGGTACGACACCAGGCTGCGGCCGTAGGGGGGGGGGCGGGGGGCGGGAGGAGGGCAGGGAAGGAGGGTTGAGGAGAAGGTTGAGAAGGGGTTGGAGGGGGCCAAGACGGGCGGGCAGTGAGCAACGGAGGTGCGCTGCAAGCCCGTGGCTCTAGGCTGGGCAGCGGGGCTCGCGTGCACACCAAGCGAAGGCGGGGCAAGGCCGGGCAAGGGTGCGTGTCAAGGCGTGTCCGCGACTGCGACTCACACGGCGCCCTCCTTGATCTTGTTGACCTCCTCCAGGGCGGGCGGGCGCACGCGCAGCACAATGTCGGCGCCCATGGCCTCGTTGCTGTCCACCAGCGTGGCGCCGGCGCTCACGTACTCGGCATCCTGGGGCAGGCGCGGGCGCACAGGAGAAATAGGGCAGAGGGGGGAGAAGGGGTTAGGGGCGCAGGCAGCCAGGGGGTGGGAGAGGGAGGGATGGCAAGAGGAGGGAGCAGCTGGCAAGGCCTGTACCGGTGGCGTGCGTCCGGGTTGTGTGTTGCTGCATGCATTCTCTATGCGAGCGCTGCACACAGTAAGCACTGTGGCTGCAATCAGGTGTAGCACTGCCTGTGCGGGCTGCTCCCGAAGCGCGTGTGGTGGGGGGGCAGTACGAGAGGCTGCAATGACGACCAGGGCGCACATCAGACGGAACGCCGCCGCCGCGACCCTCACCGTGAACTGGGAGTACTCGCCGGCGCCCTTCTCGACGACGATGCTCTTGAAGCCCTGCTTGAGCAGGCCGGCCACGGCGGCGGGGCTCAGCGCGACACGGCGCTCGCCGGGCGCGTTCTCGCGGGGCACACCTGGGGGCGTCAGTCGAGAGGAGAAAAAGGGACGAAGCGGTTGGTTCGATGCTCAGTCTGCGGCGCCAGGCTGCGCGCAAATGACATGTAAAATGCTTGCAGTGCGCACGCAGGCACGGCAAGGGCAGCGCGGTTCAGGTTGCGCTACTTGGCGTCGCGTGCGCGAGGAGAGACGTGAAGCGAGCCGGCGCACGTGCGAACCGATGAGTCGCTTTCGTCGCTTACCGACAACAAGGTTGGCATAAGGAATAGGGTCCTTGATGGGCTCAGCGGGGCCCTGCGCGGCAGTGCCGGGAGCGGTGCCGGCCAGCGCGTTGGCGCGCACATTCGGGCGAGGGGTCTGCGCCAGAAGGCGAGCGATGGAAGCCCTGCGCGGCAAGCGTAAATGCGACAGAGCAGCCCAACAGGCAGCAGAGGCGGGTCAGTGAGGTCCGGGCTGCTTTGCAACGAAAAGCGATCGCCCAGGTCAGCGACGCGAGGGTGTTGCTTCCGGCGGGCAGGGGCGGCGCGACCATTTCGCATGTATAGTTAAGTCATAATTGAACGGCCCTGACTATTGCGGGGACCCAGAGCCGGCGCGGTGAAGGCGCCCGGCGGTGTCGGAGCCTCAATTTCGAGCCAACTGTTGCTCACCTCGTGGCGGGGACCTGGCGTGAGGAGCGCAGGCACATGGCCTGGCCCTTACGACCGAGCATGGTCAGCATATTGGTGGTCGAGCGCCTTGCGGCGAGTCTGCTGTCGTTAGCGGGGACCCTCGATGTTGTCGCGCCCCCTTTCGTCTCCTCTCTAAAGGTATAGAGCAGGCTCTATACAAGTTTTACTCTTCGTATGTGTTGGTGCGGGAATGACGGACGGCTCGCTCAAACGCGGCATTTATCGGCGCCGCTGGACGCCCATTCCGACATGGAAAAAGCGAATTTCATGTCGACGCCTCAGCTCCCGCGTGCGCTTTACCGCCCGGGAGCCGGCGCCCTACGTAGCCGACGTTATGGACCATACGTAGCTGCGAGCGGCAGGCTTCGGCTCTCGGGGGTGTTGCGACGCGGCATGTGCTCTTATAACGGTCTCGGAGCCACGGAGTTGCTCTCGGCGCGAGAATTCGGCATCGCCAAAGCGATGTCAAACGAGAGCGGCTTTGCGTGCGACCAAGGGCGCCATCAACGTCTTGGTACCGGGCGCGGGTGAAGTACACACGGCGCCCTGGCGGAAGCCGCAGTCGTCGGCCCCCCTGAACAGCGCGCTGTTCCGTGCCCGGGGCCGCGGCCTGCCTGCCGCCTTCGAGTAGCTCCTTGCGCACTCAGCGGCTTTCCTCCCTGAACCCTGGCTAATACTGTGGGATCACCCGGGCTACGGTGCTTGCAAGGGGCGACATGCCGTGAACCCCGTACGCCCCGTGCCTCGCCGTGCCGCATCCATCCACCGCATAGGTTCTCGCACGTGCGCTGACCTCGCCGGGACCGTCACGACAGGAACCTGGACACCCGTCGTGACACGCACGGCGCCTAATCCTCGTGCGGCACGTATGGCGCCGTGTCTGGCGGTTACTGCCTCTCGGCGGGTGGCGCTGCGGATAGCTCAGTGCGGCTTATTAGTGGCCTGCGCTCGCGCATGATGTGCGGATGGCGGCTTGCCCCCCCCCCCTGTAATGCACAGCTTGCCTCCCCGAGTCCCCGGAGACGCGGCCCCGCGTGCGGGAATACCGACTCATCAGGAGCCGCTAGAGCGGAAGAGCCGCCGAGCCACGCACCCCTGTGCTGCGCCACCAATCCACCATCACTCCCGGCTCCCGGCTCAGGCACTCGGGGGCAGCGCGGTCACCTTGATTGCGCATGCGCCAGCAGTATGATTTCACACCCGCAGCTCCGCAGCCTTCCAGCACAGCAGCACCGCGGCACTGCACTGCCCTGGCGGAACAAAATGCAGGCCTGCAGCGCCGAGAAGACCTGGGTCTTGCACTCTTGTTCAGGTGATGCAATGCGATCGCATGGTCACACACTCGCACGTACGTAACACGTAATACGGCACATGTGCGCGTGTCTTCCGTCGCTCAGCATCGATCCGCTGTGCGCAGCGTTGCGCAAGGTTGGCAGCGAACCGTGAGGGATGGCGGTTTCCTCCTGGCTCAGAGGTGGTCCCTCGTCGGACCGCAAGTTCGATTTGCATCAATCTTGACTTGCTGACGCCATCGGCCCAGACCACCGTGCATGCCGCGCAGTCCTCAATTCGTTCATTGGTGCGCAGGTGCGCACGTGCTCCCTTCCCACGCATGCGCCGCACACGCAACCCCCACTTGCCAGCATCCGCGCACACCGTGCTGTGCATACCTGCACATTTCTTTAAGCTGCACACCGCCAATGTCGCAGGTCCCGTCATCTCACTCCCAGACGCCCACTCAGCAGCCGCACCCCCACGCTCACCGCAGCTCCTGTAGAGAGAGCGCAACCCCCAGCATCCCCGCACACACACCACACCACGCCGCGCCGCGCCACGCCGCCTGCCCTACTCCGCGTCCAGCCACTGCGCCAGCGCGCGCGCCGCGCCACTGGCGCGCAGCTCCTGCCGCTCCGCCTGCGCCGCCTCGCGCCGCGCCTTGGCGCGCAGCCGGGCGTCCTGCGGACGGGGGTATGGGGGAGGGCTTGAACATCTGCCCAAGCTGAGCCGAACCAACGAACTACGCCCCCGTTCCTGCCCCCATTCGGCACCTCCCGTGACCCACCCGCCCACCCGCCCACCATCACCCACCCACCCACGCCACCCCCCTGGCAGCGATTGTGGGGAGCCGCCCGACAGGTCCAGCAGCGCCCAGCCGGGGTCCGCCCCACCATCACCACCGCCTCACCTGCGCCACGTACGCCAGCCGGAACTTCTCCGCGATGTGCAGCGCCGCCCACTCCGCCTCCCGGCCGCCCAGGCCGCGACCCGGCCCGCCGCAGCCGCCGCCCGCCCAGGCGCTGGGCGCTACCAGCGCCGCCAGGCAGTCGTCCAGGTGCGGCGGTTGCGGCGGTTGCGGCGGTTGAAGGTGTGGTGGTTGGGGCGGCTGCGGCGGCTGCGGCTGGGGCCGCGCTGGCGCTGCCACACTGGCAGCGGCCGCGCTGGAGGGTTCTGCAGGTAGGCGTCTGACTTTGGCGGCGGCGGCGGCGCCGCCGCCGCCGCCATCGCCTTCCGCAGCAACCCCAGCTCCGTCTGTCTGGTCCACGGCGGTCGGCGGTTGGCATGTTTCTGGTTCCCCTTGCTGCTGTTGCTGGGCCGCCTGCCTGGTGGGCTCCGGCCTGCGCCTCAAGTGCGGGGCCGTGTAACGGCCGGCGCCGCCGCTCGGCCCCGTAACCGCCGAGAGCTTCCCGCCGACCGTCACCGGCGCTCTCCCCACCGCCGTGCTCGCCCGGATCACGTTGATGCCGCCGCCGCCGCCGCTGCTGCTGACACCCTTGCCATTGCCACCGCCGCCGCCGCCGCCGCTAGGCACAACAGGGCAGCCTCCCCCGCCGCCGCTGCCTTCCCGCCACCGCGCGCCATCTGCATCCGGGCTGACCCCGCCCGCCCGCCCGCCGCCACTGACACCGCGCCCGTCCGTCCCCATCTGCTGCAGTTGCTGCAGTTGCTGCAGTTGCTGCAGTTGCTGCAGCTGCTGCTGGTACCGCAGAAGCTGCTGCTGCGGCAGTAGCAGCGGCAGTAGCGGGGGCAGCTCCTCCACCAGCTCCACGCGCGGGCTCACCGTGCGGACGATGTGTGCCGCCAGGCTGGCTGTAGCGCCGCCGCGCCACACCAGTAGCCGCAGCCGCTGCAGCCCCCGCAGTTCCCCGCTATCCGGCAGTTGTACCTGCTGCTGATGATGATTATGCTGATGCGCGGATGCCGCTGCTGCGTATGGCTGTTGCCGCAGGTGCTGGTGCTGGTGCTGGTGCTCTGCCGCGGCCGCCACATCCTCCCAGCTGTCCGCCACGTGGTCCCCGCCGCCGCCCTCGCTCCGCCGCCGCAGCACCACGTGGGGCAGGATGTCGGGGAGCACCTGCGCGTGGCAATACACGTGACACGCGTGCGAGCGGGGGCCAGGCGTGTGTCATGGGTGGGGCGGGGTGGGACAGGTGCAGTCACACCTCACCCTCACAGCCTTCCACACGTCGAACACTCCCGTCCTCCCGCCCCCGCCCCTCAGCACCCTCCCTCAGCCCCCTCAGCACCCTCCCCCCCTCCCCGCTCCCTCCGCCCTCCCACCTGCAGCAGCACCTCCTGCTGCCGCCTGCCGCCGCCGCCCACCACCAGAACCTCCAGACCCGGGGCCAGGGCCGGCAGGTCCCGCAGCAGCTCCGGCCCCAGGCCCACATGCCCCCCACCACCGCCGCCACCTGCTCCTGCCCCCCCCGCCGCGGCGCCGGCCTTCGCCCCCACTGCCTGGCACTCCGCTGGCGCCCCCGCCCTCGCCTCCGCTGCACCTGCCCCCGCCCCTGCTCCACCGCAGCCTCCTCCGCCGCAGCCCGCGCCCGACAGGTCCAGCGCCCGCAGCGCCTGGCGGCCGCAGCGCAGCAGCGCCTGCCGCACCGCGCGCTCGCTCAGCGCGGCGCCACCCGACAGGTCCAGCAGCGCCCAGCCGGGGTCCGCCAGGCCCAGCAGGACGCGGTTGGTCAGCACCCCCCGGCGGCGCGCCACGCACAGCAGGCACGCCTTGACGTCGGGCGGCAGCGCGGCCAGGTGCGGGCCCATGTGCTCATCCACCAGGTGCTCCACGTGGGAGCCCAGCAGGCCCAGGCACAGCGCGCGCAGCGTGGGCACGGCGCCGCCGGCGGAGGGCGCGGCGGCGGCGGCCAGCGGCGCCAGCAGCCGCTGCAGCCGCTCCACCGAGTGGCTGCTGGCGCCGGTGCGCCTGCTGCTGCTGGCGCTGCTGGCGCTGGCGGCGGCGGCAGCTGTGGGGCTGCTGGTGTCCGATCCAGGGGCGTGGCCGTTGGGGGCACCGGCATCGCCGAACGCGGCGGCCCGGACCGCCCGGCGCGCTGGGCAGGGGAGAGGGCGTCTTTCTGAGTCTGAGTCCTTTCCACGCAGGCCTGAATCGCACCCGCCCGAAGTTTTTCGGCCCTCCTGCCCCCTGAGCCACTATTATTGCTTGCGACGCACTCATCAACGCAAGACGCACAGAGTCGGCCCTACCTGCCGCGATTTCGAGCGCGTCCATCTCCTTGCGGGGAAGACCTCCCAATGCTTTGCAGCTAATTCATTGCATGTAGCGGTAATACGATTGCCACAAAGCGCGCAGTGTGGGCGCAGCAGGTTTCTAGGTGGACCCCCTTTTCAGCATTTGTGTGATTACTTTGCGTGAATTTACAGGCGAGCAACTTCTGCATCGCACGTTTGCCAGTGATAGGCGTCGGGCGATGCGTTCCACGTTCCAGAATCGTCGCGCTCCGAGTTCTGGTCCTACCAATGCCTGCAGTATAATTTAATGTATATACAGAGCATATTACAAGGCACTGGCGTGCGGCCGGCGGAGCAGCCAGCTTGCGGGACCCATGGGCCAATCGGGCCTTTCCCGCTACTTATTCTGTGCATTGAAATGACCTGCTGATTTTCATTTGCAGTTTGGGACATAATAGGTCAAAGGGAGGCAGCTCCCGCTTTTAGAAAGGGAGAACCGTCACGGCCGATATCGGCAAGCAGACGCGAAAGGACCAACACATTACAGACAACATAGACACTCCAATTTTGTAGCTTATGCTGGGTTAGTTGAGAGCTTAGGAGCTTCGCTGCAAGCAAAACCCAGCAACAAGTTCCAGCTCATAATATCGGAAGGCGATTATGCAGGCGCTCAGGTTCTGCCCGCAGAGCTTGCTTTGGTCGGGCCAGCAGGGATCCGGGAGAGTTTTGCGGCCGCAGGTCGTGTGCTGCGACGCTGCGCGCCCCAGCGTCGGCAGCCAGAGCGGCTCGCAGCCGCCTCCCCCCGCGCCCTCCTCCGCGCCGAGCCCCGTGCCTGCTTCCGGCGCCCCGCCCGTCCGGGCCGCCACGGACTGGGCGGCACGTGGCCGGCAGCGCACCCGGGTCGAGGTGGTGGCGGCGGGGGTGCGGCATGGGCTCAAGGTGGGTGCGGACTAGGTTCGGGCTGGTGGGTGCGGGCTCCCGGCGGTGCTCCCGGCGGGCCCGGGGACAACGAACCCCCGTCCACTCGTCCTCCGCTTACATACAAACATACCGTCAACACATGCACCGTTGCTGGGTGGGCTTTGCTCCGTACACGCACACGCACACGGATGGCGCCCGCACGCGCACCACCACCGCCACCTCCGTCGCCACCACCGCCACTACCGCCGCCACGCTGCTGCAGGCTCCGGCGCTGGAGGCGGCGCTGGACGACTTCGAGGCGCTGCTGCCGCAGCTGGCCGTGAACCTGGAGCAGATGCGCGCCAGCGACTGGGTGCGGCCGCGGGGCGGGGGTGGTGGGGTGGGTGAGGGTGGGGGCGGGGGCGGGAGGGAGGGCCCGGGTGGGAGGAGGGCGGGGATGAGGGCCGGGAGGGCGGCTGGGAGAGCCGCCGGGAGGAGGGCGGCCGAGAGGGTGGACATTGGTGTGGAGGCGGGCAAAGGGGAGCACCTCATAGCACTCCAATTACCCGAAGGCGCTAGGGGGGATGCTGGGAGATTGCTCGCACGCTGCGATGGTTGAAGTCTCTTCTTGATTGATGTCGCTTGCAACCTTCCGATCTTGCAAGCAACGCGGGTGGCGGATAGAAGGGTTGGAGGCAGGGTGGTTTGCTCATGCCCAGCCCAAGCTGAAATCCAGGCCGGAGGCAGGGGCACCCCGTCGCCCAGCGGCGGGCGCTCTCCGGCGCTGCCCCCGGCAACCCCAAGCAACCCCTCCACAAGCAATCACGCACACACCCATGCAGTCCCTTGTTGCCGCTTTTCCTTGTGATCTCTAACACCCATGCAGTGTCTTTGTGGTTGTGTTTCCTTGTGTCCTCTAAACACACACACATCCCGCACCCTCCCCGCAACCTGTCATCATCATCTCGTCGTATAATTAATCATGCATGGAACTCCCCCCGCCAGGCGCGTGTGGTGGTGGACCCGGAGCTGCCGTCCAAGCTGGTGCTCATCAAGGTGCGTCCCCGCGGGCGTGAGGGGTGTGTGGGGGTTCGGAATGCTATCCCAAACTAAACAGCCGGAGTAAACAGGGGACAGGCACATGCAGCAATAGCAGCAATGCAAAGCAAGACAATGCTCTTGAGGGAGGTTGCCGCACGGTCTTGTGCGTGTTTGGGTGGGTGGGGTGGGGAAGGGGCCAGGCAGCGGCGCGCGAGATTGTGTGCGTGAGCGCGTATGCCGCGTGCCGCGCCGCGTCCACATGTTTACTTACATCGCTGTAATGCGCGGTAGGGGTCGCCGAGCAGCCCGACTGCACACCGACTGCGCTGCCGCTACCCCCACGCGCGGCTGTCTGGCTTGCCAATTGGGCTGGCATGCACAATCTCCCCCCAATCACCCAATGGTTGATGTCGGGCATTGGAGTGAAGTACCCCCATGCACCGCGCCCCCCGCCTTGCTGTGCCCGCGCCCGCGCCGCCGCCGGCAGGTGGCCTTCCCCGCGCTCAACCTGGAGGAGCTGCTAACGCGGCACCCGCGCCCGCTGCTGTGGAGCCGCCAGACGCTGGAGCAGAACATCAGCGAGGTGCGGCGGCGGCAACGGCGGCGGTGGCGGTTGGGGTTGCGTCCGCGGGTGTCAGTGCGGGCAAACACACGTGTTCGGTATGGCGTAGCAGTCAGGGGCGGGGGCAGCGTGGGGGGCAGCCCAAGGGAGCAAGCGCCGCGTGTGCGCTCCAAGCAGCACGCGGGCGACACGCTCCGTCATAGCGGTGGGTTTCGCCGTGGGGTTCCACCGACAGGTGGCGCGCACACACAGCAGTTGGCTCGGCGACCGGTCGAGCCGTACTTTGATCCAACACACCGCACGCAAGCGCACCAAACCACACGCACTCCACCCCGCTCCGTCCGCTGCGTTGGGTTCTGGAATGGACTGCCCCACACACCTGCACACCCCGTCACCGACGCCGCCGGGGTCGCCTCGCCCGCTCGCCCGCTCGCTCGCCGCCGCCGCAGGTGTCCAAGGTGCTGCACCAGCTGCCTCGGCCCGAGGTGGTGCTGACGGCGCTGCCCGAGATCCTGGACCCCAGGCAGTGCTTCAGCGTGGTGGCCACACTGCGCAAGTGGTTCCCCAAGAGGGACCCGCTGGAGGTGCTGCAGGTGGGCGGGCGGGAGGGCCGGAGGGCGGGCAGATGGGTGGTGGGGGCGGGCGGGCGGGCAGATGGGGGGTGGGGGCTGGGCGGGGCACACATGGGCGCCGGCGCCGCAGTTGCTTGACCACGCGCGGCTGGCCCCCGCTGCCCCTCTCCCTCCTACTGCTTCCGCGTCACCGGTCCAGACCGCACACACCAACGCAAACACAAACACGCGCGCATTTCCCCCTTCTTTCTGAACACGCACATGCACCGAGGCAACCCGTCCTAGCGGTCCTCACTCCTCCCGCACCATCCAATCCGCCACGCCACGCCCACGCCCACACTTCCCCTCCCCCCCGTTGTTGATTTGGGAATTGGAAAAAAACGAACCCCACCACCACCACCCCAGTGCGTCCTGTACCGTTTTTACAGATCCTTGCACCCCCACCCCACCCCACCCCACCACCACCACCCCACGCCTCCCCCACCCCACCCCCACACACACCAGTCCGACCCCGACGTGGTCCGCCGCGCGGAGCGTGTGGACGTGCCGCTGGAGCCGGTGTTCTTCGACGCCGCCAGTCAGACCTGGACGGCGGCGGGCTACAGCCGGGAGAAGCAGGAGGAGTGGCAGGTGCGGGGCGGGGGGGGGTGAGGGGGGGTAGTTTATTCCAGAAACCGAAGCGGGGGGGGGGGGGGAACGGGAAGGGGGGAGGGAGAAGGGGGGAGGGGGGAAGGGGGAAGGGTGTGTGTGGAGGGGTGTTGGTTGGTGGGCGGGTGGGCGCGGGCCAGGGGTTGGGAGGGGCTGTGGGAATGCGGGCCAGCAGGAGCGGCGGCGAGTCAGCGGAAGGGCTCGGCATGAGGCATGCGGGCGGCCACGTGGGGTGTGTGCGCACGCGTATCGCGAGGCCCACGGCGCAGGTGGTGGCTGCCCCGTGGCGATGTGGGCTTGGGTGGGCATATGCCTGACTGCCCGTTCTGGGCCGTGCTGTGGGTGTAGATGGTTAGTGAAGGCAGGTAGCCAGCGGTGTGCGTGACGGTGACGCGGCCCGGCAGAGCATTGCACCCCCGAGCTCGCAGCACCTGCTCTGGCCTGCCCCCCTGCTCCTACCTAGCTACTACATCGCGCTCGCCACCTTGTAACCACACCCACCCACCTACCTACTTATCCGCCTCAGGTGTACATCGAGAAGGAGATCTACAAGCGCAAGCCGCAGCCGATCGACAAGCAGACGTCCGTGGTGGTCGGGGCGGGAGGCGCGGGCGGCTTGGGAGGCAAGGAGGCGGCGGCGGCGGGCGTGGGCAGTGCCACGGGCTTTGCAGCGCCGCCAGAGGCGGCGGTGGCGGTGGAGGCGGCGGCTGAGGCGGCGCGGCTAGGCCTGGGCCTGGGGCGGGGGGCGGGGGCCGGCGGGGGGCCAGTGGGGCAGCCGTGATTACGGGGGTGCTAATGTGCTAATGTGCTGCGGCTCCGCGGCCGTCACGGCTGGTGGTCAGGTCTTCCTTGTGCCAGCAGGCGGAGAGCAGGCACAGGCCGTGGTCCGTACGGGATGTGGAACGAGGTCGTGCGCGTGTGAGCCTCATTATTACGGCGACCGCGTGTATTACGGGTTTAGGTGGAATGATCCGAATGTGATCCGAATGATGAACACGCACAAGCTGGCCCTTCAGGGATGGTCAGTGGTCGGCAGCCATACCGTATGACATATTGACATTACAATTTACAAAGAAGGGACAGTCCGTTTGGCAATACCCCGGCCAGATTATCGAGGCGCCGTTAGTTGCGCCCGGCGGGGACCGTGTCGGTGAACCGTGGCGGACGCCAAGTCCAAGCCACCTCGCTCCCCCGCTTCTGTTATTCAGATACGGTAGCGGCGCAGACATCGCTGGCTCGCTGGGCCCCGCCGCCTCCGCGCGTGCCCAGCGGAACCCCTGCGCGTGCGTGCCCTGCAGGTCACCTATCTACATACCGAGGAGTCGGCCGCTACCGACCTAACCGCACCAGGCGGCGCGGTACCGGCGGGGGCCGTCCTCTAAGCCGTGCACGCAAACATGGGCGTGGCAGCCGTGCCCTCGGCGTGATGGGGGCAGCGGCGCGGGCGGCAGCGATGGCGGCAGCAATGCCGCCGAGGGCCCCCGTGCCGCGGGCAGTGCCTCAATGGCGGGGCCGCCAGACTCAGTAAGCCACGATAAGCGCCCTGGCTTTCCTCATTTTTACAGCCAACATTCATAAACTCTCTCATGGCTGCTCCACTAGACTCGCCAAACAGCTCGCGGCGGGTTGGGTTCTTATGGGTTTTAGACCGTGCGCTGCAGCCGCGTTGCGCGCGACGAGGACTGCGACATCAGCGAGCTGGAAGAACCAAGGCAAGCTGGCTTGTACAGATCATGATGGCCTTGCGTTGAAGCAGCCCAGCGTTTTCCTCCTCCATTGTCCGCGTTTCGCGTCGACCATCCTCGCGTTACTCCTCGTCGCGGCGCCCCTGATGTTAATGACATCGCAGGGGCCGCTGGCCCAGGGACAGCAAGCTGGCGCCGGGGGAGCGGTGGCTGCAGCTGACCAGGTGGGCGAGCAGCTCCGAATTTGCTGCACATCGATTCCGGGGTTGCGGTTATTCACCATAATGCACAGCGCGGTCGCAGCCCTATAATGCGGGAGCTAGCATTTTGGTTGGAGCAGAGGCTGCAAGCCAGCAAGCTTCTGCGGGAGGGGCGGTCGGCACGCGAGCGCGGCGCGCGGTGGTCCTGGGTGCCAAACGACTGTGCGCGTGACAGTGCGCGTTTTTTACTCCCCTTGCGACGACCCCTTCCACCACCGCAGGAGCCAATGGCCCAGGTGCCGGAGGCTGGTGTGGAGGGAGCAGCTGCTGCGGCGGCGGCCAATCCGGTGAGGCTGGTGAGGCTGGTGTATGTAGGCCGAGTGTTCGCCCGCAGACGGCCGAGGGCACGGGTGTCGCGGACGGGAGGTCGTAGGCACGTGGTCATGACCATGTTGGGGGAGGATTACTCGGTGTCTTGCTTTGGAAAGGCGAGGATGGTCGAGCCACCGGTGACATGCACTGCTGCCCTTGCCCCTACGCAGGGCGTACTAGCACCGGATGCGGACGCCCGCGTTGCTGCGGCGGTAGCGGCAGTGTCGGCAGCGAAGGATCGCAGAATCGCGGCCAAGGATCGCAGGATCGCGGCCAAGGATCGCAGGATCGCGGCCAAGGATCGCATCATCGCGGCACTGAAGGCCACGGAGGCGGCGCTGAAGGCGCAGCTCAGCGCGTGGCTGGTGAGCGGGGTGGGTGTCGCCACGTCATGTCGTCTGCACTGTGCGGTCAAGTTGACTCCTGGCAGAGCCCTTGGGTCGGATCTGCACTATGGCAGCACACCTTGCGCATCCGAACCTGGCATAGCAAGGGCACAGCACGAGCATTTGAGACGCCAGCAGGTGTTCTCAGGCGCGGTGTTAGCGGCTCACTTTTTCCCGTTTGATTCAGGGGGTGGCTATGGGTGCTATTTGTCGATAATGCAGCAGCGAGAAGCTACCTCTGACCCTGACTCTGACCCTGACCCATCCCGCCCCATCTTCTCCCATGCCCCCATGTGTGTGAACAGCAGGGAGCAGGCGGAGGCGCGGCGGCTGGCCCATCAACCGCCGACGCGGCTGGCCCGTCGCTGGCTGGCGCCGCTGACCTGCTGCTGGGCGCCGCGTCTGCCCCGCTGGCTGACGCCGGTCCCGCGCTGGGCGCCGCGTCTGCCCCGCTGGCTGACGCCGGTCCCGCGCTGGGCGTTGCCGCTGGTACGCTGGCCGGCGCGGCCCCTCCCGCCGCCGCAGCTGCTGGCGCCAAGCGGCCCCGCTCAGTGGGCGGGGCCGATGATGAGGAGCCGGCGCCGCAGCGGCCGAAGCTGCAGGGTGATGATGGGCAGCAGCAGCCCCCGCTGGCGCAGCAGCAGCAGCCGGCGCAGGACGTGGGACAGCCGCTGGCACTCCCATTAGAGGCCGAGCAGCAGCAGCCGACCGCGCTGCAGGCGGCGCCGCACCTGCCGGCAACTGAGCCGGCGCCACCGCAGCTGCCGGAGCCGGAGCCAGAGCCGCAATAGCGGCACACGGCAGCTTGGGACCGCAGCGTGACTTTCGCGCGGGGCAGGGGGGAACGGCGGGCGTTGTTGGTTACCATGCCTCACCGGGGTAGAAGGCATTAACGCGCGCAGCTGGTGGGTCACATGCAGGCAGCCATGCACGCGGTGTGTGTGGTGCTGTCGTGCGGTGCGCGGTGCGGGGTTGTCGTAGTTGCCGCTTACGAACCGAGAGCGCGGGGCTCCGGGGAGCTTTGATTAAACTGGATTATTGCTGCCACGCGCTATTGCTGCTGCGCGATCGTCAATGAAGAGGGAGTTGTGCGCGTTCGGTGGTGCCCGGAGGACAGGCAGAAGGGACAGTTCGTGATGGGTGGGAGGCTGGGAGCAATGGAGCACCGCAAATAAAGCATAGCGCATACCGCGCGGTCGGCAGGCCCCACTGATAAGGCAGTGACGTCAAGTCCGGAGCCCGGCAGTCGCGTGGCATGGCAGCGGCATGGCCGCTGGTTGGCACGGCACGGTCTCTTTAATGGCTGACCGGAGCCTGCCAGCCCGGCGCAAGCAGTTTTCTGCTCTTCAATCGCGTCTCAGCTACCCAAGCGCAAGCCCCTTCGGGCTCCCGCCGCACGCATGTGGGTCCCTTGGTGGTAAGCGGCCGCAGCTTACAGCGTCACAACGAGAAACGCCCCGTGCACACGCACGGCGATTACGCACCAGCAGGCGCAGCCTGCTGCCACACGTTGCTACTGCACACGCGCAGCGCTGCGTGCCTTCCTCCCTGGCCGCCACCGCCACACGCACGAACACCAGGTGGCTCGCGTGTGCTGGACAAGCCTGTGGCCCCTGCCTCCCGGCCGCTTATCCGGCTGCTTGGGGCGGTGTCAGCATTGCCTCCAATTGCTTTGGTAGCACCGCCGGCGCCCGGCGCCTGGGTATACAACGTGCCCTTGTGGGGCAACCCGGCGCTTCGGGACGGCGCGCGCACTTTTTATGACGCTTTTCCTGACTTGTTTGCCCTGCCGGGGTTGCTGTGTGTGGGCGTACTGGTGGCGGTGCATGATGGCCTGACCCGTGTGCGCGACATGTACGCCTGCCCGGGCGGGGGCTGCCCGAACGTTGCTAGTGAGTGTACGCGGGTGTACGTTGACGAGGTGTGGCGTCGGGTGTTAGGGTGGCCACCGCGGCGGCCCCTGCCTGCCCCCCTCCCGGGCCCGGCCTCTGCCCATCTCGCAGCGGCGCGGGTGGCCGCCGCCGTGGCCCTACTGCCCGGGGGGTGGGAGGCCGCCGCGCGTACCGCCCGCTCGGATCCCGGTGGCGTTGCTGCGGCTCCACCGCCAGGTGCGTCGGTGCAGCATGTCGTGCGAGGGCTTGGTTGGGTTCCAGTGGCGGGGCCGCCCGTGCTGTTACTGGAGTATACGGTCAAGATTGGTACGCTTATGCAGCTGGCGCCACAGCTTGCGCGGTTGGGCGCGAAGCACTTAGAGTATGTTCGTGAGGCCGGTGTCATTGGCGTGCCTGACGCGGACCAGCTGTTGGCCGCGGGTGCGTTCCGTGCCACACTGGCGCGCTTGTGGGCCTTGAAGTGGGAGAATCGGCATAAAGAGGCTTTGTGGCGTTTGTCCGCCAATGCGTGTTGGGCGTTCCCTAAACGTGCCAGTGAGCGGGCTGCGGGCGTAGTGCATGTTTGTCAGGCTTGTGGCGAGGGGATGGCGCACGGGGATCGCCGGCACTACTTCTGGGATTGCGTGGTGGCACGGGCGCTGCGTGAAGCTATCGGTATGGCTATGGGCGCGTTACCCTGTGACTCTTTGGATGCCCTTGCCCGGTCGGAGTTGTGGCTGGTCCAGCCGCCGGTTGGGCTGTGTCAGCCGGTGTGGGATGTTGTGTGTCTTGCTGCGTTGTCGGCCATGGACTTGGGGCGGCAACGGGTGGTTATGGCTGGCCACGGTTTGCCTGTGTCCGCAACCCTCCCGTCCGCGCGTGTGTTCGCTATTGGTGTTGCTGTCATTACGGATTTCTGGGGGCGCCTGCAGGCCTTCTCTAGTTTGGGTGTCAGGCCTGGTGGGTGGGATGCGGTCCCCTCTGGCCACCCCTTCCTGGCGCGCGGGTCGGGTGGTGGCGTGGCGTTGGTTCCGCCGTGGGATGATGCGTCTCCGCCGCCGTCTCCATGAAGTTGGTGTTGTGCGTCTGTGGGAGTGTTTGGGCGTGCCCACCTGTTTCGCCGCCCTAGCTTGCGTCTGCTGGCGCTAGATTCCGCGTTTTCGTGTAGTCTGTCTGCTTGGCTGTTGTTCAGATTTGCGGTGCCTTATGAGCCGCGTGCTTTGTGATGCTGCTGTTTGGTGTGGCTTTGGCGGGCTGCGGCTTAGCTTCGACGCACCTACGCAGCTGTGAGTTGGGTTGGCAGCCAAGCGGGGGTTGCGGTTTGCTGCGTTCTTCGGAATGGTGGCTTCCCTCGTAGCCGTGATGGTGTTTACACTGTCCCCTTCTTGTAACCTCGCAATCATATCTCAGCCCGGCCACACACCTACAATCTCACTAGTGGCTCACTACCCGCCCGACACGACTATGAAACAACACTTGCCGTGCGCGCGGGCTCCCAATCTTCCATTGATTCTGCCTGCTAGCTTGCCCAAGAAAAATGCACCACAGCAGTCGTTCAGCGCCCATTGCTACCTATCACGCCAGGAAGAATGCTTGGTTCCGCCGTATTGGCGTCGGTCGCCTGCCGCTTGCTTGCTTGCTTGCTACCGAACGGCCAGCACCGGCCCCGCTCGAATGCATGTAGCAGCCACAGGTTTGCACGCATGTCCAAATGCCCTGTGCATGCTGGTCCCCCGTTCCTTCCCCCTCCCCACGAGCGGCTGCGCCTGCGTACTCCACTGCCCTCCATCACTGCCCCCCCCACCCACCGTCTTCACGCCCCCGCGTCCAGCTAGTCGCACGCCCCGCGCCTGCTGCAGCGCCGCCACGTACTCCACCTGGGTAGGCGCCGACTCCACCCCCGCGAGGTCCAGCCCTCGCCGCCCTCGGCCCCGGCCCACCGGCTGCGTCCCAGCTCGCCCCTCCGCCAGAATGCGCCTTCGCCGCACACAGCCGCAGCACCTGCCGCCCAGTCCCTCAACGCCACCTGCCTGCCCAGCCACGCACAACCCGCCTCTCCCACCGCCGCCAAGCCTGTACGACAGCGGGCCGCCGGCTGTTGGGTCCGGCTGCTGCTGCATGCCGCCGCCTAATTATAACAAGCCGCCGCGCCGTGGCGCATGCAGTGGCGCCTACAGGTCCAGCGTGAGGTGGTTGGCCAGGTGGTGCAGCTCGGGCTGCTGCGCCACCCAGTCCGCAAAGCCGCCCAGCTTGTAGGCGGAGTGGTCCAGGAAGCAGCTGGAGGGGGGAGGGGGTGAGGGGCGCAGTGGGTGGGCGGGGCCAGGGACAGGTAAGCAAGGGGCAGGAGGCGATGCAATGAGTGAGGAGCGGGCGCAATGGAGTACTGCTGCCCCCATGAGGCCATGCTACCCCCACGCACTGCCCGCGCACTGCCCGCGCACTACCCGCGCGCAGCCGCCCGCAGCCGCGCCGCACGCACCGGTAGGTGATGAGCAGGAAGTAGTGCTTGAGGTAGTGCAGCCCCATCTAGCGAGCCGCGAACTGCGGGCCCAGTGGCGCCACCGCCAGCGCCGCGCCGCCGGGGTTGGCGGCGGCGGGCGCGGCGGGCGCCTCCGCCTGCGCTTTGCAGTTCTGGATGTCCTTCAGGAGGTCGCCCACCTGCGGGCGGGTGGGGAGGGGGGGACAGAGCAGGACAGGGCAGGGCAGAGCGTGTCAGCGTGTGGGAGATGTCGGCATCTGTGGGTGCCGCACTCATACGCGCGCATACGCACCCATACCACCGTTTTGGGCCACTCATCCGCGCGCACCCAGCGCACCCCCACCCCCACAGCCCACCCTACCGCATCTCCCACACCCACACCCGCACCCACAAAGCCCGTTACCCCGCGTTGCCACTCGCAACAGCAGCCAGCCAGCCAGCCGCCGCGCGGCCTCCACCCATGCCCACCACAGCCCAGTCAGCGACTCCCGCCTTCCCCGCCACACCCAACCACCACGCACGCAAGCACGCGCGCACCCCCACTCCACCGGTCCACCCCCCGCCCCACCCACATGCACCCACCTGCTTGGCGATGGCGGCGACCGCCGCGTCCACCGCCAGCTTGGCCTCGAAGCCGCCCGGCAGCAGCCGGCACAGGCTCATGATGCCGCGGTACTCGCCCGCCGCAGCCTCCAGGCCCAGCGCCGCGCCGCCGGCCGACAGTGCGGCGGCGGACTGCAGCGGCGAGCCGCCGGAGAGGGGGGGCGCGCATGCCACCGGGCACGGACTGCAGGAAGGGCAGGCCGGGCGGGCCGCCGGCGGGTGCGCCTCCCGCTGACTCGGCATGGCCTACGGAAGAGGTGGGAGGGAGGGACAGAAAGGCAGCGGGCGATTGGGAAGGGGGTTGGGGCCGGCAAGGGTAACCTCGCACGCAGCAGATCGCAGCCGCCACAGCCGCCTCTGCCGTCCTTTAACACGCATTTCAACCCCATAGCCGTTTCCGTCACTGCCCACACATTGCAAGCCCGCAGTCCGGCCAGCAGCAATAGCTAGCAGCCACGGCCCAGCAGACGCGAGCGCTCCTGGCGCTGCCCCACCCCCGCAACGCCCACGCCCCCCCCTCGCCCGATTGCTGGCGCGACAGGTAGGTGCCGCACGCCGCCGCCACGAAGCTCGCGCTGGAGCCGGTGGCGGTGCGCGACAGGACCAGGTGCACCACGATGCCGGGGCCGTTGCTGCCCAGGCCCGCCAGCGCCGCCGCCTCCTCGCCGCGCAGGTTTTCCACCGCGTCCGACGCAGCTTGCGTCAGCTGCGGGTGGGCGGGTGCATGCATATACCGGTATGCGTGTCACATCGGGCGGGCGGGCGTGGAGCGCTGCCTAAAACATGTCTGGGCCCGGGCACGACGGAACCTCCATACATCTGTGGTCCCCAGCTGCCCACATTCCTACAACTACCTATTTATTGACTGCGGCCCGACCGCGCGTGGCACGGGCTCACACACACGCGGCAGCCATGCCTAAAGCACCTAGCTGCCTCCCACCGCAACCTGCACTACCGCCCGCACGCCGCCCATCCCCCGCCCCTCACCTCTCATCCCCCCCCGCCCCACCCCTTACACCGCCACCCCCAGCCCCGCCCCTGCCCCCACCTGCGCATGCAGCGCGTCCACGTCCGCCGCCTCGGGCGTGCGCTCGCGGGACAGCGGGATGCGGCGGTACGACAGCCGGTAGCCCGCCTGCTCCAGCTGCTGCATCAGCTGCGCGGCGGGGACGAGGGCGAGACGGCGAGGCAAGGCGAGGAGCTTAAGAAAGATGTACGGCAGGCGGCGGCGCATGCACGGGCACAAGACAGCAAGCAAGCGGGTCCTACCGGCATTCGGAGTCTATTAAAAAGGCATTTGACATTCGCAAGTATCGTACCAGTAGGAAGGTTGGGTTGGGCAGCAGCAGATGTTTGAGCGCTCACGACCTGCCGGCCGCCCACGCTGCCCGCCCCGCTAGCAAACCCCAGCCCCAGAGCTGCCCAGTTGCGGTCCCCCGGGCGCGTCCCTCTGTCCAGCATATCGCGTAACTCCTCCTCATCGCTGACGCCCATGATGTTAATGACACGCAGGGCCGCTGGCCCGGACAGCAAGCTGGCGCCGGGGGAGCGGTGGCTGCAGCTGACCAGGTGGGCGAGCAGCTCCGAATTTGCTGCACATCGATTCCGGGGTTGCGTTATTCACCATAATGCACAGCGCGGTCGCAGCCCTATAATGCGGGAGCTAGCATTTTGGTTGGAGCAGAGGCTGCAAGCCAGCAAGCTTCTGCGGGAGGGGCGGTCGGCACGCGAGCGCGGCGCGCGGTGGTCCTGGGTGCCAAACGACTGTGCGCGTGACAGTGCGCGTTTTTTACTCCCCTTGCGACGACCCCTTCCACCACCGCAGGAGCCAATGGCCCAGGTGCCGGAGGCTGGTGTGGAGGGAGCAGCTGCTGCGGCGGCGGCCAATCCGGTGAGGCTGGTGAGGCTGGTGTATGTAGGCCGAGTGTTCGCCCGCAGACGGCCGAGGGCACGGGTGTCGCGGACGGGAGGTCGTAGGCACGTGGTCATGACCATGTTGGGGGAGGATTACTCGGTGTCTTGCTTTGGAAAGGCGAGGATGGGTCGAGCCACCGGTGACATGCACTGCTGCCCTTGCCCCTACGCAGGGCGTACTAGCACCGGATGCGGACGCCCGCGTTGCTGCGGCGGTAGCGGCAGTGACGGCAGCGAGGATCGCAGAATCGCGGCCAAGGATCGCAGGATCGCGGCCAAGGATTCGCATCATCGCGGCACTGAAGGCCACGGAGGCGGCGCTGAAGGCGCAGCTCAGCGCGTGGCTGGTGAGCGGGGTGGGTGTCGCCACGTCATGTCGTCTGCACTGTGCGGTCAAGTTGACTCCTGGCAGAGCCCTTGGGTCGGATCTGCACTATGGCAGCACACCTTGCACATCCGAACCTGGCATGGCACGGGCACGGCACGGGCATTTGACACGCGAGCAGGTGTTCTCAGGCGCGGTGTTAGCGGCTCACTTTTTCCCGTTTGATTCAGGGGGTGGCTATAGGTGCTATTTGTCGATAATGCAGCAGCGAGAAGCTACCTCTGACCCTGACTCTGACCCTGACCCATCCCGCCCCATCTTCTCCCATGCCCCCATGTGTGTGAACAGCAGGGAGCAGGCGGAGGCGCGGCGGCTGGCCCATCAACCGCCGACGCGGCTGGCCCGTCGCTGGCTGGCGCCGCTGACCTGCTGCTGGGCGCCGCGTCTGCCCCGCTGGCTGACGCCGGTCCCGCGCTGGGCGCCGCGGCTGCCCCGCTGGCTGACGCCGGTCCCGCGCTGGGCGTTGCCGCTGGTACGCTGGCCGGCGCGGCCCCTCCCGCCGCCGCAGCTGCTGGCGCCAAGCGGCCCCGCTCAGTGGGCGGGGCCGATGATGAGCCGGCGCCGCAGCGGCCGAAGCTGCAGGGTGATGATGGGCAGCAGCAGCCCCCGCTGGCGCAGCAGCAGCAGCCGGCGCAGGACGTGGGACAGCCGCTGGCACTCCCATTAGAGGCCGAGCAGCAGCAGCCGACCGCGCTGCAGGCAGCGCCGCACCTGCCGGCAACTGAGCCGGCGCCACCGCAGCTGCCGGAGCCGGAGCCAGAGCCGCAATAGCGGCACACGGCAGCTTGGGACCGCAGCGTGACTTTCGCGCGGGGCAGGGGGGAACGGCGGGCGTTGTTGGTTACCGTGCCTCACCGGGGTAGAAGGCATTAACGCGCGCAGCTGGTGGGTCACATGCAGGCAGCCATGCACGCGGTGTGTGTGGTGCTGTCGTGCGGTGCGCGGTGCGGGGTTGTCGTAGTTGCCGCTTACGAACCGAGAGCGCGGGGCTCCGGGGAGCTTTGATTAAACTGGATTATTGCTGCCACGCGCTATTGCTGCTGCGCGATCGTCAATGAAGAGGGAGTTGTGCGCGTTCGGTGGTGCCCGGAGGACAGGCAGAAGGGACAGTTCGTGATGGGTGGGAGGCTGGGAGCAATGGAGCACCGCAAATAAAGCATAGCGCATACCGCGCGGTCGGCAAGCCCCACTGATAAGGCAGTGACGTCAAGTCCGGAGCCCGACAGTCGCGTGGCATGGCAGCGGCATGGCCGCTGGTTGGCACGGCACGGTCTCTTTAATGGCTGACCGGAGCCTGCCAGCCCGGCGCAAGCAGTTTTCTGCTCTTCAATCGCGTCTCAGCTACCCAAGCGCAAGCCCCTTCGGGCTCCCGCCGCACGCATGTGGGTCCCTTGGTGGTAAGCGGCCGCAGCTTACAGCGTCACAACGAGAAACGCCCCGTGCACACGCACGGCGATTACGCACCAGCAGGCGCAGCCTGCTGCCACACGTTGCTACTGCACACGCGCAGCGCTGCGTGCCTTCCTCCCTGGCCGCCACCGCCACACGCACGAACACCAGGCGGCCATATCTCAGCCCGGCCACACACCTACAATCTCACTAGTGGCTCACTACCCGCCCGACACGACTATGAAACAACACTTGCCGTGCGCGCGGGCTCCCAATCTTCCATTGATTCTGCCTGCTAGCTTGCCCAAGAAAAATGCACCACAGCAGTCGTTCAGCGCCCATTGCTACCTATCACGCCAGGAAGAATGCTTGGTTCCGCCGTATTGGCGTCGGTCGCCTGCCGCTTGCTTGCTTGCTTGCTACCGAACGGCCAGCACCGGCCCCGCTCGAATGCATGTAGCAGCCACAGGTTTGCACGCATGTCCAAATGCCCTGTGCATGCTGGTCCCCCGTTCCTTCCCCCTCCCCACGAGCGGCTGCGCCTGCGTACTCCACTGCCCTCCATCACTGCCCCCCCCCACCCACCGTCTTCACGCCCCCGCGTCCAGCTAGTCGCACGCCCCGCGCCTGCTGCAGCGCCGCCACGTACTCCACCTGGGTAGGCGCCGACCCCACCCCCGCGAGGTCCAGCCCCCGCCGCCCTCGGGCCCGGCCCATCGACTGCGTCCCAGCTCGCCCCTCCGCCAGAATGCGCCTTCGCCGCACACAGCCGCAGCACCTGCCGCCCAGTCCCTCAACGCCACCTGCCTGCCCAGCCACGCACAACCCGCCTCTCCCACCGCCGCCAAGCCTGTACGACAGCGGGCCGCCGGCTGTTGGGTCCGGCTGCTGCTGCATGCCGCCGCCTAATTATAACAAGCCGCCGCGCCGTGGCGCATGCAGTGGCGCCTACAGGTCCAGCGTGAGGTGGTTGGCCAGGTGGTGCAGCTCGGGCTGCTGCGCCACCCAGTCCGCAAAGCCGCCCAGCTTGTAGGCGGAGTGGTCCAGGAAGCAGCTGGAGGGGGGAGAGGGTGAGGGGCGCAGTGGGTGGGCGGGGCCAGGGACAGGTAAGCAAGGGGCAGGAGGCGATGCAATGAGTGAGGAGCGGGCGCAATGGAGTACTGCTGCCCCCATGAGGCCATGCTACCCCCACGCACTGCCCGCGCACTGCCCGCGCACTACCCGCGCGCAGCCGCCCGCAGCCGCGCCGCACGCACCGGTAGGTGATGAGCAGGAAGTAGCGCTTGAGGTAGTGCAGCCCCACCTAGCGAGCCGCGAACTGCGGGCCCAGTGGCGCCACCGCCAGCGCCGCGCCGCCGGGGTTGGCGGCGGCGGGCGCGGCGGGCGCCTCCGCCTGCGCTTTGCAGTTCTGGATGTCCTTCAGGAGGTCGCCCACCTGCGGGCGGGTGGGGAGGGGGGGACAGAGCAGGACAGGGCAGGGCAGAGCGTGTCAGCGTGTGGGAGATGTCGGCATCTGTGGGTGCCGCACTCATACGCGCGCATACGCACCCATACCACCGTTTTGGGCCACTCATCCGCGCGCACCCAGCGCACCCCCACCCCCACAGCCCACCCTACCGCATCTCCCACACCCACACCCGCACCCACAAAGCCCGTTACCCCGCGTTGCCACTCGCAACAGCAGCCAGCCAGCCAGCCGCCGCGCGGCCTCCACCCATGCCCACCACAGCCCAGTCAGCGACTCCCGCCTTCCCCGCCACACCCAACCACCACGCACGCAAGCACGCGCGCACCCCCACTCCACCGGTCCACCCCCCGCCCCACCCACATGCACCCACCTGCTTGGCGATGGCGGCGACCGCCGCGTCCACCGCCAGCTTGGCCTCGAAGCCGCCCGGCAGCAGCCGGCACAGGCTCATGATGCCGCGGTACTCGCCCGCCGCAGCCTCCAGGCCCAGCGCCGCGCCGCCGGCCGACAGTGCGGCGGCGGACTGCAGCGGCGAGCCGCCGGAGAGGGGGGCGCGCATGCCACCGGGCACGGACTGCAGGAAGGGCAGGCCGGGCGGGCCGCCGGCGGGTGCGCCTCCCGCTGACTCGGCATGGCCTACGGAAGAGGTGGGAGGGAGGGACAGAAAGGCAGCGGGCGATTGGGAAGGGGGTTGGGGCCGGCAAGGGTAACCTCGCACGCAGCAGATCGCAGCCGCCACAGCCGCCTCTGCCGTCCTTTAACACGCATTTCAACCCCATAGCCGTTTCCGTCACTGCCCACACATTGCAAGCCCGCAGTCCGGCCAGCAGCAATAGCTAGCAGCCACGGCCCAGCAGACGCGAGCGCTCCTGGCGCTGCCCCACCCCCGCAACGCCCACGCCCCCCCCTCGCCCGATTGCTGGCGCGACAGGTAGGTGCCGCACGCCGCCGCCACGAAGCTCGCGCTGGAGCCGGTGGCGGTGCGCGACAGGACCAGGTGCACCACGATGCCGGGGCCGTTGCTGCCCAGGCCCGCCAGCGCCGCCGCCTCCTCGCCGCGCAGGTTTTCCGCCGCGTCCGACGCAGCTTGCGTCAGCTGCGGGTGGGCGGGTGCATGCATATACCGGTATGCGTGTCACATCGGGCGGGCGGGCGTGGAGCGCTGCCTAAAACATGTCTGGGCCCGGGGCACGACGGAACCTCCATACATCTGTGGTCCCCAGCTGCCCACATTCCTACAACTACCTATTTATTGACTGCGGCCCGACCGCGCGTGGCACGGGCTCACACACACGCGGCAGCCATGCCTAAAGCACCTAGCTGCCTCCCACCGCAACCTGCACTACCGCCCGCACGCCGCCCATCCCCCGCCCCTCACCTCTCATCCCCCCCGCCCCACCCCTTACACCGCCACCCCCAGCCCCGCCCCTGCCCCCACCTGCGCATGCAGCGCGTCCACGTCCGCCGCCTCGGGCGTGCGCTCGCGGGACAGCGGGATGCGGCGGTACGACAGCCGGTAGCCCGCCTGCTCCAGCTGCTGCATCAGCTGCGCGGCGGGGACGAGGGCGAGACGGCGAGGCAAGGCGAGGAGCTTAAGAAAGATGTACGGCAGGCGGCGGCGCATGCACGGGCACAAGACAGCAAGCAAGCGGGTCCTACCGGCATTCGGAGTCTATTAAAAAGGCATTTGACATTCGCAAGTATCGTACCAGTAGGAAGGTTGGGTTGGGCAGCAGCAGATGTTTGAGCGCTCACGACCTGCCGGCCGCCCACGCTGCCGCCCCGCTAGCAAACCCCAGCCCCAGGGCTGCCCAGGTGCGGTCCCCCGGGCGCGTCCCTCTGTCCAGCGGTCCGGACTGCCGCCCCCACCTCGCCCGCCCTCAACACCCGCCCCGCACGCACCTCCAGCGGCGTCAGCAGCGCGGTGGCTGAGTCGGGGTCGACGGCCTCCCAGAACGGCTCCACGCTGGTGCCCGGGTACAGGTCCACCAGACCCGTTACGTCGTCAGGCTTGGCGGCGGCTGCGGTGTTGGCGGTGGCAGGCGTGGTGGAGGCCTCAGGCGTGGCGGGCGCCGCGGGCGTGGCGGGCGTGTCGGGCGCCGGGCTGTGGCCGTTGACGTCGCCTGCAGGTGGGGATGAAAAGAGCTAGGTTGAAAGGTATTGGACGATAGTGTGCTAACGTTGCCCTGTCACACATGTATTGGCGGGGCGCTATGCTGCGACAATGGGTTCCGGCAAGCGGCATCGGCGGCGTCATACATCCACCAGGGTGCCGGGATTCTGCAGCGCAAGGCGGCGCTAGCTGCATGCTGCCAGGCGACAGGTGACGGCCGGACGCACCGTTGCAGCCCGCGTCGTCGTCGCCGCCGGTGCTGCGCGCGGCCTGCTCGTGTCACCGTCCCTTTCCCGCCCTTTGCTAATACCCCACCACACGCCCACCCCCCATTCTGGGTCGGAAATCGCAAAGCCCTCTTCAGGCCCCCTCCCCATTGCTGCTATTGCATTTGCCTCTTCCTTATCTACCGTAGTTTGGTTGGGTTAGCTTGGGCTGATAACCGCAAGCCTCCCTTCCCCCCCCCCTTCACCGTGACGTCCTTGAGCAGCACCTCCAGCTCCTGCAGCTGCGCCGCGTGCACGCCCGCGTGGTGCATGGCTGCCGCCGGCATCTCCAGCTCGCGGCGGATGTACGGCACGCCGTTGACGTACACCACCAGCTCCTCGCGCACGTCGGCGATGACCACGTGGCTCCTGGGGGGTGAGCGAGGGCGACGGAGGGGAGGGAAGGAGGGGAAGGGAGGATTGGAGCCATGCACACGTGCGTGTGTTCAAAGAGTAAAAAGACAGAACGTGTGTGTGTGCACAACGGCGCCAGCAAGCCAGCGCCCGTCGCCCGCGCCGCCCGCACCTGCCGTCCGGGCCGGCGCCCAGGTGGTTCAGCAGAGCACCCAGCTCTGTGCTGGACACGTTGCCTGTGCGGGCGGGCGGGGGTGGGGGTGGGGGTGCAGCGGGGGGTGGGTGTTGAGAGGGGGGGCCAGTGCTGACGGTTCATGAGTGTGACGCTCGAGGGCGTTTGGGCCGCGGATGCACCGTAGGCGCACGTGCGGCACCCCTTGGCAAGCAAGGACCGCCCGCATGGAAGACCCCTTCCCCGTCGCACAGCCCGCAGCCCCCTTCCCCACGTCGCCCCGCGGCAGCCGCACTCACCCACGCTGAACACGGGGAAGGGCCCCGCCTGCACGTGCGGCGGCACCTCGGCGTCGTTCTCCGCCTTGTTCTGCAGCTGCTGCTTGTGCGAGCGCGGCAGCAGGTAGGATTTGAGGATGGTGCGCTTGGTGAGCGTGCGGCCCTTGCGCCGGCCCAGCACCTGCCGCTGGTCGGCGGCGGCGCTGTCGGCGGCGTCCTCGCCGGCGGTGCTGGCGGCCTGCAGGGGTGAGTGGGGATGGGGTTGGGGGCGTGAGGCAGTGCAGGGGCGAGTGAGCGAGAGTTTCAGAAGCAAGGGGCACGTACGTGGGGCGGGCGTCAAGCGTCTGACGGCAGGCCAGCCGTGGCGCAGGCATGCAAGTGCGTTAGAGAAAACGGCGCGAAGCCCGCCCGAGCGAGCGTGCGTGCGTGCAGCGCGTAGCCCGCCCGAGCGTGCGTGCGATGCTCGACGGCATAGCCACGCCCTCCCCTCCCGCATCACGGGCCCCCGCCTTCCCACATTTCCCCCCTCGCCCCCTCCCCCCTCTCCTCCTCCTCCCCGCCGCCCTCACCATGAACACGGTGGGCAGCTTGGCCACCGGCACCGGCTCCAGCGCGGCTCCGGGGTTCTCGTGGATGGAGGCGAATGCGGCCTGGGGCGGCACTTGGGGCTCAGCGACGCCTGGTCGAGGTCGCGCCGGTCTCGCGCACCCTACACCCACCCACCAAGCAAGCAAGCTTCTCCCGCACCGGCTCGCACCGGCCCGCACCATCCCCAAAAGATGAACACGCAGCAGCAGTTGCTGCCGCCGCCCCCAAAGGCAGCTGCCGTGTCAGGATTGAGTTCAAATCCGCGGCAGCTCGCGCGCGGCTGCGCGCCCGTCCCGCCTACCTCCGCTAGCTTGACCGCCGCCGCCGCCGCCGCCGCCGCCAACCGTGTGTGGAGGGGAATGCAGCGGCCACCGCACCTAATGGACCCCAAAAGCGGTGCGTGAGGCCCACGGGTCTGCGGTTCAAGAGTTTGGCGGGAAATCTTTTGATGGAGCAGGGGGAGTGAACGTATAAAGGGGCCGATTGATTGCCTGTGCTAGACATAGACATAGACATCAACATGAACGACCAGGGACCACCACACGATGAGGCCGCAGGGCCCAGCGGCGGCAACGCCACTAACACGGACGGCAGCAGGGCTGCCGCGGCCGCCGCCGCGCAGCGCCCGAGTGATCGGGCCAGCCGGGCGGACGTCAGCGATGGCGGCAGCAACGCCGCCGAGGGCCCCCGTGCAGAGGGCGGCGGCTCCAATGGCGGGGCCGTCAGCCAGCAAGTCTCGGTAAGCGCCCTCTCAGCTCTCCTCATTTTTACAGCAACATTCATAAGATCTGGTCATGGCTGCTCTACTAGACTTGCCAAACAGCTCGCGGCGGGTTGGGTTCTTATGGGTTTTAGACCGTGCGCTGCAGCCGCGTTGCGCGCCGCGAGGACTGCGACATCAGCGAGCTGGAAGAACCAAGGCGCGATAGCTTATCGAGCATGATGATGTTGCGTTGAAGCAGCCCAGCGTTTTCCTCCGGCGTTTCGCATCGACCATATCGCGTAACTCCTCCTCATCGCTGACGCCCATGATGTTAATGACATCGCAGGGGCCGCTGGCCCAGGGACAGCAAGCTGGCGCCGGGGGAGCGGTGGCTGCAGCTGACCAGGTGGGCGAGCAGCTCCGAATTTGCTGCACATCGATTCCGGGGTTGCGGTTATTCACCATAATGCACAGCGCGGTCGCAGCCCTATAATGCGGGAGCTAGCATTTTGGTTGGAGCAGAGGCTGCAAGCCAGCAAGCTTCTGCGGGAGGGGCGGTCGGCACGCGAGCGCGGCGCGCGGTGGTCCTGGGTGCCAAACGACTGTGCGCGTGACAGTGCGCGTTTTTTACTCCCCTTGCGACGACCCCTTCCACCACCGCAGGAGCCAATGGCCCAGGTGCCGGAGGCTGGTGTGGAGGGAGCAGCTGCTGCGGCGGCGGCCAATCCGGTGAGGCTGGTGAGGCTGGTGTATGTAGGCCGAGTGTTCGCCCGCAGACGGCCGAGGGCACGGGTGTCGCGGACGGGAGGTCGTAGGCACGTGGTCATGACCATGTTGGGGGAGGATTACTCGGTGTCTTGCTTTGGAAAGGCGAGGATGGTCGAGCCACCGGTGACATGCACTGCTGCCCTTGCCCCTACGCAGGGCGTACTAGCACCGGATGCGGACGCCCGCGTTGCTGCGGCGGTAGCGGCAGTGACGGCAGCGAAGGATCGCAGGATCGCGGCCAAGGATCGCATCATCGCGGCACTGAAGGCCACGGAGGCGGCGCTGAAGGCGCAGCTCAGCGCGTGGCTGGTGAGCGGGGTGGGTGTCGCCACGTCATGTCGTCTGCACTGTGCGGTCAAGTTGACTCCTGGCAGAGCCCTTGGGTCGGATCTGCACTATGGCAGCACACCTTGCACATCCGAACCTGGCATGGCACGGGCACGGCACGGGCATTTGACACGCGAGCAGGTGTTCTCAGGCGCGGTGTTAGCGGCTCACTTTTTCCCGTTTGATTCAGGGGGTGGCTATAGGTGCTATTTGTCGATAATGCAGCAGCGAGAAGCTACCTCTGACCCTGACTCTGACCCTGACCCATCCCGCCCCATCTTCTCCCATGCCCCCATGTGTGTGAACAGCAGGGAGCAGGCGGAGGCGCGGCGGCTGGCCCATCAACCGCCGACGCGGCTGGCCCGTCGCTGGCTGGCGCCGCTGACCTGCTGCTGGGCGCCGCGTCTGCCCCGCTGGCTGACGCCGGTCCCGCGCTGGGCGCCGCGGCTGCCCCGCTGGCTGACGCCGGTCCCGCGCTGGGCGTTGCCGCTGGTACGCTGGCCGGCGCGGCCCCTCCCGCCGCCGCAGCTGCTGGCGCCAAGCGGCCCCGCTCAGTGGGCGGGGCCGATGATGAGGAGCCGGCGCCGCAGCGGCCGAAGCTGCAGGGTGATGATGGGCAGCAGCAGCCCCCGCTGGCGCAGCAGCAGCAGCCGGCGCAGGACGTGGGACAGCCGCTGGCACTCCCATTAGAGGCCGAGCAGCAGCAGCCGACCGCGCTGCAGGCAGGCGCCGCACCTGCCGGCAACTGAGCCGGCGCCACCGCAGCTGCCGGAGCCGGAGCCAGAGCCGCAATAGCGGCACACGGCAGCTTGGGACCGCAGCGTGACTTTCGCGCGGGGCAGGGGGGAACGGCGGGCGTTGTTGGTTACCGTGCCTCACCGGGGTAGAAGGCATTAACGCGCGCAGCTGGTGGGTCACATGCAGGCAGCCATGCACGCGGTGTGTGTGGTGCTGTCGTGCGGTGCGCGGTGCGGGGTTGTCGTAGTTGCCGCTTACGAACCGAGAGCGCGGGGCTCCGGGGAGCTTTGATTAAACTGGATTATTGCTGCCACGCGCTATTGCTGCTGCGCGATCGTCAATGAAGAGGGAGTTGTGCGCGTTCGGTGGTGCCCGGAGGACAGGCAGAAGGGACAGTTCGTGATGGGTGGGAGGCTGGGAGCAATGGAGCACCGCAAATAAAGCATAGCGCATACCGCGCGGTCGGCAAGCCCCACTGATAAGGCAGTGACGTCAAGTCCGGAGCCCGACAGTCGCGTGGCATGGCAGCGGCATGGCCGCTGGTTGGCACGGCACGGTCTCTTTAATGGCTGACCGGAGCCTGCCAGCCCGGCGCAAGCAGTTTTCTGCTCTTCAATCGCGTCTCAGCTACCCAAGCGCAAGCCCCTTCGGGCTCCCGCCGCACGCATGTGGGTCCCTTGGTGGTAAGCGGCCGCAGCTTACAGCGTCACAACGAGAAACGCCCCGTGCACACGCACGGCGATTACGCACCAGCAGGCGCAGCCTGCTGCCACACGTTGCTACTGCACACGCGCAGCGCTGCGTGCCTTCCTCCCTGGCCGCCACCGCCACACGCACGAACACCAGGCGGCCATATCTCAGCCCGGCCACACACCTACAATCTCACTAGTGGCTCACTACCCGCCCGACACGACTATGAAACAACACTTGCCGTGCGCGCGGGCTTCCCAATCTTCCATTGATTCTGCCTGCTAGCTTGCCCAAGAAAAATGCACCACAGCAGTCGTTCAGCGCCCATTGCTACCTATCACGCCAGGAAGAATGCTTGGTTCCGCCGTATTGGCGTCGGTCGCCTGCCGCTTGCTTGCTTGCTTGCTACCGAACGGCCAGCACCGGCCCCGCTCGAATGCATGTAGCAGCCACAGGTTTGCACGCATGTCCAAATGCCCTGTGCATGCTGGTCCCCCGTTCCTTCCCCCTCCCCACGAGCGGCTGCGCCTGCGTACTCCACTGCCCTCCATCACTGCCCCCCCCACCCACCGTCTTCACGCCCCCGCGTCCAGCTAGTCGCACGCCCCGCGCCTGCTGCAGCGCCGCCACGTACTCCACCTGGGTAGGCGCCGACCCCACCCCCGCGAGGTCCAGCCCCCGCCGCCCTCGGGCCCGGCCCATCGACTGCGTCCCAGCTCGCCCCTCCGCCAGAATGCGCCTTCGCCGCACACAGCCGCAGCACCTGCCGCCCAGTCCCTCAACGCCACCTGCCTGCCCAGCCACGCACAACCCGCCTCTCCCACCGCCGCCAAGCCTGTACGACAGCGGGCCGCCGGCTGTTGGGTCCGGCTGCTGCTGCATGCCGCCGCCTAATTATAACAAGCCGCCGCGCCGTGGCGCATGCAGTGGCGCCTACAGGTCCAGCGTGAGGTGGTTGGCCAGGTGGTGCAGCTCGGGCTGCTGCGCCACCCAGTCCGCAAAGCCGCCCAGCTTGTAGGCGGAGTGGTCCAGGAAGCAGCTGGAGGGGGGAGAGGGTGAGGGGCGCAGTGGGTGGGCGGGGCCAGGGACAGGTAAGCAAGGGGCAGGAGGCGATGCAATGAGTGAGGAGCGGGCGCAATGGAGTACTGCTGCCCCCATGAGGCCATGCTACCCCCACGCACTGCCCGCGCACTGCCCGCGCACTACCCGCGCGCAGCCGCCCGCAGCCGCGCCGCACGCACCGGTAGGTGATGAGCAGGAAGTAGCGCTTGAGGTAGTGCAGCCCCACCTAGCGAGCCGCGAACTGCGGGCCCAGTGGCGCCACCGCCAGCGCCGCGCCGCCGGGGTTGGCGGCGGCGGGCGCGGCGGGCGCCTCCGCCTGCGCTTTGCAGTTCTGGATGTCCTTCAGGAGGTCGCCCACCTGCGGGCGGGTGGGGAGGGGGGGACAGAGCAGGACAGGGCAGGGCAGAGCGTGTCAGCGTGTGGGAGATGTCGGCATCTGTGGGTGCCGCACTCATACGCGCGCATACGCACCCATACCACCGTTTTGGGCCACTCATCCGCGCGCACCCAGCGCACCCCCACCCCCACAGCCCACCCTACCGCATCTCCCACACCCACACCCGCACCCACAAAGCCCGTTACCCCGCGTTGCCACTCGCAACAGCAGCCAGCCAGCCAGCCGCCGCGCGGCCTCCACCCATGCCCACCACAGCCCAGTCAGCGACTCCCGCCTTCCCCGCCACACCCAACCACCACGCACGCAAGCACGCGCGCACCCCCACTCCACCGGTCCACCCCCCGCCCCACCCACATGCACCCACCTGCTTGGCGATGGCGGCGACCGCCGCGTCCACCGCCAGCTTGGCCTCGAAGCCGCCCGGCAGCAGCCGGCACAGGCTCATGATGCCGCGGTACTCGCCCGCCGCAGCCTCCAGGCCCAGCGCCGCGCCGCCGGCCGACAGTGCGGCGGCGGACTGCAGCGGCGAGCCGCCGGAGAGGGGGGCGCGCATGCCACCGGGCACGGACTGCAGGAAGGGCAGGCCGGGCGGGCCGCCGGCGGGTGCGCCTCCCGCTGACTCGGCATGGCCTACGGAAGAGGTGGGAGGGAGGGACAGAAAGGCAGCGGGCGATTGGGAAGGGGGTTGGGGCCGGCAAGGGTAACCTCGCACGCAGCAGATCGCAGCCGCCACAGCCGCCTCTGCCGTCCTTTAACACGCATTTCAACCCCATAGCCGTTTCCGTCACTGCCCACACATTGCAAGCCCGCAGTCCGGCCAGCAGCAATAGCTAGCAGCCACGGCCCAGCAGACGCGAGCGCTCCTGGCGCTGCCCCACCCCCGCAACGCCCACGCCCCCCCCTCGCCCGATTGCTGGCGCGACAGGTAGGTGCCGCACGCCGCCGCCACGAAGCTCGCGCTGGAGCCGGTGGCGGTGCGCGACAGGACCAGGTGCACCACGATGCCGGGGCCGTTGCTGCCCAGGCCCGCCAGCGCCGCCGCCTCCTCGCCGCGCAGGTTTTCCGCCGCGTCCGACGCAGCTTGCGTCAGCTGCGGGTGGGCGGGTGCATGCATATACCGGTATGCGTGTCACATCGGGCGGGCGGGCGTGGAGCGCTGCCTAAAACATGTCTGGGCCCGGGGCACGACGGAACCTCCATACATCTGTGGTCCCCAGCTGCCCACATTCCTACAACTACCTATTTATTGACTGCGGCCCGACCGCGCGTGGCACGGGCTCACACACACGCGGCAGCCATGCCTAAAGCACCTAGCTGCCTCCCACCGCAACCTGCACTACCGCCCGCACGCCGCCCATCCCCCGCCCCTCACCTCTCATCCCCCCCGCCCCACCCCTTACACCGCCACCCCCAGCCCCGCCCCTGCCCCCACCTGCGCATGCAGCGCGTCCACGTCCGCCGCCTCGGGCGTGCGCTCGCGGGACAGCGGGATGCGGCGGTACGACAGCCGGTAGCCCGCCTGCTCCAGCTGCTGCATCAGCTGCGCGGCGGGGACGAGGGCGAGACGGCGAGGCAAGGCGAGGAGCTTAAGAAAGATGTACGGCAGGCGGCGGCGCATGCACGGGCACAAGACAGCAAGCAAGCGGGTCCTACCGGCATTCGGAGTCTATTAAAAAGGCATTTGACATTCGCAAGTATCGTACCAGTAGGAAGGTTGGGTTGGGCAGCAGCAGATGTTTGAGCGCTCACGACCTGCCGGCCGCCCACGCTGCCGCCCCGCTAGCAAACCCCAGCCCCAGGGCTGCCCAGGTGCGGTCCCCCGGGCGCGTCCCTCTGTCCAGCGGTCCGGACTGCCGCCCCCACCTCGCCCGCCCTCAACACCCGCCCCGCACGCACCTCCAGCGGCGTCAGCAGCGCGGTGGCTGAGTCGGGGTCGACGGCCTCCCAGAACGGCTCCACGCTGGTGCCCGGGTACAGGTCCACCAGACCCGTTACGTCGTCAGGCTTGGCGGCGGCTGCGGTGTTGGCGGTGGCAGGCGTGGTGGAGGCCTCAGGCGTGGCGGGCGCCGCGGGCGTGGCGGGCGTGTCGGGCGCCGGGCTGTGGCCGTTGACGTCGCCTGCAGGTGGGGATGAAAAGAGCTAGGTTGAAAGGTATTGGACGATAGTGTGCTAACGTTGCCCTGTCACACATGTATTGGCGGGGCGCTATGCTGCGACAATGGGTTCCGGCAAGCGGCATCGGCGGCGTCATACATCCACCAGGGTGCCGGGATTCTGCAGCGCAAGGCGGCGCTAGCTGCATGCTGCCAGGCGACAGGTGACGGCCGGACGCACCGTTGCAGCCCGCGTCGTCGTCGCCGCCGGTGCTGCGCGCGGCCTGCTCGTGTCACCGTCCCTTTCCCGCCCTTTGCTAATACCCCACCACACGCCCACCCCCCATTCTGGGTCGGAAATCGCAAAGCCCTCTTCAGGCCCCCTCCCCATTGCTGCTATTGCATTTGCCTCTTCCTTATCTACCGTAGTTTGGTTGGGTTAGCTTGGGCTGATAACCGCAAGCCTCCCTTCCCCCCCCCTTCACCGTGACGTCCTTGAGCAGCACCTCCAGCTCCTGCAGCTGCGCCGCGTGCACGCCCGCGTGGTGCATGGCTGCCGCCGGCATCTCCAGCTCGCGGCGGATGTACGGCACGCCGTTGACGTACACCACCAGCTCCTCGCGCACGTCGGCGATGACCACGTGGCTCCTGGGGGGTGAGCGAGGGCGACGGAGGGGAGGGAAGGAGGGGAAGGGAGGATTGGAGCCATGCACACGTGCGTGTGTTCAAAGAGTAAAAAGACAGAACGTGTGTGTGTGCACAACGGCGCCAGCAAGCCAGCGCCCGTCGCCCGCGCCGCCCGCACCTGCCGTCCGGGCCGGCGCCCAGGTGGTTCAGCAGAGCACCCAGCTCCGTGCTGGACACGTTGCCTGTGCGGGCGGGCGGGGGTGGGGGTGGGGGTGCAGCGGGGGGTGGGTGTTGAAAGGGGGGGCCAGTGCTGACGGTTCATGAGTGTGACGCTCGAGGGCGTTTGGGCCGCGGATGCACCGTAGGCGCACGTGCGGCACCCCTTGGCAAGCAAGGACCGCCCGCATGGAAGACCCCTTCCCCGTCGCACAGCCCGCAGCCCCCTTCCCCACGTCGCCCCGCGGCAGCCGCACTCACCCACGCTGAACACGGGGAAGGGCCCCGCCTGCACGTGCGGCGGCACCTCGGCGTCGTTCTCCGCCTTGTTCTGCAGCTGCTGCTTGTGCGAGCGCGGCAGCAGGTAGGATTTGAGGATGGTGCGCTTGGTGAGCGTGCGGCCCTTGCGCCGGCCCAGCACCTGCCGCTGGTCGGCGGCGGCGCTGTCGGCGGCGTCCTCGCCGGCGGTGCTGGCGGCCTGCAGGGGTGAGTGGGGATGGGGTTGGGGGCGTGAGGCAGTGCAGGGGCGAGTGAGCGAGAGTTTCAGAAGCAAGGGGCACGTACGTGGGGCGGGCGTCAAGCGTCTGACGGCAGGCCAGCCGTGGCGCAGGCATGCAAGTGCGTTAGAGAAAACGGCGCGAAGCCCGCCCGAGCGAGCGTGCGTGCGTGCAGCGCGTAGCCCGCCCGAGCGTGCGTGCGATGCTCGACGGCATAGCCACGCCCTCCCCTCCCGCATCACGGGCCCCCGCCTTCCCACATTTCCCCCCTCGCCCCCTCCCCCCTCTCCTCCTCCTCCCCGCCGCCCTCACCATGAACACGGTGGGCAGCTTGGCCACCGGCACCGGCTCCAGCGCGGCTCCGGGGTTCTCGTGGATGGAGGCGAATGCGGCCTGGGGCGGCACTTGGGGCTCAGCGACGCCTGGTCGAGGTCGCGCCGGTCTCGCGCACCCTACACCCACCCACCAAGCAAGCAAGCTTCTCCCGCACCGGCTCGCACCGGCCCGCACCATCCCCAAAAGATGAACACGCAGCAGCAGTTGCTGCCGCCGCCCCCAAAGGCAGCTGCCGTGTCAGGATTGAGTTCAAATCCGCGGCAGCTCGCGCGCGGCTGCGCGCCCGTCCCGCCTACCTCCGCTAGCTTGACCGCCGCCGCCGCCGCCGCCGCCGCCAACCGTGTGTGGAGGGGAATGCAGCGGCCACCGCACCTAATGGACCCCAAAAGCGGTGCGTGAGGCCCACGGGTCTGCGGTTCAAGAGTTTGGCGGGAAATCTTTTGATGGAGCAGGGGGAGTGAACGTATAAAGGGGCCGATTGATTGCCTGTGCTAGACATAGACATAGACATCAACATGAACGACCAGGGACCACCACACGATGAGGCCGCAGGGCCCAGCGGCGGCAACGCCACTAACACGGACGGCAGCAGGGCTGCCGCGGCCGCCGCCGCGCAGCGCCCGAGTGATCGGGCCAGCCGGGCGGACGTCAGCGATGGCGGCAGCAACGCCGCCGAGGGCCCCCGTGCAGAGGGCGGCGGCTCCAATGGCGGGGCCGTCAGCCAGCAAGTCTCGGTAAGCGCCCTCTCAGCTCTCCTCATTTTTACAGCAACATTCATAAGATCTGGTCATGGCTGCTCTACTAGACTTGCCAAACAGCTCGCGGCGGGTTGGGTTCTTATGGGTTTTAGACCGTGCGCTGCAGCCGCGTTGCGCGCCGCGAGGACTGCGACATCAGCGAGCTGGAAGAACCAAGGCGCGATAGCTTATCGAGCATGATGATGTTGCGTTGAAGCAGCCCAGCGTTTTCCTCCGGCGTTTCGCATCGACCATATCGCGTAACTCCTCCTCATCGCTGACGCCCATGATGTTAATGACATCGCAGGGGCCGCTGGCCCAGGGACAGCAAGCTGGCGCCGGGGGAGCGGTGGCTGCAGCTGACCAGGTGGGCGAGCAGCTCCGAATTTGCTGCACATCGATTCCGGGGTTGCGGTTATTCACCATAATGCACAGCGCGGTCGCAGCCCTATAATGCGGGAGCTAGCATTTTGGTTGGAGCAGAGGCTGCAAGCCAGCAAGCTTCTGCGGGAGGGGCGGTCGGCACGCGAGCGCGGCGCGCGGTGGTCCTGGGTGCCAAACGACTGTGCGCGTGACAGTGCGCGTTTTTTACTCCCCTTGCGACGACCCCTTCCACCACCGCAGGAGCCAATGGCCCAGGTGCCGGAGGCTGGTGTGGAGGGAGCAGCTGCTGCGGCGGCGGCCAATCCGGTGAGGCTGGTGAGGCTGGTGTATGTAGGCCGAGTGTTCGCCCGCAGACGGCCGAGGGCACGGGTGTCGCGGACGGGAGGTCGTAGGCACGTGGTCATGACCATGTTGGGGGAGGATTACTCGGTGTCTTGCTTTGGAAAGGCGAGGATGGTCGAGCCACCGGTGACATGCACTGCTGCCCTTGCCCCTACGCAGGGCGTACTAGCACCGGATGCGGACGCCCGCGTTGCTGCGGCGGTAGCGGCAGTGACGGCAGCGAAGGATCGCAGAATCGCGGCCAAGGATCGCAGGATCGCGGCCAAGGATCGCATCATCGCGGCACTGAAGGCCACGGAGGCGGCGCTGAAGGCGCAGCTCAGCGCGTGGCTGGTGAGCGGGGTGGGTGTCGCCACGTCATGTCGTCTGCACTGTGCGGTCAAGTTGACTCCTGGCAGAGCCCTTGGGTCGGATCTGCACTATGGCAGCACACCTTGCACATCCGAACCTGGCATGGCACGGGCACGGCACGGGCATTTGACACGCGAGCAGGTGTTCTCAGGCGCGGTGTTAGCGGCTCACTTTTTCCCGTTTGATTCAGGGGGTGGCTATAGGTGCTATTTGTCGATAATGCAGCAGCGAGAAGCTACCTCTGACCCTGACTCTGACCCTGACCCATCCCGCCCCATCTTCTCCCATGCCCCCATGTGTGTGAACAGCAGGGAGCAGGCGGAGGCGCGGCGGCTGGCCCATCAACCGCCGACGCGGCTGGCCCGTCGCTGGCTGGCGCCGCTGACCTGCTGCTGGGCGCCGCGTCTGCCCCGCTGGCTGACGCCGGTCCCGCGCTGGGCGCCGCGTCTGCCCCGCTGGCTGACGCCGGTCCCGCGCTGGGCGTTGCCGCTGGTACGCTGGCCGGCGCGGCCCCTCCCGCCGCCGCAGCTGCTGGCGCCAAGCGGCCCCGCTCAGTGGGCGGGGCCGATGATGAGGAGCCGGCGCCGCAGCGGCCGAAGCTGCAGGGTGATGATGGGCAGCAGCAGCCCCCGCTGGCGCAGCAGCAGCAGCCGGCGCAGGACGTGGGACAGCCGCTGGCACTCCCATTAGAGGCCGAGCAGCAGCAGCCGACCGCGCTGCAGGCGGCGCCGCACCTGCCGGCAACTGAGCCGGCGCCACCGCAGCTGCCGGAGCCGGAGCCAGAGCCGCAATAGCGGCACACGGCAGCTTGGGACCGCAGCGTGACTTTCGCGCGGGGCAGGGGGGAACGGCGGGCGTTGTTGGTTACCGTGCCTCACCGGGGTAGAAGGCATTAACGCGCGCAGCTGGTGGGTCACATGCAGGCAGCCATGCACGCGGTGTGTGTGGTGCTGTCGTGCGGTGCGCGGTGCGGGGTTGTCGTAGTTGCCGCTTACGAACCGAGAGCGCGGGGCTCCGGGGAGCTTTGATTAAACTGGATTATTGCTGCCACGCGCTATTGCTGCTGCGCGATCGTCAATGAAGAGGGAGTTGTGCGCGTTCGGTGGTGCCCGGAGGACAGGCAGAAGGGACAGTTCGTGATGGGTGGGAGGCTGGGAGCAATGGAGCACCGCAAATAAAGCATAGCGCATACCGCGCGGTCGGCAAGCCCCACTGATAAGGCAGTGACGTCAAGTCCGGAGCCCGACAGTCGCGTGGCATGGCAGCGGCATGGCCGCTGGTTGGCACGGCACGGTCTCTTTAATGGCTGACCGGAGCCTGCCAGCCCGGCGCAAGCAGTTTTCTGCTCTTCAATCGCGTCTCAGCTACCCAAGCGCAAGCCCCTTCGGGCTCCCGCCGCACGCATGTGGGTCCCTTGGTGGTAAGCGGCCGCAGCTTACAGCGTCACAACGAGAAACGCCCCGTGCACACGCACGGCGATTACGCACCAGCAGGCGCAGCCTGCTGCCACACGTTGCTACTGCACACGCGCAGCGCTGCGTGCCTTCCTCCCTGGCCGCCACCGCCACACGCACGAACACCAGGCGGCCATATCTCAGCCCGGCCACACACCTACAATCTCACTAGTGGCTCACTACCCGCCCGACACGACTATGAAACAACACTTGCCGTGCGCGCGGGCTTCCAATCTTCCATTGATTCTGCCTGCTAGCTTGCCCAAGAAAAATGCACCACAGCAGTCGTTCAGCGCCCATTGCTACCTATCACGCCAGGAAGAATGCTTGGTTCCGCCGTATTGGCGTCGGTCGCCTGCCGCTTGCTTGCTTGCTTGCTACCGAACGGCCAGCACCGGCCCCGCTCGAATGCATGTAGCAGCCACAGGTTTGCACGCATGTCCAAATGCCCTGTGCATGCTGGTCCCCCGTTCCTTCCCCCTCCCCACGAGCGGCTGCGCCTGCGTACTCCACTGCCCTCCATCACTGCCCCCCCCCACCCACCGTCTTCACGCCCCCGCGTCCAGCTAGTCGCACGCCCCGCGCCTGCTGCAGCGCCGCCACGTACTCCACCTGGGTAGGCGCCGACCCCACCCCCGCGAGGTCCAGCCCCCGCCGCCCTCGGGCCCGGCCCATCGACTGCGTCCCAGCTCGCCCCTCCGCCAGAATGCGCCTTCGCCGCACACAGCCGCAGCACCTGCCGCCCAGTCCCTCAACGCCACCTGCCTGCCCAGCCACGCACAACCCGCCTCTCCCACCGCCGCCAAGCCTGTACGACAGCGGGCCGCCGGCTGTTGGGTCCGGCTGCTGCTGCATGCCGCCGCCTAATTATAACAAGCCGCCGCGCCGTGGCGCATGCAGTGGCGCCTACAGGTCCAGCGTGAGGTGGTTGGCCAGGTGGTGCAGCTCGGGCTGCTGCGCCACCCAGTCCGCAAAGCCGCCCAGCTTGTAGGCGGAGTGGTCCAGGAAGCAGCTGGAGGGGGGAGAGGGTGAGGGGCGCAGTGGGTGGGCGGGGCCAGGGACAGGTAAGCAAGGGGCAGGAGGCGATGCAATGAGTGAGGAGCGGGCGCAATGGAGTACTGCTGCCCCCATGAGGCCATGCTACCCCCACGCACTGCCCGCGCACTGCCCGCGCACTACCCGCGCGCAGCCGCCCGCAGCCGCGCCGCACGCACCGGTAGGTGATGAGCAGGAAGTAGCGCTTGAGGTAGTGCAGCCCCACCTAGCGAGCCGCGAACTGCGGGCCCAGTGGCGCCACCGCCAGCGCCGCGCCGCCGGGGTTGGCGGCGGCGGGCGCGGCGGGCGCCTCCGCCTGCGCTTTGCAGTTCTGGATGTCCTTCAGGAGGTCGCCCACCTGCGGGCGGGTGGGGAGGGGGGGACAGAGCAGGACAGGGCAGGGCAGAGCGTGTCAGCGTGTGGGAGATGTCGGCATCTGTGGGTGCCGCACTCATACGCGCGCATACGCACCCATACCACCGTTTTGGGCCACTCATCCGCGCGCACCCAGCGCACCCCCACCCCCACAGCCCACCCTACCGCATCTCCCACACCCACACCCGCACCCACAAAGCCCGTTACCCCGCGTTGCCACTCGCAACAGCAGCCAGCCAGCCAGCCGCCGCGCGGCCTCCACCCATGCCCACCACAGCCCAGTCAGCGACTCCCGCCTTCCCCGCCACACCCCAACCACCACGCACGCAAGCACGCGCGCACCCCCACTCCACCGGTCCACCCCCCGCCCCACCCACATGCACCCACCTGCTTGGCGATGGCGGCGACCGCCGCGTCCACCGCCAGCTTGGCCTCGAAGCCGCCCGGCAGCAGCCGGCACAGGCTCATGATGCCGCGGTACTCGCCCGCCGCAGCCTCCAGGCCCAGCGCCGCGCCGCCGGCCGACAGTGCGGCGGCGGACTGCAGCGGCGAGCCGCCGGAGAGGGGGGCGCGCATGCCACCGGGCACGGACTGCAGGAAGGGCAGGCCGGGCGGGCCGCCGGCGGGTGCGCCTCCCGCTGACTCGGCATGGCCTACGGAAGAGGTGGGAGGGAGGGACAGAAAGGCAGCGGGCGATTGGGAAGGGGTTGGGGCCGGCAAGGGTAACCTCGCACGCAGCAGATCGCAGCCGCCACAGCCGCCTCTGCCGTCCTTTAACACGCATTTCAACCCCATAGCCGTTTCCGTCACTGCCCACACATTGCAAGCCCGCAGTCCGGCCAGCAGCAATAGCTAGCAGCCACGGCCCAGCAGACGCGAGCGCTCCTGGCGCTGCCCCACCCCCGCAACGCCCACGCCCCCCCCCCCTCGCCCGATTGCTGGCGCGACAGGTAGGTGCCGCACGCCGCCGCCACGAAGCTCGCGCTGGAGCCGGTGGCGGTGCGCGACAGGACCAGGTGCACCACGATGCCGGGGCCGTTGCTGCCCAGGCCCGCCAGCGCCGCCGCCTCCTCGCCGCGCAGGTTTTCCGCCGCGTCCGACGCAGCTTGCGTCAGCTGCGGGGTGGGCGGGTGCATGCATATACCGGTATGCGTGTCACATCGGGCGGGCGGGCGTGGAGCGCTGCCTAAAACATGTCTGGGCCCGGGGCACGACGGAACCTCCATACATCTGTGGTCCCCAGCTGCCCACATTCCTACAACTACCTATTTATTGACTGCGGCCCGACCGCGCGTGGCACGGGCTCACACACACGCGGCAGCCATGCCTAAAGCACCTAGCTGCCTCCCACCGCAACCTGCACTACCGCCCGCACGCCGCCCATCCCCCGCCCTCACCTCTCATCCCCCCCCGCCCCACCCCTTACACCGCCACCCCCAGCCCCGCCCCTGCCCCCACCTGCGCATGCAGCGCGTCCACGTCCGCCGCCTCGGGCGTGCGCTCGCGGGACAGCGGGATGCGGCGGTACGACAGCCGGTAGCCCGCCTGCTCCAGCTGCTGCATCAGCTGCGCGGCGGGGACGAGGGCGAGACGGCGAGGCAAGGCGAGGAGCTAAGAAAGATGTACGGCAGGCGGCGGCGCATGCACGGGCACAAGACAGCAAGCAAGCGGGTCCTACCGGCATTCGGAGTCTATTAAAAAGGCATTTGACATTCGCAAGTATCGTACCAGTAGGAAGGTTGGGTTGGGCAGCAGCAAGATGTTTGAGCGCTCACGACCTGCCGGCCGCCCACGCTGCCGCCCCGCTAGCAAACCCCAGCCCCAGGCTGCCCAGGTGCGGTCCCCCGGGCGCGTCCCTCTGTCCAGCGGTCCGGACTGCCGCCCCCACCTCGCCCGCCCTCAACAACCCGCCCCGCACGCACCTCCAGCGGCGTCAGCAGCGCGGTTGCTGAGTCGGGGTCGACGGCCTCCCAGAACGGCTCCACGCTGGTGCCCGGGTACAGGTCCACCAGACCCGTTACGGTCGTCAGGCTTGGCGGCGGCTGCGGTGTTGGCGGTGGCAGGCGTGGTGGAGGCCTCAGGCGTGGCGGGCGCCGCGGGCGGGGCGGGCGGTGTCGGGCGCCGGGCTGTGGCCGTTGACGTCCCTGCAGGTGGGGGATGAAAAGAGCTAGGTTGAAAAGTATTGGACGATAGTGTGCTCGGCGGC